>CAOKZL010000430.1:600000-1051366 GCA_948472985.1 Iguana delicatissima
GGCTTCAAATCAATGATGATGATGATGATGATGATGATGATGGCAGTAATAACAGATTTATTTATTTCTTATTTGCCTGTCCTTATGGATTGAGGCAGAAGTGTTCTAAGTGCAAATCTAAGCACAGCAAATCAATTTACATAACTAAAAAATTACTTAACCTTTTACTTGTCAGAGCTCTGCTTATTTTTAAATGTGGAGATATTTGTTCTAACAGAAAAAACATGAGAACTTATGTTCTGAAGAACTAAAATTGAAGAATCTTTACAGAAATGAAATTTACTGTGGTACTCATTTATCATTCATAATAATTTGATTATTTGTTTTATAATTTCTTCAATTGTGAGTTTATTTTCACAGCTAAGGACACAGGCGCAGTTATAGACAAGTTCCTACAAATTCTTACTGTCCAAGGAAAAGCCAAACTTCCTACCTACCCTAAGAATAAAACAACACAGTAAATCACATATATTTAAAGTAAGTCGTGACACAAATTTGTAAAGAAAAAAAAAGTTATGTCTTCCAAACATTTTATCAAGCTTGATATATTGCACTACCAGCAACAAGTAACCAACACGATTACCACGCTGTAATCATCAAGTTGCCCAACATAGTCATGTTGTGAATTTGGACCAATAATCAGATTCTGTACAGGCCTTCCTCCTGACCATTTTGTTAATTCCATGCTCTCCGCGCACATAATTTCTTTGGAATCTATCTTGCAGGAATTTTAAGAACAATTCTCTTAGTTTTCTCACACTTTTTGTTATGTGCTTATATCCATATCTACCTGTATTATTGACACATTTGTACATTTCTCCCCACAACTACATACTGAAGCAGCCTGACTATTGTTAAGCTGTATTATGGGCCTTTAGCAGGCTTCATGACAGTTGATAGGGTGTAGGCATTTGAATTCCTGGTCTACATGATTATTTATTATGCACCGGTTTCATACCCTACAATATTTATCAATCTTCCAGAGGAAATGATTGGTAAACGTGCTTAACAGGATGTACATCATCAGCTGATAAATTGGAACTAGTACACACTGGGTTATAGTCAGTATCTCAGCTATTGCACAGTTCAAATATAGATTTTAATGGACATCACTAGTGTAATGAATTTTCATATCTGCAGCCCTTGCACATTGTCAAATTTGCTTTAAAGTACTGAAGGCCCTCCAGAGCAGACTTATCAGTATACAGTGAAAGAAAATGGAAGGAGAAGGGAGAATCCACTTGAGCAAATGGATTTGGATGGAACCCACAATGGCTATCATGATCTGAGTCTAAACTGGAATAGAAAATTCAATATTTCTGATGATAGTGTGTGTTCCCTTTTCATATGACAAGACTTCAGTGCTGAAATTTAAATTTGAGAAATGAATTTAACACATGGTAACTTGCTTAAGGTTTGTTTGAAATGAATTTAATACATGGTAACTTATTTAAACACAATGCTTAGCCTCAGGTTGCAACTGCACACTGTCCAGTCCCTGCAATAGGAGCAACTACACAAACCACAGAATTTTCATCTGTAGACTGTTTAGTGTGATATTCAGTCCTGACAGAAACAGGTACTCCAGTTTGGCTCTTCTGAAACAAGTCATAAAAATAACCCTAAACAAAGAATGTGTTACCCTTCTGGCTTCCTAGGGCAGAGAAAAGAGACAGTGTTCTTTCCTGTGAGGTTCAGATGTCACATTAGACAAACTAAGATGGAACTTTGGTTAGCTGTTGTTCCTGCTGCAAAAGGGAATGATTAATCAGTATTCACTGACCCACTGCTTATCAACAACAAGCCAGGATTCCTTCAAAATCCTATTTTATCATGACATCCAAACCAGGTCAGTAGTTTACCCTGAATCTATACTAGCCTTTGAGCTATACTTTATACTAGGCAACCACTATTTCCACCACAGAAGTACTACTAGAGGGACTAACAATTTTAAGAATTTTGTTTAGTTCATTCTAATATCTTGCAAGCGTATTCCCACCTAAAGCCACAGAAAACTATCCAGAACAGACAGAACTTTGTATCTTTGTTTTTTCAAATAAAGGGAATAAAAATATACCTTTGCATCCTATCCTCTTAAGACTGTTTAGGATTTCCATGTCTGTTTTAAAAAGTTATCAATTCTTGAAGCAAGATACAATGTACAATTGCCATATTCTGCTATTATGCTAGAATGAACATCTCTGAAAACTTGACTTCCATAGGCTACAACTCTCCAACAAAGAGATCATCTCACTAATCTGAGCAACTAGAAAAGGACCAAGTGATTATAACTCTCATTCCAATTGTGATAAGCCCAGTTTGCTTATCTTCTTATTCCATGACTGCTATACATTCTTAGGAATTTTTGGTGAGGACTTTGTCAAAAGCATTTTGGAAATCACAATAAAGAAAGACTAGCAAATCACCTCTGTCCATATGTTTATTCTAAGAGAGTTGTCAAACAAGGTGTGCTTTGTGTGTGTGTGTATGCCTTTAAGTTGTCTGTCAACCCCATTAACTTCATAGGGTTTTCTTAAGCAAAGAATAATTAGAGGTGATTTTTTCAGTTCCTTCCTCTGAAATACAGCCTACAGCACCTGGTATTCATTGATAGTTTCCCATCCAAGTACTAATCTGAGGTGACCCTTCTTAACTTTCAAGATTACACGGGATCTGGTGCCTTTAAAGTATTAAGCCATCAAACAGGGTCTACAAATATTATTATTTGAAACACATTCACCTTTGTCACATATGGATGATTTAATCTGAACCAGATTCTTCCTAGCTCGTGTTAGCACTTCCCCAGGGTTAAATTTAAAGGTCAGGTGCCATCTTTGTACATTAGCCACCAGCAGTCTGGTTCTAATCTGGTTCAAACAGAGGTCCCTCCCTTTTTTCTGTACCACCTTAGCTCATTCCAAAACATCCCAAATGTATCCTCATGAATTTTGGCAAGTCCTATTGATTTCAATGCGACTAAATGGACTAAAATCCATTTGTATCCACTGAGTTAAACTGTATGTAGAGAATTAACCTTCAAATCAAACCCTGAATCCTTAAAAGCTTTCCAAACCAAGAGTTCCATAGGCGCAATCACTGTCACTATGCAGCCTTGAAAAAACAGAGCAGATCCTATGTTATTGCCACACATACTTTCTTCTGGCAATCAGTATGATTCTATCTAATGAGTCAACATTGTTCATAACAAAATGAACAGATAAAACCTTGTGGTTGTCAAGGAGATGGAATAAGGTAGATGGAACACCACTACCTGTCTAGTTCTGCAAATAAGCCACCAGCTATAGTCTACGTACTAAAAACAAGAAGAATATTTCTAGGCTATCCACGCTTTCATAAATGTGCTGAATGAGCCTCTTAAAATTAAAGTACCCTGGCTGAGAGTCCACATAGTTGAATAGTACCTTGACAATAAATCTTTGTAAACTGTTGTAATGAGAAAATATTAATAAATTGGCATTTAGGAAACCAAAGAGTGTACTCTTATATCAACTGCTCAGCCCCAGGTAACGCCTCACTCTTTATGGAAAAAGATACGTAGAGAAACTTTAAGATATGGAATTTATTCAGTTTTAGGAACTTTACAAACGGAAATCATCCCAGTGGCAGGCCAAAGGAATTTCCCATTGAACATGGTTCAGACATTTTCTACTGAAACAATGTGTAGGTTAGAGAAGGTTCATAACGCTAAGAGCAGCACAGCACTGTTAACAGACTGGAGTCTTCAAATACACTAAGGATGTTTGCTGGAAAAGTACCCACCCACAGCCTCATTCTGTATAATCTTTCTCCCTTCCCAAGTTTTGACTGTTAAAATAAATGGCCCTTCAATAAGAACAATACAGCAATGAATATCTAAGTACAGTAATCCATTAAGGTTTATGAACAAAATCCATAAAGTACAAAGGTTTGAATTTTAATCTCCAAGGATATCTTGGCTTTAAAAATAACCATTGGCAAATGAAAGATTGCTTTTATATCAAATTATTAGAATTTACTTCATTTCTCTTACCACCAGTAACCTCAACACTCTTCAAGAGTACATTGTTGTTTCAAGAGCAACAACAACAAAACTTGGAAAAAATATGACCTGTTTAAAGATCATATTTACAATATTTATTTCCAGTCTGGAAAACTGGCAGTGCCATTTCATCTCCACAACAACCTCAGCATGGTACAGTTATAATAATGCACAGTACTGTAACTTGGGAGCTACTATGACATAGTAATCCATAATCCTATGTCTTTAATACAGTCAACAAACCATGAGGCTCCATGGCGACTGTGATACAGCAGCAAAGACACTGAGCAGTGACTGAAGAAGTTGCCCTCTCTCTCCACCTTTGTTCCATAACTGAGCAAAGTTTTCTGTGTAAATTGAAGGTTTGGTGGTAGCTCAGAACTTTTGCCACTAATCCCAGCTGAAATACAGAGATAGTAACACTGATCTACATTTCAACCATGTTCTAAGGATTACAAAGAAGAATAGGCAATACACAGTTTGAAAAAATGGTAGCATTGTATTTCTCATACACACTTCCAAGCAAACTTTCAAAATAACTTACAATATTGTCAAAATTCAATATAAAAGCTACCATAAACTGCAAACTGAAGCAAGAAAAATTAAAAGCACAACTAAGCTTTTATACTATAGATATACATCTATATAAAACCTATTTTTAAAAGGAAGATCCTGTTTCCCCAAAAATCTAAAGTGAGATGCATAAACAAACCTTCTTCTGAATGCAGGCATGGAAGATCTGGATCTGAATCTAGCAGTCACCTTTCAAACTTCAGATCCTGTGCTTTTTCAAAATCTGTTCTGATCAGCCATCATGTTCTTGACTTGTTATAAACACTTTTGCATAGGTATTCATACTATGCAATTATTTATTCAATTTAGTAAAAAAAAAAAAAAGAACTCCATTAACATGTTATGTTAAGAGGTTTCCATGCTTACTCAAGCCTCAAAATGCTAAGAAATTACAGCTGTTAATGGCCACAGCTTTAACAGACACATCATGCATATTGTATGGTATCCTATACTGTAGTCAGTTCCAGCTTCCCCTATCCCCTGGAAATGGATAGCTGTTGGTGGCAATTTTGGACCCAAGTTCCAGATTTATGTTCTCCTTGAAACAGATACAAAGAGTGTATTCAACAGAAGCTGTCATGCAAATGAAGCTAGCATTATACATACAAAACTTGCAACAAATAGCATCTGCATTGATATACTGAGTGGGAAGGGAGCTTGAAGACCATCTAGTCCAATTTTAAAGCATCTTTCCTTGCAGCCAATTAAATAAGAGAACAGATGGCCCAGCGACTGTTGTGTTGTGTCAAGAGAGCATCATACCTGGAGACACCATAGCACCACTTCAGAGCAATACTGGTACAATCATGTTCTGTGATTAGGCCTAGTTCTGTAATACAAAACCCATGAAAATTTCTAATCTTTGAAAAATATACAGAGTGAGATTTCCTTCAAGATGAATCACCAGAACACTTTGTAGGTAGGGTTTTAGATCAAAGAGAGTACTTTTCTTGCAAAGTTATAAGCTCCCAAACAGTTTTTAAAAATGAGAACTCACCAACTAAGAACAAAAAACCTTTTTCTTCTTCTGACCTAGTGAAAGAATTTATATCTCTACCAGCTCTATAGTACCTCTACAAATTCTATTAGACTTTATGAAAAGAAATAATTAATATTTATATGAAGTATAGATACTTTTCACTAACCTTTAGGTATTTTGCCATACCTAAACATTTACAGCCAAGACTTTTTCCTATGAGCGCACTGGCATGAACAAATTGTTACTTGCATGTATCTAACAGGTACCAAGACTGCTTCAAGACCAGCATCCGCTAGAGATAATATTGTTATTTTGCTGTTAGCTACAAGTGAAATTACAGCTGACTTATTGAAAATGTACACTTCTTTCTTGTATGCATCTCACTATGTTTCATCTCCACCAGTATATGTGCCATAGCTGTTCTGGACAGGGAGCATCCAGTTCACCTCAATAGCCATGGAGTATGGCTACTGAGTATGACAATCAGAAAATACAGATCAATTATTTAGAGGTAAGTTTTTTCTATTAAACTGAGGATTGTCCATTACTAACCACAAAGTTCTCAAAAAGGTAGATCAGAAAAAGAGACTGAACATTTTTAATTAGCAGGAAAACCTACATTGCTCAAATGATAAAAACTGGACAATAACTTTAAGCAGAATTATACTGTTACAGCATTAACATTATACCAGTGTTTTGCTAACATTTTATTAAAATTATAACAATAAAAAAATAATAAAGTGTTTTCCACAGGAACATTATAGGTTCACCTTAAAAAAATTGTAATACAACTTTTTTAAAAAATGAAAGTGAAACTGCTATATTTGTAAACATTGCTCTAATTTTACTTTTCACACAAAAAAAAGGATTAGAAAAAGCGGATAACACTGCGTGGAACCCAGTTAAAAATAATTGTACAGGATATGGCATTTCTGCATTCTGCCATTGAATGCTAGGAGTAAAACATCCTAAAACACAGGAAATGAATAAAAGAATTATGTGTGTGAGGGTTGATTTAACCTCAGAGAAGAATACCTTTGTGATATTACAAGGCACTCTTGCAACACATAGTTGTGTTTCTATTGAGTTAAGCAACTAAGACATTTAAGTTTTTGCCACGTAGCCACTGACAACAAGGAATCATCCAAAGTGCATATATGCCCATGTAGGTGAGCAAGTGAGATAAGTGAAGACTTTCCATCTCATCCCCTGTCTATTCCAGTGAAGTACATAAACCATGTAGAATGCTAGAGGACATTGCTCTCAATTCATCCTCTAGCAGCCCCTAACAGGCTAGTACAATAATTTGCAGCTAGTAACTGGGGGAACCAAAGTAGCCATGAAAGCCAAAAAAGTCTAATTCAGTCACGCACAGGTGGTTTTGTTTAATTCAACTATGTCTGGTTTTACTTAATATCTTTCACGATAGATAGCACATAATTTTTAATTATTTAATTATTTTTAATTATTTTACTACACCTTTTCTATAGCCAGTTTTCTGTTCAGGCTGCAAAAATGCTTCATACTTGTTCTTTGATGGCAGCAGCTTGTCATCCTGCATTCAATTTTACTTCAACCAATAAATGCTATTAACTCATCTTCTCTAATTGTCCAAAGCTCTGTGTAGCAATTACAGGAGGAGAAAGATGTATAGGAGTATGATCAGTTAAAGTATTTAGACACATAGCTTTAAGCATATAAAAAGATGTGTGTGATAATAACTAGGCAGAGGTGGTAGAGGTTAGGGTTCAACATTATCTTGCTAGTGGCACAGATTGGTTTATAGTGGGAATGAACAAAAACTAGCAGTTTTTAAAAGCCTATAAATACTAAAAATGTCTACCTCCCCCCCACATTACATTGGTTGATGACATAAAACAGTTATTTAAAAGAACACTCTTGTATCTCTGGAATTTACTATTCAGCTAATTTGGCTGCAGACCTCTTAGCACAGTTTATGACATGACTGATCATGTCCTACATCACTGTCTTTGCTCTAAGAATCCTGAACTGATAGATCTCACATATACATATGGTATGGCAACAGAATAGGTTCTAGAACTGGAAAAGCTAGGGTCAGAGTTTACTAACACTATTTACTCAGCTTAAGCACGTGGTCTTAGTAATTATAATTTAATTCAGCCAGTTGAAGAAAAGACCGGGATTCTCTTTTCATGTAATCTATATTTAATACTTTATCAATTTTAAGTTTGTGTAGAAAGAGCCTGATTCAGGATGACCAACAATGTAACAAGTGAAAATTGTGTCTTAATATGAAAGAATCCAGTAAAATTTTGTCTAAACCAGCTCAGTTTAAGTAATATCTTGCCATCTCCCTTACATCTGGTTTTACAGATTCCTGCCATGGCAGAAAATGAATTTAGTTCCACAGCCCTAATATGACAGAATGCACTACACAAAGCTGAATTTTGCAGTAGCGGAGCTTGGGGGGAGGTGGTTGGTGGGGCTATGGCGCGAGGAGCATGGCTGCGGTGCACAGGGGTATGGCCAGGGTGTGTGGGGGCATGGCTACAGGCCGGGACACCCCAAAAACATTGCTGCCTGGTGCAAATCGCCCCCCTGCCCCCACATCCCTATTTCTGAAGTTGAATATGACAAAATGCAATATACAAAGCTGAATTTCAAATTCTAAACTGCCTTCACACCTGGAAAACATGGTCATTGTTTTTTATATCTATTCCAAGGATGAGCTTTGTAAGCCCAGGCTCAAGATAAATGCTTGCACTATTCAAAATTTAACTAAATATAAAAGCTGAAATTATATTGAATGGCCATCAACATATATATCTGTAGCATAATCACTGGCCACAGAAATTTTGTGAACAGTTCTGACTGCACCATCTAAATTAAACGATCACAAAAATGAAATGGGACAGGACATAATAAAATGGTCAATTGACTGTAGAAACTTTCACTCAAGGACAAGCTGATCAAGATTGTGTGTATTACTTTAAGAAAACCATGTCTATATATAATAGGTTCATAAAATTATGAATGAAACAGTTCTAATAGCAAAACACATTTCTCTCTCACACTGTACTAGAACTCTGCATCATCTAATGATCATGACTGGCTGTAAAGTTCAAGAGAGCAAAAGAAAATAGTTCTCTTCACACAATGCTCAATTAACCAGTTCCAATTCACAGATATAAGACGTGCCCATGGCCACTGAATTACATTTTTAAAAGCAGGGTTAGAAAATTAGAGAGCTCCATGAGCAGCTATTAGACTCGGAAACTGGAGCTAGGGAGAGCATTCTGCTTCTGATCCATGTCCTTGTTCATAAGGCTTCTCCATCCCACTTTTGCATTAAGCATGAAAACTCACATTGTTTTTGACCGTTTTCCCTCCATGAGGGACAGAATACAGCACTGAATGAACAAAGAAGTAATTGCAAGATGGACACTTCTCCTCCTCCTCCTCCAACAGCCTGTCAAAATCTACTTGGGAAACCCCTCAAACTTTTATAGTAGATTTTTAAGGTGTATAAGATATTACCCATCCACTAAAAAAACCATTGATGGAAAATATTTTGCTAGTGGGAGGAAGTTCTTGAATTTCATTCAAAATTTATTTCTTATTTTGCCCTGAAATATATGTTCTGTATACATTTGGTACATTTTCGAGCCCACAAGCTGAATCACAAAATATGGAGATATGCAGAAAACTGAAGAGTAACTAAGTTTCTGATCCATATCTTAATGCAGAAAGTACAAAATCAACTCAGTTCACTTAAAATGCAGATTGAACAAAATCTTTGTGCACTCTTTAACTAATTGAAAAGTTCATGTCCAAAGGCCATGCATTTCTGGGCTCCTCCAGATGGCCACCAATCTTGGTAAATATTAGGCTATTCTGTTTATGAGTTACGTGCCTTGTAGCAGATATTCCTGACCCACCTCCAATTCAGTCATGTCCAAAATACACCAGGATTGTGTCCTTTCTTCCCAGTAGTACAGCCAGGGTTTCTTCCCCCACCCCCAGCAACATAATGACAGAAGGAAGATCAGAGGAGAACCTCTTGAAGAAAGGCCACAGCCCCATTCAACATCTCATCCATGCAACTGCCCAGTAAGTACAGGGGGAACCAAAGACAACCAAAACAGACATTGGCCTTTACCACTGCATGTGTCAGAAAGCCCCAGCGTAGGAAAAATAAACCATTTCCTGCCCTAGGTTTAGAAAGTCATGGCTTTCCCAAAAATTCACAAGAAATAGACCAGAACATGAGGGGAAAAGAACAATACTTACAAGTATTAAACTCAACAAATACTGAGGCTTTTGCCCAATCTGGATGAGCCCTCTGAAAGTATATTGGAAGCAAACAACAAAAGATGGTGCTTTGTATATCGTCCTGACTGTAGGCATTTCAAACAATGGTTTTGGACTGGCTGCTGGTGGAAATGGGATGCTTACTTAATCTTACAAAGCCATTATGTTCTTAAACGATGGCTTAAATATACATACATACATATATATATTATTGGTGGGAGATCAAAGGTGGGAGAACAAGGGCAACAAAGGGAAGCATACTATGGCCTTCATAGCTAAAGTATTAATCATTTTCATTCTACTATATATATTAACATGGATCAGGGGGAAAAAATATTCCACTTCTGGTATGGAATAACATGCCTCTTACATCACATTTTTAATCAAAATTTTCTATCATTCATTGTTCACTAAATGAATAATATCCCTTTGTTTTTTGTTTCCTTTTGCTTATTCCTTGTGTATAATTATCCCAATCCAGAAGATATTATCACACTCCTGCAACACCACTTGAATTACATTCTTGCACTGTTCAAAGAAGTTAATTCTTTCCTTACTGGGATCTTTACCCTGTACGCAATACGACAGTTGTACTATTTAGCCACACTTCATTATACAAAACAATACACTTCATATATATCTCAGCCAGATACCCAGGGGGTTTTCAAACTGGTATACAAGGCTCTTTTAAAAATTTATATTCATAGAGTTCGACATGATCAATGACTACTATAAATCAGTTTTATTAGAACTAGTTTCACAGAGAAAATTATAACTTGATTATTAGACAGAAATTCTGGTTCTTTCACATAGATGGGGAAGTGTATATAAATCTAAATATATTTAAACTCTTAACATCTTTCTGGGCAAACAATGCTTGACAAATTTGTAATTTGTCTTTGGGTTATATTTCAAAAACTTCAAAATTCCAGAACTTTTTAAATCTGATGGAACAGAATGGCATCTATTGCCCTAAATACAAAACATATAATCTTACAATGGTTTAATGCAATCCTTCCAAAATTGCTAGTTGATTTTCCATCCAAATTTTTCATCTTGTGAGCAGAATTTCCAGGATTTTTAGTTCTTCAGAAATGTAATCTATTTTATCTTGAATTTTGAAGCAGGGTGGTAAAGTTACCTTCTCCAAAACATAAACATGCAAAATTGATATGACAAAACGTTGTGCATTCTGTTGTATAAAATACTACTGAAATCCTGCAGTTAGTATGTAAAAGTAGTGAGTTAGATGGATCAAACATCTGACTTGGTCCTAGGCAACTTCCTATGTCTTGCACTTCAGAATTATGAGAATGCAGGGAGGAAACAAAAATAAAAAAACAGCTGCCTGCTTCTGAACTTCCTCTATGAGAACCAAAGCAGGAACCAGGCATCTCCTTGCCACAGTGAGCTGAAATAAGTCCAGATGCAGAAACAGCTTGCATCTCCCATTAGGAGGGGACTCAGGGTGGCAAGATGTGTGCGCTGTGCTTCAGAACATACGTTAAAAGCAGCATGGAGCACACATTCTTCCTTTTGCATATCGCATCCACAGAACTGTGAGGATCCAATGTGGCATGCAATACCAAGAACAATCTTTATTCTATTTTGTCTCTGTTCTATAAATAAAATATTCCCCATGAATCTTAGCTACAAAAAAAGTTCCCTTTAGTTATATATGGAGACGGATTAATTTGCAAACCTTAGACCTCTCTATATAGCTCATTTGTAGAAGGACAGAACTGCACAACAAATCATGAGAGTCATCCATCTGAAATACTGTTTCATTATCAGAACACACTCTAGAATGTAAAATTGTTCATATATGTTGCTGCTTATATGAAAAAGGAAATCTATTATTAGTTTTTGCTTTGTTTATTTTTTTGCTTAGTTTTTGCTTTGTTACACAATAGTTTTACTCTCCCCAGTTTTCATCTATGAAAAGATAAGAAGATGAAAGCACACTGAAATTTACAAGCATCACACACACACACACACACACACTGATTGAGTAATTGATTTTAGTATATTTTATACATTCTATTGTTTAAGCTGCACGTTTAATTATACTCGCTATAAATTGCTTACAGTTTTTTTAATGAAAAGCCACATAAAAATACTGTAACTACATAATGAAAGTAGATGTTGAAATGAAGAAAGGGGTATAAATATCAGATAGGAAACATTTCTTGATCCAATGTATTTCTATTTCTACCTAGCATGTGTCTACCTAATTGGGAGATTCCTAATAGTTACCCTTGGTGCTATTTGAAGATGTTTGTCTGCTTACTACTGTGTCTATTTACGCATGTAATTATGATAGCCAGAACAATATATACATGCATAGTTCTGCTGAAACAGAACAAATCGTCTTATCAGCTCAATCTACAAAAGTCATGTTTTACCAAAACTACAGTTTTAAATTTTTTTACAATGTTAATAAAGTATGATCATTAAAAATAATATGTTTATAACTTTAATAAGAACAAATGACAAACTTCATTCATGTATGACTAGGTGATCGTGAGCCCAAAGAACAGCAACCACTGTGACCACTGGTGTACCTGTACATAGCTGCTGCCAATTTTATTAAGGATCAGTTTGTTCATGTTTTGTATAAACTTCAAGAATGTACATCTGGGGATGGTCAACTAAAATGTTTTCATAAAACCTAGCTCCTAGTTGTGTAAATTCCCTAGAAATTTCTGTTTAATCCTATCAATGAAATTTTATAAAGAAAACCTTAGCACATCTTAGTAATTTAATATGTCACAAGCCACTCAAATAAATGTGCTTATTCTGTCAGTGTCTGGGGTAACTTAAAAACATTCATTTTAGTTTTGTATTTTTATTAAAGTTCCTTCTGAAAATGTGAGAGAAGAACAGTATGCATTTTGGAATTTTAGGGGACTGTCCAGATTTTATCCTAACAAATTTACACTGAAAACTGCATTTGGTATCCTTACGTGCCTATATCGCTGCTGCAAAAATGCTGGATCTGCATTGGAAAGTAGCTGGAAACTGGCAGCAGCTAAAGCTATACTTCAACATGAAAAGACGCTTACTGAAGTTTGTTTTTGTGATTTCATAGACATGACTGTTTAATTTCACTACATCAAAACATGCTTAGTCAGATAATCCCAGTGCAAATTGCAAAGCTCGTATGTAGAAACAGAAGACAAATTCTCACATTTCCATAAGATACCAGTTCCTGAAAGCAATACATGGTAATTTTAAATTAATTAGTACCTTTGTGTTTATACTTTTAATCACCATACTACCTACACACGATTAAAGTTGTTAGTTGTTTTAAGAAGCAACTGATCAAGATTCAGATCAAGAATCTGAGAGATTCAATTTTCACAAGTACTTAAAATGTTAGTATTCTGGAATTAGCAAAGGAAGAGTTGGCACTATTAGCGGTTCTCAAAAGTTTTTTTGGGGTAGATATCTTGATAAGTGGAAGATGTGAACTAGACCATTATGGTATACAGAACAAAAACTGCTATTAGTAAAGCTTGATTTAGTATGCTAGATGCACAGAAGGTTTTCTCTCCCACTGGTACAGCTAAGGCTGGACACTGGGACCAAAGTTCAGGTACTCCAATCCAGGAGATCCCCAGATGACCACTCAAAGAACAGCAAACGGTGGGAGCATTGGTAAACACCCCAAGCATCAGCTTCCATGGACATGTCCATGCTCATCAGAGCTAACAGTACTTTGTTGTGCAACATTCTTTCTTCTTTATTTTTAAAATATTTTATTGTCAAGGGACATCCTGCCAAACATGGGCATGTTTATTTTCTTATGCTTGTTTTTATATTAAAATATATAATGCTTTTCTACAACAAAATGGATTTTATTGCCAAGTCAATGTGTTTTCCATTAGAACAACAGTAGCAAACTCCCTTCTGTTCCTGTAGTAACCAAGGTGCTATGATTTAAGTCATTTTAATATGTAAAATGTGCCTTCCTTCTCCACACAGGGCAAAAGGCAAGGAAAGAGAAGGCAAGAGTACCATGCGCAGAAAAGAAAGGCACATATGCATTTCTCCTCCATTCCCTTGCTTTTTGCCCAGGTGCAGAGAAGAAAGGCAGGCACACCGGAGCAAAAGGTAAGGGACACATGCACACACGCATTCCCCCCATTCCCCTGCCTTTTGACCAGGCACGGAGAATGTGTGCCAGGGCAAAGGATCAGGGAATAGGAGGAAGGCCTGCACATCTCACTCTTATTCCACTGTCTTTTGCCCAGGCACTGAGAAGGAAGGCAGGTGCACTGGAGCAAAGGCAAGGGAATGGGGGTGCAGAAGGGAATGGGAGGGGGAGCATGGGGGTTACACATGTTGTTACCACTTTCACAAGGTTTCTGCACCCCAAACCCTCACAAAAGTGGAGGGGCCACTGTAGACATTATAGAAATTTATAGAAGCACTTGTAAATTATGGGATGTTGAATGGGGTGCAAATACATTTTAGTAACAGACATGATTGTCTAAAGGGTACCACAATAAGACTTTTATGTCTCAGATCTAATATTACTGAGTTGCACCACTACTTGTTCCTCTTAATGACCCAACAAGTGAATGCCTACACATGTAAATGAAGGAAAGTGAATAGAGGAGAAATATGGACAAGTTACACTCTATGGGGATTATGATTGGTCCAAGTCCATACATGTGTGCACATGACTTCAAGTTGCCCATTGATTTATGACAACTCCATTAATTTCACCTGGTTTTCTTGGGCAAGGACTATTCAGAGGTGATTTTCCCAGTTCCTTCCTCTGAAATATAGCCTACAGAACCTGATATACATTAGCTGTCTCACATCCAAGCACTAATCAAAGCTGACCCTGCTTAGCTTCCAAGATCAGATGTAGGCCTGGCCAAGCCCATACTTTGTATAAATGCATATTTAACCCAACAAATTTCATCACTGCAATTTCCCCATATTTTATGTGTCCGAGCCTTCTGCTAAATATTTTGAAAGGTAAACTCAAAAGCCTGGGTGGATTTTTTACTCCTCTTTGCACTGTCTGTGGACATTTCTATTAGTGGTGATCGGTAAGCACTCACATATACATTTTATTAAATAAAAGTAAGAAAACAGCCTGATGCATAACAAAGACTGAGACCATGATTCTCAGTGTTCTCCGTCTTAAGGAAGGCTTCTAAAGTAATTAAACTTGGGGGAAAAAACCAAGCAAAGCAAATGACAGAGAGCACTTTGAAAGCTAGGTTTTTTTAAAAAAAAAAAGTTTTCTAGGCAAATCTTACAATGAACAGCTTAGAATTAACAGCTATTGTTTCTCTGACTATCCATGATGTGGCACTGCTTCTCAGAAAACACCTCCAGAAGAACTGTGTGAGTGAATGTTGCAGTCTGAGTAAGTGAACCCTTTCACAACATTAATGGCAGCCTGCTATGAGTCCCTCCTTTTCTTGATGGCTGAAGGAACTGTAAAAGAGAGCATAAAGGGTCATCAGCCTACACTATTAATGTAGGCAGATATCACCATCAGAGACACCACTCTAGTGACAAAAAAGTCAGTTGCCAGAACATGTCAGAAGAAATAAAGAGCTTGAATAATAAAAACCTTCACATGAAAAAAAAGAACAAAAGAAGGAAGTCTGGGGCAAGATAACAAGTGAAATTTCCTAGTGTTCAGCAGGAATGGAGAGAACTGTACAACATTAAGGTTTATCTGCTTTTTTCAGTACAGGAAAAGAAAGGGTAAAACAGCGTGTGCTGACTGTTCCACTTTCAACTTAGTACCCCTTATTTGTTAGCAAGAAATAAGTACTAGAAGACACAGAATAGGTGTTATAAGTCTGAAAGGACCTCAGCAAGTACTAGCTGCTATACCTTCATACAACTATGGGTCCAGAGTATCCTGAAATTAAATTACTAGACACACAACATAAAGCTGAAGCATGATCTGGAGTACAGCCAAACATGGTATACTCAGCAAAACTGGAAAGTTCTGTCTGGCATATATGCGACGTACAAATGCCACAGGTAGGAAAACAATTTATCTCTGAGGGCCACATATAATGATGGATGGTCTAAAACAGTTAGTGGAGCCTACCCTATCTCCACCCCCTCTCAATCGTCCTTACTCCTAATTTCAGGAGGAAAGTAGAATGAAACCTTCTCTTTTCGCCCACTTAGATCTCAGTCAACTGGGGGAAAGAAAGGAGGGAAGAGCAATGGTAGTTCTGAGTTCCCATCATGCATCTTCCCCTCCCCAGCTAAATGGCACTAGAAAAAATGTATTCAACTGCATATTTTAAAAGAGATAAAGAAATCAAAAGATATATAGATATGTTTGATTGGCTAATGGCAAGGTTTTGATAATCTCTGATCATATCCAAGAAGCTAATACTGATCTGATGGGGATGCCTGCATAAATACTACCACAAGGCATTAGCTAAGACATTATTGTTCAAAGGTATATACAAACCTCGGTAATATTTAGGAGCATTTCTCTATCTTACGTGTCATTTTTGTAACAGTGCCGGTTAGAACAAAAATATATCTATCTATTTCTGTGGAACTGATTATCTGAAGGTGTCCCTACAGACCATCAGGAGAGCACATGCTCTACAGTCATGTGGTCAAAATTCAGAGAAAACTGGTAGAGAGTTACATCTGAAGAGCTGTTTCCTGGTAGATTAGACAAGTCTGCCTACACTGAAGTATAAACAGAAGGGGGATGAATCCTTGGCTACGTATTTCTTCAGGCTGCATTCTATAATAAACCCACTTGAGTGCTGCTCTATCATCATATATTAAAAGATAAAGATAAAATCGTTTTCTGACATTTTTAAAAACCTGAAATGTGTAATCTTGTAAAGAGGTACTCTTAATTGTACTGCTTTTAAATTGTTTTTATTATCTAAAGTGTATGTTTAAAATTGTGTTTAATGTTATTGATAGGTAAATTATATATTAAAGTTAGCCTTCTGTATGTTTTAGCTGCATTGTGTGTTTTAATTTGGAAAAATGCCTTGAATGCCAGTCTTGGAGGGAAAGGCTGGATATAAATAAAGTTAACAACAATCTGACCTATATAACAGAAAGGACTAGATAAAGGCAGCAGTATAAAGCTCTCTGAGATATATCCATAAGGTTTCAAACTTCTACAAGCAATTTCTGGGGAACCAAACAGAAACCTGTAAAATGAATCACCTCCCAAAATCATACCATAAATCCACCCCATACATACAATCTCATTAAGAAAGACAATTATCTATTTTAATTTTCTAAGCTACATTTCATACATTTCTGATACTATACCATGATCCGCACTGATTATTTTTTACTCTGCCCCAAAATATTTATCCCTACTTTTCAACTTAGCTTCCAGCCTGAAAAAATATCCTACAAAATGTGGTGCTTATTTTTTTTATTTCATCATAATATATTAAAAAAAAAATTTATTCTGTTGCTTTAATTTAAAAAAAATCTAATAAACCACTAAACCAGAAATATGTTATAAATTCATACAAGCTTTAAACTGAAAGAATTTCCACCTTGCTTTTGTTCATCTATTTCCTTTGTTAGCATACCACAAAGTCCAGACTGCGGAAAGGCCTTGACCGTATTAAAACACTGTAGATTGTATTTGTGTTCTTTAATTTTCTTCTTTAAGTTTCTGGCTGCCAACATGATAGTAGGATAAGTCGGCGGATATTGATTTACCTAGATTAACCCAGGATTCAATATCCTTTATTATGTGGAGCATTGTCCTTTGTATCAGCTGTCCACCTCCCTCTTCCCACTGCACCAGGAATTCTGGGAGTAATCATTCTTGTGGGAACACATCACTTTGAAACAGTTACGCCTTACTGCGTCACAAACAACAAACCCCAATTCAACTGCACAAGTACTTCACCAAGACCCCAGAGTGGTGTTACTGTTTCCTTTGCTCTAGTACTGTTTCTGTTTGACTATGGGAGACCTCATATATATCTCAACAATATGCATATTATGCACATAATATGCATAATATTTTAATTTTGCATATTATTAATTGGTATTCTAATCACTGGCAAATTCAGCACATTATTTTTTTTGTTTGTTTCCACCACTCTACTTCAGTCTTGGTACAAGTTTTATAGTAACTTATGTTCTGAGAGAACTAGTAACATGGTGTTTGAACTGCTACACTTAGAACAGGGAGACAGATCATGGAATTTACCATGCGACCTTAGCTCATTACTATCTTTCAGACAATCTACTTCATGGGGTTGTTGTGGGGATGAATAGCAAGACGGGATCCATTAAATGCAACCATATGCATTCCTAGAGCAGTATTCATTTTGTCATGCACAAGAATTTCTAGTGCTATCTCGTGTCAAATCACTATAATTTTTCTTTTTTTAATTAATGGCAAAAAGCTACTGATTCACAAAATTATCATTGGAAGCCCCTGAGAACACCTGCCATCTGAATCATAGGAAGAAAGCAGAATAAAGTAAGGAAAAACAGCAGACATTTCAGGAAAAAGGCAATGCATGATCTTCAAACATTGCTGTTGTTATTGTGTGCCTTCAAGTCATTTCAGACCTATGGTGACCCTACAGTGAACCTATCACGGGGTTTTTATTGGCAAGATTTGTTCAGAGGGGGTTTGCCTTTGCCTTCATCTGAGGCTGAGAGAGTGTGACTTGCCAGAGGTCACTCAGTGGGGTTCCATGCCTGGGCAGGGATTCATACCCTCATCTCCAGAGTCATAGTCCAACGCTCAAACCACTACACTGTGCTGGCTCTCATTCTTCAAACATACAGGTTAACTATTTTATTACAAATATGAAAATGGTTAATTTAATTTTCTTTGTCCTATTCAATCTTTCCTCACAATGCACACACTAATCAACTCATCTGTGCTAGGATATCTGGATCCTCACCCTACTATTCTTTGTTAATGACCAGTTAAAGTAATGATAAATGTTTGTACTTGCATTTCTAGTACCTATTACCTCATTACATCCTCCCACCCAACCAGGTGTTTAAACTACTGCTGACTGAGGTAACACTTCGTGCATCTTGTCAAGTCCAAAAAGGATATGCCAAATAAAATTTCTCAGTCTTTAATGTGCCTCCACTATTTTTGCTCCAACAGAGTAACAGTTTCCCCTGAAACTTTGTTTGTGTAACCAAAACAAAAAACAAAAAAATCAAAGCAAGCACTCATCCAGTACAGCAAACCAGTTTTCCTCCTTGACACTAGCCTCCTAAATTTCAGTTTCACTTCTCCTTGACATACAACTACTTTCTGCAGCCTCATCCTCACAGTGGCTGTTTATTTCCCTACTAAGGCTTACACTGAAGAATGAAATAGTATTTTCAACAAATAAAAATATATAAATCTCCTATGTGATTTACTTAGATGTAAGAATAATTTTAATTAGTAAGACATGCATGAGTAAACAATTCAAATGCCTATACTATATTACCAAAACAAATAATTGTGGAGAAAATATGTTATGTTTTCTTTTTCATTCTTTGAATTAATTTCCCAAATATCTTAAGATTCACATCATATATGTACTTCAATAAGCTTCTGTCTGTCTTCTCCAATTACCTTTTCTTAAACTGATATTTGAAGTGATGTATCCTGTTCTTTTTTAGCTGATCAGGTTTCAGAATAATTTTGATTGGTTATAATACTGAATAGTTTATTACACTGTTGTACTCAGTATTTCCTGCTTTGAGAAAACTTTTTAGTCCTAAAGAGCAGCATATGTAAGTTTTTAAAATGAAAATAATGGAAAAGGAGTATAAGAATCCTAGTTACTCCAAAATGATATTTGCTCATGAATAGGCTATATTTCTATGTCTTGCAACAGCAAAATTAGTAAATAACCAGACTGATTTTGTCTTAGCATCAACACTATACTTCAGATATAGACACAGCCTAAAGTAAAGTAAAGTAAAGTAAAGTAAAGTAAAGTAAAGTAAAGACTGCATATAAAATGTAATGTGGGAGTTGGTGCTCCAATGTCGCATGAGCACAACAACAGAGGCCCACAGTTAAGAGAATACTTGATACCTGAAGCCCATTTCCCAAATATCAGCAGGAAAGACACAGTGGAATGGATTTTCAGGGGGCTGTCTCTTTAGGGAACTCATTTCACCCAAATATCTGAGCATCCTGTAAGATTTGTGTAAGCAGATGATACTGAATGCAGAGTTTTATAACACAGGGTTACCAGCACAAAGGTTAGAAGGTAAGAGGCATTAAGCAAAACCATGCTACTAAAATTAGTATATGTTAATTTTCTGTATCTGCCCAGAACATTTGGGAGCAGGCTGGATAAGTAAAGCATGCCCAAAGACAGTTCATTTTAAGTGCATCCCTGCACTCTAGTGCTCCCAATCTGCATACATAATTGTTAATATTACCAGTGAACATCCTGTCCATAATTCAAAGGAAGTAGATGGTAATGACAGATTGTTGACAAGTCTGCTACGGAAAAAAACTCAGTAATGACGCAAATTTTAAATCTAGACTTCACATAGATTTTATTTTTATTATAACAGTATAATACAACCCTGTTTTCTGTCAAAACTTAGTTTACTTCCTGGCACTGAAAGAGTAGTATTATTGATAGCAGCAAAACCCTTCAACCTATTCCTGTTTGGATCATTAGTGTCTCTTTCACTAATTTGTAAACAGATAGAATAACTTGTCTCTGGAGGAAAAAATGAGAACATTTCTTGGCTTGGATATCCCATAGGAAAATATTGTTTTTAAACCTGTCAAAAGCATAGTTTATCAAGATATTTGTAAATGGAAAAAAAATATGTTGCACTATCAAATGGCTCAAAGGTACAGAAAATTAGGATTACATTTTAGATGCACATGTGAACATAAACTTTGTGATAACTCAAAAGGGGTACAATCTTGACAAAGGGAGAGTAATGTGTCATTAAGACTCAGAGCCTGGGAAAGTTCCCTTATGGACTATCAGAATTCTCCAGCCAGAATGAGCTACTATAATCCCCACAAGAAAGTTTCCAAGTTCTGCTAAGATTGTCCTTGTTTCTATTCAGGCAGGTGGCAGAGAACACAGCCCTGGATCTCCTGATAGATCTCCCCAGAGGCCCTTTCTGTTTGTAAGGCGTTGCAATACTTTAACAGATACAGTGCTGGATCTGCTGTGTTTATAACACAGCGCACAGGCTGTTGTGCTAAACTAGTCTAATCCAACATGGTACTTCTTAAATAGTAATTTCAAGAGGAGGAGGAGTCTGAAAAGCCACCTGGGTGGAACTGTATCCACATGCCTCTTTGTAACGCCTGTACTGTGAAAGAAGTGGCAGGGATGATTACAAGATGAGCTCTTCCACCTGAGAGCTTCTTCCTTTTCTAATGCATGCACCTCAGTACTTATTTCAACCAGAGAAAATAATTTTTACATTATGACTGCATAAATTCTATGCTGCCCAATCCTCCTGTAGCAAGAAATAATCCAGTCCCCTCTGAAAACCAACATAAAATCCCATGCATCTTATTGTTTGGAAAGTTACTTTTCCATTTTTCAAAGGAAATTAAAATAGTTATCTTCTAATTACTTTTTCAAAAAATCCAAGTGCTCAAGCAGCTAGCCTGTAATACAACAGACACTTAAATAGCTTAAATAAATATATACAAGAGACAATGAGGCAACAGCACAAGATATATGAAGTGGCATGTGAACTGTGTGATATTCCTCCTGTACTATTTACTGAGACCACAGCCTTATTAATATAAAAGTAGTTACAGGAGTAGGGTTTTACCTTTCTAAGTTACCATTACAATGTAACAGAGGGCTCTTCCACACTGGTCAAATCTGATGGAGTTATAGGATATGATATCTGTATGATGTCCTTCCTGTCCTGGCATTTTTTCTCATTAACCTGCAGTACTAACCACAAGTGCAGAATAGGTTTTTTTTCTGAGTTTTTTTTTCTGTTTGTTCGTTTTTGTCCTGGGAGTTTCCAATAAATGCCAGGAGAAGCATACAGAAGAAGTGTTGAGTTAATGAAAGGAGTGGAGGAAATGCAGGTCCACACCACACCTCGGGGGGGGGGAGTGATAGAAAAGAAATGTACAGATTGACAAGATCACTACAACTCGCAACAGACCTGTGCTCCAAACATGGTATATTTAGAAGGCAACTGGATGTGAGAGCAGAAATAATCATTACAAAGCGTGAGAGCCCCAAACAGAACACTGATATTTCCTAGAACTACCCAAAAGCATTCTGGAGAAGACCTTAGCCATATTTACCTCTATCATTGATAAAAGGAATCAGTTATATTTAAATATTTACTTCCATGCCTGCACTATTTCTACTGTTTCTTCGTAAGCACAGTTTCTTTTTTTCTTGGTTGGAGTTCTCCAGCATTACTGAAGTCAACAGCCATTTCCACACTATACTGTTATGGTGCTATTAGTCCACTTTCAACATCCTGTGGAATCCTGGCATCTGCAGTTTCCTGAGGCCCAAGAGCTCTCTGTCTGAGAAATCTAAATGCCCCTCCCTCAACGGCAAACCCCAGGATTCCACAGGATGTTGAAAGTGGAACAGAAGCAGTATAACAGTGTAGTGCAGAAACTGCCAATGTAATTTAGTTTTGGATAGACATGTATATTGTCTCACCATCAGCTTTCACTTTTTTAAGGCAAGGAAATGAGAAAAAAAGATAATTGTCTTCAAAGAAGCCACAGGGCAGAGGAAAGCAGCACTGATTTCAATTCTCCATTCCAACATATAAGTGGTACAGTAGGGAAACCTTCAGAGGCTACTCAAACCTCGTCCTGTTTCTCCTGCAGACAACAGAGACGCCACTTTTAAAATTGTTTAATGTACACCTTCTATAGCTGTGCTGCAACAACTTAGGAACAATGGCTATGGAACTCTGTAGGTATATACTGGCAAATGCTATATAAAAAAATTAATAGCTGATGAGGTTGGCCAATTGGCCTATTGGCAGTCATCTAAGGAAGAATATATCCTCACTTCTTCTCAAGACCACCACCAACTCTTTGCCGAAGGTGAAGACTGAAGGCAGACAGAAAGGTTGACAAACCTCTTCTGTAGGACGAAGGCTGCCAGGATATGTTACAGTACTGAAGAGTTAGCACACAGCAAATGTTTTACCGCAAGACAGTTTTTAAAACTGCCATACAAGTAGTTCATCTGAAGAAATCCAGGACAGAGGATTAGAAATACCATAAAGACAACAATTTTGAAAGTATCTCTCGAACCACAATTAGACTAGGCATTACAATGACAGGAAAACATCCTAATGTGGTCTCTGGTGATCTGCAAGGACTTCTGACACCTAATTTTCTAATAATAGCAACAACTAAAAAGCTTTCCTCTCCACAGCGAAGTTGCTGACAAAGAATATTCCAGGGTAAGAAAAAAGTGTGAACTTATTTCTGGTTTGTTGTTGTGTCTTCAAGTTGTTTCCAAGTTATAGCAATCCTAAAACAAACCTATACTGGGGTTTTCTTGACAAGATTTGTTTAGAGAGGTCTGTGCCTTTTGCTTTCCTCCAAGGCTGAAAGAGTGTGGCTTGCCCAAGGTCACCCAGTGGATTTCCATGGCCAAGTGGAGATTTGAACCCTGGTCTCCAGAGTCATAATCCAATGCTCAAAACACTACACCCCACTGTATCTAGCACCAATCAAAAATTTATGGACTAAGCCATGTGCTCAGAGGCACTATGTTTCTTTATTCTCATTATATCTCTGTTTAAACCACAAGTATATAAATGGGCTTGGTTGCTGGATCTACAGGTACTAGAAAGAACAAAGGGGATTCCCCAGTCCTAAAGACTGCCACCTTCCCCTTCATTAAATTATATATTAAGACAACAGTGGTAGTCTCTCCTCGAATCATGCAGTTTCCGTGCCTGAGGACTCTTCAAGATGAGAGCTCCCTAAATTCTTCAGAAACTTTCAACATGTATAATGGATACATCATATGAATATATGATATGATACACATGTATGATAAGAATATATGATACACTAAATGAAGAATACTGATGATACAACAAGCTGTATGTGTTACACAACCAGTCACCACAGTCAGGGAGGATAATCATGGGATGCCATTATTTTCAGAGTGGTTGTGCAAATCTACTACTTCTACCACAGAAGTATATAACAACCCCTCTTATATATATATATATACACACACACACACACACACACACACACACAAATACCTCTTTTTTCAGTTCTCTACAGTAGAAGAGAAGTATTTTACTGACCCATTTATTTGTCTGCATAGCAGCACGGTTTTTTATATCAGAAACAAAGGAACACATGAGTCAGGATGAACTAGGCTCCCCTGCCTGTTAGTATACATTTTAAGTTGAAAGGTATTCCCCAGCTGTGCTGTTATAAAAGCATACCAGAACCACAGTCCATTGCTTCAATATGTTTTGGAAGTACTGACACCTTGTGATTCCTTTCTTCAAGATGGTTTAACACACTCTCTCTTAGATTTTCTCCCTTTTTTAACCTCAAATCGGCCAGTCTTTCCTAAACGCACACCTACCATAAATTTCAGATGTGATTTAACAAGCATGGCAAAATCATTATATATAACTTATCAGCAGAAATAACTTCTCATCCAGTATCAAATTTGAGTCAGGTTTCAAAAGGAAAGAACACTCATCCTCCAAAATTTATTCAAACCTTAGATGTCCCAGTTCACTACACTGGATTTATTTTATCCAAAGAGAGAGGAAATTTTCAAGAAGTGACAGAGACAGACAGAGTTGAATGCTCTAACAGGATACTTATTCATAACACATTAAGCAAAAGAATACCAAAATTAGGCATAAAATTTCATTCTCTTGC
Organism: Iguana delicatissima; assembly: GCA_948472985.1. Lineage (NCBI taxonomy): Eukaryota > Metazoa > Chordata > Lepidosauria > Squamata > Iguanidae > Iguana > Iguana delicatissima. Next base: position 624,760 of record CAOKZL010000430.1, read on the forward strand.
TAATAGTCTTCAGTCCTTACTAGAGATAGGAAAAGACAAAAATTAACTTGGAAACTAGAGTTGACACTTTAGCATGTTTATACCTACCATCTTTTAAGTAAGTAACTCTGCAATATCTATATAACATACAGGATGGCTGTCATAGAGGTTGTTGAGCAGAATACCAGAAAACTTAAAGGAACCTACTATCAACCTATCTAATGCATTCTAATTTTCTACAACTGAGAGACCAATAAAGCCTAGAGGATCTCTGTTGTAGCAAAGCTGAAAATATAGAAGGTGAATAAGTCCAGTTTCAGATCAACAAGCACAAACACTGAAGTATCCATATATGGCCCTGAAGCCAAACTAATAAGGTTTTATTGCCCATAACAACATACACAGAAAATGAGAACAACAACAAAAAGGCTTCCAGTTAACTATGCTGTGTTTTAGAGGAGCAAAATCGCTGTCTGCTTAAAACCTATCATGCAAGTAATTTTACAAATAGCACTTTGCTGACATTTCATGGCCCTCTCATGCCAACAGCAACTAGCGATGAGCAATACAATCCACAATCTTTGACTTCCAAACAGCTGGATCATTGCCAGATGAATATACAACACTAGTAGATACCATACCCCCTTTCTAATCAACTTCCCAATTCAAGAGCACCACACTGGCATGGGGTATGTCACGCTGGCATGAAGTATGAAGAAGATAGGCTTTGAAAATAGCAGCCCCTGATGTTGAATGGCTTTAAAATCTGCAATCTTACAGATGTTTATGAGTCTGCCTGGTGCAGAGCTATAATCAATTTGCTTATGCCTGACCCTCAAGATGTATTAAATTTATCCTCAAGGAAACTGGTGTCTGAAACCAATTGCCCAGACTCATTAGACACGTGGGAGTTTAAGGGAACCAAAGGGCCTACTGGCAGATGCAACATTGATTTCTGTATGTTCACAATTTACCAGACTGCTCTATACTAGACTTGATTTGATGGCTCTCTATGGGATGCCCTGCAGCCTTGATTATTTCACAACCAAGCTGGCTAGCACAGTTATGTGGCAAGTGTATATATGCAGTCTTTCTGAAACAACTATATTAAACTTTGGTATCAACACCATTTCCATTGAAACTAAAAACAAGTGAAATACTTCAATGGATCTGTCTGAATTTTCCTATGATACAAAATACTTGTCTTCAATTTCCCATTCCATCTGTATCTCTAAGCTTATGTTTACGACAGTAAAGTTCATTCTAATCAAAGAATTCACTTGAAACTTAAATGGGAGGAAACAACATTTATCAATATATTACAACATGCTTGAGGATTTTTGTACCCCATTGACCTGAGCCAATTTGCAACACTCAGCCGCAAACAACAATTTACGGATCTAGTGTTCTTTGTTTGTAGGTGTTTATATCACCTCAAGGATTTCCCAGCTTTCATCAAAGCAGGGATCAGCCAGTAACATCAAAACATTAAAGTTTCTTGAACTATAATGGCAAGAGCTACATGACAGCATTAACAGTTATTCTACCTGGTATGTATATTTTTTCAGGAACTGAGATTACTTATTAAATGTGATTCACAACTACAGCCATCTGAAACAGCTATATTTTGAACTTTCATTGTGTCAAGACATTTAAGACTAATTACTGTATGCATGTTTAAATTCTTCCCCAGATATAATTGTTCATCAATAAACTGTAACAATAGTTATCACTGCATGACATCACTTCTTCATAATATTCAGAAAAGCCCTTTCTCAATTTACCTTGCAGTGAGAATTTTTACACTTTGATATAAATTGTTCATTTCTATATTATGCCTGTTTTTTTAAATGCTAACTACTGCTTTTCAAATGGAACAAAACAACAATTTTAATGATATACAATAAACAGAAGTAGTAGTAAACTCTAATAAGACAGATAAACACTTTACTAAAGACTAAACCCATACAAAAACATTAGTAACTTCAGTGGACAATTTGGTCCTTATTCAAGGAACCTACTGGACAATACATTCAAAAACAAAAGAACCACTGTAGCTGAGAAGAAGCAACCTATACTACATATTGCCTTTAAGATTTGTTCCTAATATTGAGTAACGCCTCCTAAAACAGTCTAAATTATAAATTAAAAAGAAAAAACAGTAGTTGCATATTGACATCTACCTTGGTTTTAATTTTCACTAATGTGTGCTTTTTCTTTGTTTAAGCTTGTTAGCCTTTTTTCCCCAGTAGGCATAACTAAGAACTTTTGTCTTTTTAAAAACTATTTATTTCTCTTTTAGCAAGAGTTTGTATTCTCACCTAGATTTTTTGTAGTTCCTTATGAGCTTACTATACTTTTCAAAAAATAATAATAAATATGCATGAGGTAATTTATCAAGACCATAACAACCAAGTTTAAGATGAGCATTCAAAACTTGAACAATGAGCTAAAGTAACAGTAAGGCGTTTAAGACTGGGGTTAACAGCTTGCTTCAAAAATTCTTTGTCTGGAGCACTGGCTTTCCTTCTTTTACTTTTGTTTTAGCATATTTTCATTCTTATGTTTGGTATTTAATTAAGATAAGCTATTGCATAAACAGAAGAAGACCAAAATTATTAGAATTGCACCTTCATGGTACACATATATTTTCTATAAAGGAATAAAATGAGGGGTCGTTCTTCAAAATTGAAACAAAAATAATCAATAATTTATTTCTAATGATTACAGGAATACGTAAATAAAACTGGAGGATAAATTTTACTCAATTCCACCTCACAGCTAAATGTGGTTAGGTTGTTTTTTGGGGGGAAAAATAGGTCAGTTAAAATGAAAATCACAAATTTTAATAAGATTAGAAATCATTATAATAAGATAATACTGTTCCTAGATTATAAAAACAAGGTAAGTATATTCTGCCAAACATGAATATACCTCTACAAAATTATATAATAAACATGTAAGTCAATTATTGGTTTACTAGAAGGCTATCTTTACTTTCTTGTGGAACAGTTTGCAATAACAGTAAAAAATGATCTTGGTGTCTGCATTTAAATTGGTTGGATTTTGCTACCTCTGTTCTACTTTTTTATATACAAAACCCTTCAACACTACAGAAGCAATACTTCATCCTAAAGTAACTCATGTATCAGTGAGTCGTTATGGTTCTCAGAATCATGAGAAAGTATAATTTAGTAAATATACATAATTCACATGTGTGAATTAAAAGAAAGAAGAAAGAAATCCATTTATTGTAAGACTCACATTTTGTAAAAAATGTTAAGCAAGCACTGAATGGCTCCTATATATTTCAGAAAGTAAATAACCAAGCTCCTAGGTTTGAGCTGACAGCCAAATCAGCACTTATCAAAATTTCAGACTTTTTTTTTCTCCCAATACATGCAAACTAAAATGTTTTAAGGAAAAGCTAAATATGTAGCTTAATTATTTTCAAACAACTCAAGTTTCTTCCACCTTCTGAACAGAAAGTGCTCCCAGAAAACAGCCAGAATACTGAAATAAAAAGAGAGAAAGACATGCTTACCTGAATGCACTATCAGTTGGAAAGCTGAAGAATTGCAAAACAAAGTAGTCCAAATAAATTATCTATGCATGCAGTCCAACTCTTCACTTTCAGGTAGGCCACACTGTCAAGCAATCATTTCAGCACCAGCCACTCTGTTTTCCATCTCAAGAGATTCACCCCAAAAAGTGACAAACTTGCTTCGTGGTAACAAGAACTCTTGCACTGCTTCCAAATGCCTACCGTTTGTTCCCTGTTCATCCACTCAACTTTTCCAAACGCACATCTTCTCTCAATGCAGTTCCGAGGTACAAGAGAAGAGAAATGCTCCTTATCTGAATGCTAATTATTCTGCCACACAGACAAAAGTCATAATGTTTTCAGACAGCAACACAAAGAACCTGAAGTTAAAGGCAAGGAATGAATAAGTTGACACTACTAAACGATGGGGAAAGACATGCATGTGTGCAGCACTCTGCAACCTGGATCAGCAGTAGCCTCCATTTAAAAGCAGCAGCAGTAGTGAGACAGGCAATGGGCTACAGAAAATCTAGCTGTGTAGTATATGCATCAACCATGGGTTCCCTTAGAGACCACATTACTGCAGGAGAATAACAGTAGCATACTGCTGATTTCCACTGTCTCATTCTGGCTTCCATTATAGAATACAAAATTTTTTCTTCTTCTACAAAATCTACCCTACCTCCTTCAGTTCTGAACTAGATGAGGGATTTTTTTTATCATTTGCCCTTTCTTCTACATTATAACAATAATTTCTAAATATCTTGTTTATTAACCTTGCAATAGAATCAGGCGAGACTGAGGATGCATACTGTATACAATCTACATTGTTACCCACAGGCCACTAAATCTCTGGAGAAACAAAACGTATATGATGTGCGATGCTGTATTTAATGTAATAGATGGGGATGGTAAATATCACTCAGGCTATTAACAGCAAGCCTGTAAGTGATATACGTTTTTAAAACGGGATTTCTTTTATGACTTAGTCCTCTGGAAAACAGCATGCTCATATCATAGAAATGCCAGGGAAACTCACTATCTCACTACTGTTTTGACACGTTTCTTTTGAGAAAGAATTAAACTCAGCAGCTTCAGGTTAATAAACAAATAACCAGGCAGCATGTGTAGAGTTAACTCCAAGTATGTCTGTAACCTCATTTCAGTTAGCAGCCAACCATATATGTGGGGGTGGGGGGAGAGAGGAAACCTTTGGCAAAGAAAACAGCAAATGCCAGAAATGAATAGCTGGAGACAGTCAACAAAAACCATGTTCTGTCTCTGGTATAAGATTTGGTAATCAAACTTTAAAAATCAAAAATAAAAGTGATGCCTGATATGCAAAAAGGCCTTCGTTTGCTAGATGTTTTCTCCAGAATTTGGCAACTAAACACATGTTGTTTCTGCAGCACCTTTTCCCTCAGACTAGTAAAGAAGTATTTTAAATAGTCTTCACTCAGAGACGTATCTGAAATTAATCCAATATAGACACACAATACAGAGCTCGGAAATGTTATCTTGCACAATATAATTGTGATATTTTATCTTCAATTTTCCTTGAAACCTGGCCGCCGCCGCCGCCACCACCACCACCACCACCACCACCTTGCAGAGTGCAATAGGTTTTGTGACTGTGACACTATGCTAAAAAGGCCAAGACACCTTGACCAGTGCCTAGTTTGAAAAGAGGAATACTTTTCAAATTTTTTAATTTCTAATTCAAAATAATCCTTTTTTGGTCAGAAATAGTGACTTCAACACAAGTGCAAAAACCTTAACGAAGAGGAACACCATAACTATGGGAAGGCCATAAAAAGAAACCAGAAAAAGCACAATTGGGCACCCTGCCCTTTGAGCTTCTCTCCCAAATGGTATATGATTCCAGTTTACAAGGTATTTACAAGGTATTTGAGAAGAAAAGTAGGGGTACTTCTGAAGGATTAGTGAGAAGTACAAAGTTGCCTGCCTGCCTGCCTGTCTGTCTCAGGGTATTTAACCACCACACACACACCTTTACTCTGCTATAGTTCTCTCTCACACAGTATCACTGAGTCTGTCATGCACACACAGGCAAAGTATCCTCACAAGTTCCCTCTCATGGAGGGAACAGAAACCCCCAGGCGCTCTTTCACACACCTTACTGTTCTCCTCTCACCACACTTCTCGCTCACACACACACCATCCTGTCTCCCAGAGTAGACATAAAATAAACTCTTCTCTCCAATTCGCAGGAACAGAGCTGTACACCCGGCAGAACGTGTTTCAAAAACCAGCCATAATCGCGCACACACATATAGCTCTGCCCTCTTCTCTCCCAACATACAGAACCACACGCGAGCTCTCTCTTTCATACGGGCAGAATTCTGTCACACGCACAATGCACAAAAGCAGGCTCCCTTCTCACCACAGCCCTCTCAAGCACGCCCCTCACCAACACACACCTCACCCCCTTTCTCGAACTCCGAAATCTCCCCCTCTGCCTCGCTCAACAAACCCGCGGTCTCTCCCTCCCCCTCCTCCTCCCCAACCGCCCTCCTTCCTCCTCCTCGCCTCGCCCTCCCCCTGCTCCCCTCGCGCGCGCGCGCGCGCGCCCTCCCTTCGCCCGCCAACGCCGCCGAACTGCAGCCTTCTGAAGGCGCGGGGGGGGGCAGAGAAAAAGGGAGACAAACAATACTGACCGCTGTCGCCGCGGCGGAGGCTGCGAGGATGACCCCAGAGCGCGAAGTCACACGGGGGGCGCGCGCGCGCGCACGCATACACACACACAAGAGAGAGAGAGAGAGAGAGAGGCGCGCGCCCTCCTTCCAGCCCGCCAAAGTATATTCCCGCTCTCTCAGGGTTGCCTTCCTTGACGCGCTGAAAGAGGACCAGAAAGAGGAACAGGGAGGGAGGAAAAGAAACAGGAGCGGAGCGGGGCGGGGGGGGGACGCGACGGCGACCGGGAGTTGCTGGCGATTCCCTTCCCAGCTCGCACTGCAGTCTGAGGGGAAGGAAAAGCTTTGCTGGAGCCCAGCCCGCCCTTCTCTTTTCCTCCTGGGCTCTCCCGACAGCTCCACACAGACAGCCAGACAGCCACGATGAGGGCAAACTTTGCTGACAAATCCTGCCAACTGTGGGTGTGTGGGTGCGCGCGCGCGCGCGCGCGTGTGCGTGTAGGAGTGTGTCTGCGCGGTCTGTGTGTGTGTGTGTGTGGCGTGCGCCTTGCAACTAAAGAAGGCGAGGAAAAAACTCTCTCTCTCTCTCTCTCACGCTTTCTCTGGACTAGCTTCGGTGAAAGGCAGGACGGCGAGGTGTTTCCCCAGAAAGCGAGAGGGATTTCGGTCGCGCCCTCCGCCCCCCACACTTGTGCTTCCCTTCGGCTCCCCCCGCAATGGTGGGCCATAACATCTACCAGGCTTCTCGGAGTCACCCCTTCATTACGCCAAAGCCTAAAGCAGTCTGGCGGAGGAGGCAAGGCGCGGGGGGAGAGGGAGAGGGCCGGGGCTAACCCAAAGCGAACCCCAGGAGGTCGCGAGCCAAAGACACAGATCCAGCCCACTCCTGCGGTCGCTTCCCCGAAAATAACATCCTATTTACTTGGCGCTTACTCCTAAGTGAGTGCGTGTAAACGTGCAGCAGACCTCCTGGAAAATAGCAGACATCTCCGAAAACAAACCAGGATTCTTTCAAGCAAAGATGGTCAGGATAGATTGGGGGGGGGAGTGGTCTGTATGAGGCATAATACAGATCATGGCTAAGCGTCACATAAAACATAAATTTCCGCCTTTAGTATTTGAGCAAGGACCCCCTGATTTTAAAGATGGAAGAGCAATTTCCTATGTGTACCGACATTAAGAATTTGGGGATTCAGGCTCTTCGCTGAAAGGCACACTTTCACTGACTCCATATTTAATCCCAGAGGGGCAGAAGGCACTCTGCACTTGCTCAAAAGCAATCTAGATCGGTTCCTTTTCCTGGATTCTGGCAACCTAGTCTTCCTCTACCGTATAAAATTCAATCTTTAAAAACAAACTGTTTGGGACCCTGGTCTGAGTTAAAGAGTTAAAGAATTGGGCATGGGGGAAGAATCAATCAACTGCTTAAGGGGCTGTTTGTTTCTGTTGTCTAATTATTTTTTTGAACATAAAATGAAAATTATCTTTGTATAAAATAGAAAAATATGTCAGTTTATGGTCTGCTCTGTTCCCAGGACCGCTGTCGGTAGGAGCTCTGCAGCATACGAAGCTGACACAGAGAGGTCTTTCCCACTTCCTTCAGAATGGTTGCATCTCCACTCGTCGACACTCTAAAGGCACAAAGGCACAAGTATACCTCAACACCTCCTTCAACAGAACTGCAAGCACACTCATTCAGCACTCGGGGCCGGTACAGACCAGCTTCATAATTTTCCATAGGTCTGTACTAGATGTAGAGCCTTCCTTGCCAGCTGGTTACAGTGATACAGTTCACCCCGAGGTATTTTGGTGAAATGAATGGGCTCTTATACTAATGCGGATTATCCCCTCGTTAACACATATGGCGAAGAGGTGGGGAGATCTGTCTTTTAACCATTGCACATCTGAGTTTGATTGGATAGTGATATTAAGTATACCCCTGGTTTGTACTTCGAGACCCCATGAATGTCATAGGGCTTTCATAAGCTATGGATAATTAGAAGTTATGTTTCCAATTGCTTCCTCTGAACTATAGCCCAAGGCAGCTGATATGCGTTGGCAGTCTCCCATCCAAGTACTAACCAGGGCTGCCCCTTGCTTAGCTTCCGAGATCAGAAGGGATCTGATAACTTTAGGATATTTATTCCTGTGTAGCGCCGCTGACAAAGCAACTCATCCTGCCCTTGAAGAAATGTCTCTGAGTTTAGGTGACACGGGAAAAGTGAGCTTGGTGGACCAGGGAATCCTTAGGGTCAGAATCCCGATGCTTCGGCTTTTTTGGACGTCATGCTAGGGTCTCCAGATCTCTAGTATGTTTGGACAATGGCAGACGCAGTAATTCACTGCTGTCCCGACCGCCCCCCTAGGTCTTTGGTCTGTTAGGGCTGCTCCCCTTAAGAGTCCCTTTGCCCACTTTCCTTTCTGCGGCAGTCCCTGCTCTCCGGTGGGGAAATTGCGGGCGGCCGGCCGGGGGAGGGGAGACACGTGGAAGTCGTACCGAGCGACTGTAATCAGAAAGCAACGCCTTCTCTTTGATACGCACATGGGCGGCTCGCGCTGTGTGTGTGTGTGTGTTTCACCACCCCTAAACATAACGTTTCATTTATCTGGAGTAGCTGGAAGGAGAAAGAGAGAGGCTGGGTCTGAGAAGAGAGACAAACAACACCAGTCCTACCACTCAAGGCACGAGGTCACCCCTAGCAAGCTGGAACTGCATGTAGATCAGTTTCCGGGATGGCACAGCTGCTCCCAACCCTCACGAAGCAGCAAAGCGTCGCCACAGAGCCCTTCCTGCTCTAGCCTCCTCCTTGCCCTGGCTACTTCTTGCTGTATTCGCTCCAAATAGTACACACGGATTACTGCCCCCCCCCGCTCTTTGCATACATCCCTGCTATTGTATGCCTTCAAGTTGTATCCAGCTGAGGGTGACAATAAGGTAGCCCCATTATGGGGGTTTGTTGGCACGATATGCTCAAAGGTGGGCTGCCATTAGGCAATTCTCCTCTGTGGCTGAGAATGTGCGACTCACCAAATGTCGCCCAGTGGGTTTCCATGGCTGAGTGGGGATTCGAACCTTGGTCTCCCAGAGTCCGAGTCCATCGCCCAAGCCAGTACAGCACGCTAGTTCTCCACAGTTGCGGGGCGTATACCCATCTACCCACAGATCCAGCACTGCGGTCCTCAGCACAGTTACTCGGAAAGAAGGCCCACTGCGCCTGGTGGCATTGATCTGCCGCTTCAAGGTCAGGGTGCCACTGGAAAAAGCGGCTAATAAAAAAGGTACCGTTTAGTAGGCCTTTCAGAAGTGGTCCAGAAATGTGGAGCAGCCTAGAGGCCAGAGTATCGCATATTTTCACTCAGCTCTATGCTAAACAACTTTTATTGAAAGCGCAGTGTTAAGTATGCGCAAGGCTTGCCTCTGTAAAAGATTTGCCTGAGACTGAAGAGAGGTACCTACCTAACATCTTGCGAAAACTCCCGTGGACACAATCGAGCCAGATCATAACTCGAAAATTTCGGAACAGAGGTACATTTCATGGAGAACGGGGGGGGGGATATTCAAAGGGGAATGGAAAAGTTACCGCACATGCGCAGTAACCTCATCTCATGATAACAATGTAGCTGCAAATAATAAAGTGAGACCGAAGACAGCTCCGTTGATCATGCGCGGATGTGCTACGCAAAGCGTCTTATTTCAAACAATGTTTCTCCAGCCTCAGTTCAGGTTGCGGATGGAGGAAAGGAAGAGCTCAGAAGAGACAACATCGATTATTATTTCGCCCTTCTATGTGAAATGTTCTTCTAAACAGAAGATTTCCGGTTAAATCAAAGTGTCTGCGTGTGCATGTGTGACGGGGAGGGGGGGAAATCCAGCAACTGTTTCGCGGGGGGGCATTGAAGTGCAGGTTGAACTGAGTGGAAGCGCGATGCAAAGCACAAATAATTACAAACATTTAAGGGTGACGACGGCGAAAGTGGGTTCGTATACACAGAAGAAACGCAAGTAATATTTGCTCGAAAAGAGGCTAGTCTGGTCTGAAGAAAGGCATCGCTGTTCAGGGAAAAGCCTATTATGTCAATGATGTGGTCTTGAAATGATGCGGAAAGGGGAGGGCGAGAGAATACATTCCTAAAGTACAACCATTGCAATATTTAACTGCATAAGGAAAAGGAAGCAAGAAAAACTTTTAAGGAGAGAAAATAACGTATTTTGCTTTTCCCCTCCCCCAAGTAAAGGCATAGTGCCTATGAATATAACGCATAGGTCCCCTCCCCGTCCTTAACCTGCTCTTTGTAGGAGAGTCGTTAAGACGGTGAAAGTGAGTTATTTTCCTATTTGCCAGTGAACTAATAGAAAGTCCGGGCTCAAAGTAATTGCTATCAGCCACGGACAGCTCCTGGTGCTGAAGGGAGAAGCCGCTTTCACAATACGACTCTCTCAAACAACCTTTGGAAAAATCACAGCAAAACTGAATGAGGTGGCAAGTACTCGGCTGAATAACACGGTCTGCAGAACAATGGCAGCCAACTCCAAATCCCACCATAATCACATTAATGAGATTAATCAGTGAATTAGCAGCAGTCAAATGTCAGGGTGGCAAGGAGGAATCCAACCAAGCTTGGTAATTAAACTTTTGTGGGGGCAGGGAGAGAGAATCAAGTGTATTATCTCTTCTGGTGTTGTTTTTTTTTAAGAACTTTTATTTCCTCTTTTCTCTTTACAAACCCTTGCAACTTTTAGACGATTGAAAAGGATTGGCGGAATTAAGTTCTTATCTGGAAGCTGTTAATACATCAAGATATTGCAGCTGATATCCATTGATGAAACCATTGCTTTTCATACCTCCACATTCAGACTGTTGAGGATCCATTGTGAGTAACTGCAATCCTACAATCACTGGCCTGAGAGTAAACCCTTGGAACCTTATGGACTTACTTCTGACTAGACATGTACAGGGCTGCACAGCTAGTATACTGATGTAAATAAGGTTGTGTAATTCACCCTTCAGCAGGAACCTCATGGATGTAGGAAATACATTTGATACCAAAGGGGGCAAGATATATATTTAAACTTCAAAGAAACTAATACAGTTAAACCTGACTTTCCAGATGGGAACAGGAGGGATATTAAGAAGCACAATTTAAAATAGTAGATGTGGTGTTAACTGGGGTCTGTTAAAAGCTCGGTACCCTGATGGCAGATGGATAGGTAGATAACTAGATAGATAATCTCAGTAATTAAATGATACTTCCTTAATAGCATCAGTTCAGAGATATACCCCCCAATAGACTTTACAATTGATAAAACTTATTTTCTTTTGAACTTCTGCATATCAGGAATAGCTTATATCTTCACAGGTTACTCTACTTTGATTTATTTTGCAATGCAAGTTCAGTAAAAGAGGATAATCTTTAATAGAATGTGTACTTTTAGTTGTGTAGCAAAATAGAGTGTTATTTCATATTCTTCTCTGAAGGAATACTTTTCTTGAAAGCAGTAACATCTCTTTTGCCTAAATTTTTAAACATTAGGTTGCATCCAGACAGTAAAATTTAGAGAAGATTCAACGAAATCAATGGGGTAGTCAAAATACCTAATTTAAGTATTGTTAATTTCAGTATCAGTATCTTAGGTGCGTTCAATGCAATTTTAGTCCTACAGCATAGATCCATTGAAGTGAATACAATGTATTAGTCATGACTAACTTAAGTGCCATTCATTTCAATGGGATTACCCTGAGGAGGAAGATTGAATCATTATGTTTAAGTATGGATACAACTCCTCTGTAGTAAAATATTTAGGACTTTTTTCCCCCAAAAGCCTTTGATCCATAAGATTTACCAGTGATTTTCAGGACTGTATCATAGGAAATAAAGTTCATGTGACTTTGTTCTGTGGTGTTTAATATTTTCCATAGCAAATGTAAGTTCAGTGAGAGCAACAGTTTAGTATTAACAGTTAACTATTTTCTATACTGGAAGTAAGTCTGCTATTCCTCACTATTAAAATATTTATCACACACACTGATACTGCCTATCTGACATTTTTGCAACAATACCTCCAATTCTCCACCATCTCTAAACTGAAAGTTGTAGAATAAATACATTAAATTAGCAATTCATATATTGTACATGCACACAGCCACAAACAAATATCTAGCCATATATGCATTCATTTATTTTAACTTGTTGCATAACACACACATTTATATATTACCAGTCTTTTTGTCATGTCCTCATGGTGCTTTCAAAACACAATTTGAGGGTACAAAACCACAAAGGTGAGTCAATAGGCTCTGGAGTAGCTTGATAGAAATCAACAGGCTGGGAGGAAGAAGTTGTAGAAGGTGAACCTAGTGACATAGTTCAAATGTATTTACATCTCTTCAAACGATCTGCAATTCTCAAGTAATCTATAGGTATATGTAAAGTTTCTGCTTCCATCAGAAGCAAGCTTTGCACAGCAGGCAGTCACTTTATAGGAATAACACACGTGGTAATGCTTTTATACATCCACGAAAGAGTTCACTATCATATTGCTTTAGTTAGGTTGTTCCAGGGTCCCATGCAGTTTTCTCAGCCCGCCTAATATGCAGCTGTGAGAACTTGGAGGAAAGGGTTGGGGTGGGAGTGGAGCAAACAATGGAAGCCATAGGTATTAGCCACCGGGCAGAACACGCCAGCCAGTCTTCTGCACCAGCTCAGAGGATCAACCTCTAGCCAAAGGCAAGACACACCACCTTCATTTACTGTCGTGAGCTATGCATATGAAATCTCAACACGGTTGAAAGGGGGGGGGATTACATAAGCATTAGCTGGCTGCAACTTGAAATGGACGAGAGACAGTAAGAACTCGAAGCTTACCAAGGCGACCCCCGGGAAGGTTCCTCCGTACTCAGCGAAGAGGTGGGGGGAATCCATGATAGATAGATAGATAGACAGACAGACAGACAGACAGACAGACAGACCCACCTACCCACCCATCTATGAATATTTAGAAATATGGCACGGGGGGGCTGCGAGAATTCTACAAGGAAAACCAGATCGCTTGCTTTCTTGCTTGCTTTCTCCTCTCTTACTCACTCCCTCTCTCTAGTGTCTAAGCTTTATGGGGCGGAGGGGGGTGTCTCCCTGCAAGGGATGATAAATTCAGAACGAAAGGCTAGCAGGCCTAAGGGATCTGGTTTACTTCCCCATGCTTCCCCTAACGCACGTATTCCTTCTCGTTCTCTCGATATGCTTATCCTCCTCCTTCTCCCCTTTCCCCCTCCTCCTTCTCCACATTTTTTTTTTCAGCAGCTCCAAATCCCCGGCATATGACCTTCTGTTAAATAGATAAAAAAAAATTGCTTATCAGTCATGCAAATGAGGCTGAATTCATTTTCCACAACAGATGGCCTCATAGATAATGATGATGGAAGAGAGAAAATTGAATGTCTCTCACAAGGTGGTCATGGCAACCGAGAAGGGAATAATATCAATAATAAGCCTCGCTGCATAATAAGGTTGTCAATCCCACAAATCAAACTCCCCGGCTAAATCAGGTAGCCCACCCCCAACTAGTTATCAGGTAGGAAGAAAGGAAGAAATGAAACGAAATAAATAAATAAATAAGGCAACAGACGCCGGCAGAGGAGGGCGGGCAATGGACAATTCCGCCGAGTTCACAGACAAGGAATTGGATCACAAGTCTCTCTCTCTCTCCCATTCTTCCACGAATTGGGTTTTATTTAATTATTTGGGGAGCGGCGAATCCTTCCCTCAACGCATTCCCTTCTTTTCTTCCCCCCTCCCCTTTTCAAAAATCACAACAGCCCAAAGACGCCGGGTTGCATTTCGCTGTATTAATTTTTCGGGGAACGGGGGTGCTGGCGGGAGCCAGCCTCCCTCTCCCCGCCTGCCTCTCGGAAGCCGAGTGGCGCATTGAAGCAACAGCCGCTCGCCTCGGGCTCCCACCGAGGCTCCCAGGGGGCCACCCTGCAAAATGAATCAGCAGCCATCCCGGGCAGGCTGACTGCAAGGGGGACGGCCAGGCGCGGGCCGGGCGGACCGAGAAAGAGCGCCGGGCTGGCGCTCGCTGCCTGGCGCGGGCTAATAATGGCTTCCGGGCTTTTCTTTTCCTTCCTTCCTTCCTTCCTTCCTTTTTCCGGGGAAGGAAAAAGGGACTTCATCCCCACTTCTCCCGCCCCGCGGCACATAATGGCCCTGATTTCCTTTCCTTCCTCCTCCCCGGCTCTCCTCCTCCTCCTCCCCTCCCGTCCCTTAATTGTGCATTGTTCATAGCCACAGTCTGTCAGACTGATAAGCAGTTATTGTGAAAAGACAAGCTTTCCTTCCGGGGGGTTTTCTTCCCCCTTTTTTTTGCCTTTTCTTTTTAAACGCGCTGCAATAATAAGGCGACGTATTAACAGGCAGGCAGCTCGCTCTGAGGAGCTACAGTGCACACACGCCCCGCGGAAAAGATGCGAGAGGAGCCAGTCCGATTTATTTCATCTGCCACTCCTCCTCTTCTGAAAGGGAGACGATAGGGAATGGCTTTTAGAATAAGCGCGGGCGGGGGGAGGCGGTGGTGGCTGTGTGTTTAATGGTACCGATTATGCACCACAACCCTTCAGCACCGCTAATTGAAAAAGAGACCTGTTTCTGGCCCCCCCTCGGTGTGTGTCCGTAATAACCATGGGGGGGGTGAAAATGCAAGGATGTCCTAAAATGCAGGTACCTCATTGGATGAGAAAGGGGTGGCACGGGAGTTGGGGGAGACTTTCCAGTTTTTAAAAAAGCTTGCCTTCTGTCCTTCTGCAACACCGCTTTTATTTTTTCGCCATTACTGTCTGGCTGAAACATGCTCTTTCTTAGTGATACGCCTTCCTGCGCCCAGTCCGCGGCTGCGTCGTCGCTCCTTTGCCTTGCCCAGCTGCTGCGACCAAACGCTTGCTGTCGGTGCCCGCGCGTCTGACGAGAGGCAGCCGATGCGCCTGGTGCGCCTGCGCACCTCCCCCCCCCGAGGCCGGGTGTGTATGGCTATGCACGGGCGCATAACTGCAGTCCCTGGCTGTAGGCTGGGAAACACGTATGCATTCGCCACTGGGAACGTGGATCATATGTTTCTATAGGTGTGCTGGTGCGCGCCCGAGGAGGGGTGGGGGGTCCAGTGTGCGCGCACATCGTGCTCTCGCTCTCTGAGTCTCTCTCCTTATTTGCGCACCTCTGTAGGCTGGTCGGTTTAGATTCGGATCTGATCTTGGCACGACTTCGCCTTCGGTTTCTCTGCTTCTCCCAGCAACCCAGGTCCCCTAGCTCTCTCCTTTCGCCTCTAGTTGCTCGGCAGCCGCTGCGTCGGCTGCGGTGTACGCGCGTTTGTGAATCAGGAATCAACAGCTCTGGGTTAATGGAGGATCCGATCTGCAAACCGCAGCAATGGGTTGCGCGCCGAAAACTCTCCCACTTTCTGTCTCATCCACACGCGCGGGCGCGTGCGCATTTAGTGACGTGTGGGTAGCTTTTTCAGCTGATTGGGCATCACATCGGATGTTCGGTGGAGCAAAGAATAAGCATCATTTACAGTCTGCTTCCATATATATATATATATATATATATGGGCACACACACACACATGCACATCCACGCATAAAAGGGCCGCTCGTGTTTCCCTGTCTCCAGGACACCCGGGCTGCTTTCCCTTCCCCGCCAGGTTGCAGCCACGGAGTCACGACAGGGCGCCGGCGTGGGGCGGGGGAGGGAAGGCAAAAGGGAGGCGCGTGTTCTCACCGCGGGGGAAAAGCCTTGGCCCCCACCTTCTGTGTCTGTCTCCAAGATGAGGAGCACGTAAATGGCCGTGACACAGAGCTCCGCATTGAACTGGAGAGGGGGGCCGGGTTTTTTGTCTCAGTGGCCGGCGCCGAGCCTGGCTAAAAGAATGGCAGCAGGAGGCTTATTTATTCATGTCGACGCGGGGCTCCCGCGCGGAGTCCTTCCTCCCAGGGCGGGCTCCAGCTTCGGAACTTTCTCTTTTGTCTCCCACTGCTTCGCCCTTTCCTGCGTTTCCCCATTTCCCCGGCCGCGCGTCGTTCCTGCGGTCCCTTTCTCGAGGCGACGGCTTCAGGCGCTTCTGCTGAGACGTTCAGGGACCGCATTTCAGAAACACTGCTCCGGAGGGGCTGCGGGGGGCGGGGACGGCTTTCCAAGGGGCAAAGCTTGGCGTCCAGTTACCCAGACCCTGGATCGGACTCGCCACGGCACGTGGCGGCGCCTGGCACACTGGCGAGCCCCTTTGGTTTCCTCGCTCTGCGTGCAAGAAGGGCCATCCCAGGGTACCCGCAGCGCCACTGCAACATGCCGCCGCCGCCGCCCCCTCCCTCCTCTCCCCGCCTTCCTCCGCATCCTCCCTCCCCTCCCTTCTCCCCAGCCCTGTCAATGTATTTCAACTCGCAGGGATATTGACAGCAACCGCCCTCGCCCGAGTCTGGCTCCAGTGAAGCATTTATATTCCTCCACTCTCTCCCTCCCTCCCCAGCTCCCGGCCAGCCACTTGTGCATCTTATTGCAGAAATGATGAGGGGAGGGAATGCCAGCCCCGGATCCGTTCCGGAGAGAAGGAGAAATCTCGGGAAACGCGTGCATCACGAGGCCATATTGCAACGAAACCGGCCACCGGGCTGCGGGTGGTGGCGTTGCTTAGGCGAGGCTCGCACCCTCCCCGGAGGCAAAATATACCCGCCTGGGATCGGGGGCGGCGGGGGGAACCCGAGGATGGGAACGTACAGACGGAAGACTTAAAAAACAAAAACACAACCCTAAAAAGTGAGAGGAATAGACGGCTGCAGGATATAGGGACCACGGAACTGGTTTTGGGGGGTGGGGATGGCCTGGGAGGGGCGTTCAAGACTGGGATTATGAATTTTGCTCACTTGTATGTTTTTGCAAAAAAAAAACAGTAAAGCACAGAGCACTTTCAGTAATAATACCACCAAGTAAAGCAGTTAACGTGACTGCCGTGAAGGCAATCACAAAACAGTACCATGAAATATAACTATTTAACGCACAGAATTAATATATCAAGGCAAGGGGGAAAATAAGACCCTATGAAGCCAGCGCAAAGATAGCTGTAAACTAGGACACTTCTGGTTAGCAATTCCTCAGGGGGCGCAAGCAGGCAGGAGTCTTGGCGGTCTTTGGCGCCTGATCATTGAAGGGGGGTCTCAGCTTTCCCGCCGGTTAGACATGGGGGCGCTCAAGGCCTCCCCCCCGTCCCCGGGTCCCTGGTAGGCAGGACAGAGGGGGCTCTCTTTGCCCAGTTTGCACTTAGACCTCCACAACGTTTCTTCTTCTTTCTCCTCCTCCCACCTCGGCTTCACCGAATTTTCCCCTCGTCTCCTTTTAAATTATTCACACGCGCTTCTTTCTCAGCTGCCCTTGGCCCTCTACGGCCCGAAGAAACAACGCCTGGATTTCCTCCCTGCCCTCCGCCCACTTAGCTTTCTAACCTCCTTTTCGCTCTCTTGCTTCATACCCGCGAAGAAGAAGGAGAACGCCCTTTTTTTTTTTTTGGGTGGGCAGCCATTTTGAATAGCTGCTTACTGTAAGCGATTGCTCGCACAGTGAAAGTGCCGTTGTTATTCATCTGTGGTGAAAGCAGGTTCATTTATTTATCTGTTAACTTCGTAGCGCGGCTTTCTTGTGGGAAAATGATAATCATACTTTGTCACGGGGGGGGAAGCTCCCCTCGCCTCTCAGGTAGTGCCTCCCCTCCATTCTTTATTTTTAGCTGGTTTAACTGTCTTTCCGTCTTTCTCTCCCGAGAGCATGGGAACAAGTGTAGCAGGATGCTCAGCGAATTAAATTGGTAGGAAATGAACTTAAAGGGAAAATTGGTCGTTTTTAATTTAGCTTGAAAAATGCACCCCTCCCCAAGAAGTGGGCGGCTGTTTTTCTCCTGTTTTTTGGACCTTATATCCTTCCCCTGGAGGTGATTCACACAACCATTCTGTCTGAAAACCCATCACACAGTAAAGGGTACTTTTGTGAATCCCTGAGTTCAGCTTGGAAAAAATACTTATTTTTTCCTGTTTATTAGATCATAGTAACTTACATTATGACAAAAAGCTATCTCTTGAGATGGCTGATCATGTGAATTTTGAGGATCCTTCCATCACTCAAATTGACATGTAAATTGTCCCATACTTACATAAGCATGCCTTTATCTGAACCTTGAATTTCTCATGAATCTTAAGTAAGGAGCAATTTTTTAAAAGTTTGACATACACAGTCCATATTATAATATTGCAATAAAATTGGTTAATGGAACAAACTGGTCTAGGGAAACAAACTAAAGGATTTCCCTGGAAAGGAGATTCTAATGTTAGAGATTTCTAAGCAGATAACTGAACAACTATGTAGTCTGTGTTTGAATTCTAAAGAAATTTTGTCCTTCACTATTCCTCCAAAACAGGTCTTTAGCAAGAACTTTTAATAAAACTGTGGGCAAAAGAAGGGAAGAGATAAAAAATGAATTGAATATGTGAGTATATTGTAATTTTAAAACATATACACTTAGTTGTGAGGGACACCTTTGGATTAATGGTAGAACAAAATTGTTGAATGTAATGATAACAACATGTTTTTCCTTTTAGAAATGTCTTTATAACCAAATGCTAAATTGATCAGTCTGATAAAGCTTTAGACCAAGAGTTTTTCAATTCCTCCATGAAATGACTTTTTTCAATGTAGCTCCCTCAGCTTAGTGCTAAAAATTATCATTTTTAGTTGGAGTTATTCATGGTATTGTTCTTTAAAAATGAAACACAGTAGGGCAGGCTACTTTTTAGCAGAACATAAAACAAAAATATTTAGGCTGCAACACCACAAATACTTACTTGAGAGTAAGTACCCATGAATACAATAGACCTTCTGAGCAGACATTTTTATTCCTCTTATTATAAGCTTTATATCTCACTTTTTCCCCAAACAAAGACTTAAGGCTGTATTTATATGGTTGCACTATTAAATCTTTAAAACAGGGATGGAGAATGGCTGGCCTATAGACCAGATATAGTATGGTCTTTAGCCCCCACTACACTTAGGGTTGAAAAAAATGTCAATTTGCTTGAATCTTTCTTCCTTTGGCACATATACCCATCATGGCAATTAAATTTTAAAACATCTAATTGCAGTAAGGATGGAGGAATTGGGGAAGCACAGCTGGGGAGGAAAGAGTCAACTTTCCATTTTGTAAACTAGAATACACAAATCAGTCTTGTATAGCAGCTTGCAGAGAGTGAAGTCTCTCATTGGTTCAAGCTGGAGGACTTTCTGAAGCCTAATTGTTACTGGGTGGGGCTGGGAGTTTTGTGTGTGTTTGTGTGTATAAGTATGAATGAAGTATTGTTGCTTTTTCCCTAACCATTGTCTGCTTATGGCCCTTCCTACCACTTCTGGAGGAAGGGCTTTGTAAGGGTTTGGTGAATGGGGTTTCTGCCACCAGACAGATGGGTTTGAGAATCCTTGTTAACATTATTGCCAGATGTTAACAGCTGTCCAGTCGCTTGAAAGAGTTCATTTGTATTAGTGACCTTGTTGGATACTTTTTGCATTTGTTTAGCAGTTTATGGTTAGGAAAAAAAAAGAAGTCTGGGAACACACTGGGGGAGTGAATTTTCCTCTGTTGCTAAGTTGCTTGCGCCTTTCTCATTGCTAATGGGAGTGGTAATGGAATGGGTCATGTTTGTGCATTTTGATTTTCTTTTTTTGTGTCGGAACTATATATCTCATGGGGTTCTTCCTCATCAGCCTCTCCTTTGAGGGGACACACCCCAGTCCAGAGGCCCTATTTAGCCAGCAGTGGAGATGAATATGATTGCCAGCTGGAGGATAGTCTGTGTAGAATTAGTTTGGGTACCCAGTTTGACCATTGGCTAGAAAGGGATGCTGGACCCCATCAATGAAAGGGCTAAAACAGTGTTTCTTAACCTGAGGTCCACAGAACCCTGGTAGTCCATGGAGCCCTACAGGGATCTGCATAGAGTTGCTATTCATCCTAGAGAACAGGGAAAATCCCAGATTTAAGGTACTAAAAAAATGTCCTGGGGCTCCTTTGGAGGGAAACAGCATTTTTTTTTGCACTTTCCTCCAAGGCAGCACCAAAACACTTACTTTCCAGGTGCTTCTTTGGGGGAAGGGACAAAAGAAATTGTTCTTTAGGCCTGCCTCCCATTCATAACTGTACTTTAGGAAATTCCAGTTTATTCTATTCTCCTGGTACTTGAAGAATCTCAGCCTGCTACTCTACAGACCAGTAACAAACCTCCTTTCCTTTGCATTGTCTACTGGATGAATAAGAGATAAGAGTGAGCAGTTGATGAACAACTTTAAACAAATATTTGAATTTTTAAGTAAGTATTTTGATATTTAAATCTAAATTTAAATATCAAAATATTTATTTAAATATTCTAAATTTAAATATCAAAATATTTATTTAAATATTCAAATATTTAAATCTAAATTTAAATAGTTAAATCTTGAGTTAAATCTTGGGGATCCCTGGCAACAAATTATATTTACAGGGGGTCCCTGGTAAAGAACTACTGGGCCAGAATGTTTCTCTGCTGGGTATCGTCTGCTGCATCATTTACCACCAAGAAACCCAAGGTGTAGCAATAATGCGTGTCAGGTTTTTGTATTTGAAATAATGATAGCTATATCAGTTTTAGAATTAACAACAATCCAGTACAATAATTATATAGGAAATGGTAGAGTATGTGGTGATTCTAAGTCGATGTTTAAGATACTCTGGGGGGTGAGAGAACACAAAACACATGGACACAAAAATATAAGTACAGCTGGGGAGGGAGACAAGATTATTCAGGAAAAGGACTCGGCAAGTGCAGGGGAAAAAGGCCCAAATGATATTGGCCAAGTAGGAATAGCATCCAATCGTGGGAGGTGTGGAAACAATGCTATGGGACTTGCAGGAAGGGCACGGGGACTTAAGTGTCTCTACACTAATGCACAGAGTATGGGAAACAAACAAGATGAATTTGAACTCCTAGTACAACAAAATAAATACGATTTGATAGGCATCACTGAGACCTGGTGGGATGAGTCTCACAACTGGAATGTAGGAATAGAGGGGTATAGCCTATTTTGTAGAAATAGACCAAATAAGAAAGGAGGAGGAATAGCCTTATATGTCAAGGATGTTTTCACCTGTGAAGAGATCCATGACTTGAACACCGGAAGCCAGGTCGAGAGCATCTGAGTAAGAATTAAGGGAGCGAGAAACAATAGGGATATTATAGTGGGGGTTTACTACAGACCTCCAAGCCAGACTGAGGACCTCGATGGCGCTTTCGTAGACCAAATGACTGCACATTCAAAAAGGAGAGATACAGTAATAATGGGAGATTTCAACTACCCGGATATATGTTGGCAGTCAAACTCTGCAAAGGCGGCAAGTTCCAGCAAGTTTCTTGCTTGTCTTGCAGACAATTTCATGGTCCAGAAGGTGGAAGAGGCGACAAGGGGATCAAATATTCTGGATCTGATCCTGACCAACAGGGAAGACTTTGTTAATGACGTAGAACTGGTTGGATCTTTAGGAGAGAGTGACCATGCCCTATTAGAATTTGGCATTCAGTGGGGAAGAGAAGACAAGTGTAGCCAGGCACTCGTCTTAGATTTTAAAAAAACAGACTTCTGTAAACTGAAGGAGCTGCTGGCTGAAATCCCGTGGTCAAGAATAGTCAATGAGAAAGGAGTTCAGGATGCATGGGAGTTCTTTAAAAGGGAGGTACTGAAGGCACAGGCTAAAACTGTGCCATTAAGGAGGAAAAATGGAAGGCATCTGAAGAAACAGGAATGGTTGACTAAAGAACTCTCAGCTGAGCTAAGTGTTAAGAAAAACATGTCCAGGAAATGGAAGAAGGGGGAACCACCAAAGAAGAATTTAAGCAGGTAGCAGGGAGATGTCGGGAGGAGGTCAGAAAGGCTAAAGCACAGAACGATCTTAGGCTGGCCAGAGACATTAAAAACAATAAAAAGGGCTTTTTTAAATACGTCCGCAGCAAAAGGAAAAAGAAGGAGACGATAGGGTCACTGCGCAGGGAAGATGGTGAATTAATAACAGGAGGAAGAGAAAAGGCAGAACTCCTCAACACCTTCTTCACCTCAGTTTTTTCCCAAAAGGATAAAAACACTCAACCTGGCAGTTGGGGAGCAGGTGAGGAAGTGGGGGAAATGCAGCATAGAATAGGTAGAGAGGTAGTACAGGAATACCTGGCCACACTGGATGAATTCAAGTCTCCAGGGCCAGATGAATTGCATCCTAGGATTTTAAAAGAACTAGCAGAGGTCATTGCGGAACCTCTTGCTATAATCTTTGAAAACTCTTGGCAGACTGGAGGAGGGCAAATGTTGTCCCCATCTTCAAGAAGGGAAAAAAAGAGGACCCAAATAATTATCGCCCAGTCAGCCCGACATCAGCACCTGGAAAGATCCTGGAGCAGATCATCAAACAGTCAGTTTCTAATCACTTAGAAAACAATGCCGTAATTACGAAAAGTCAACATGGATTTCTCAAAAATAAGTCATGCCAGACTAATCTTACCTCTTTTTATGATAGAGTTACTTGCTTGATAGATGAAGGGAATGTTGTGGACATAGTATGTCTTGATTTCAGTAAGGCCTTTGACAAAGTTCCCCATGACATTCTTGCAAAGAAGCTAGTAAGATGTGGGCTGGACAGGGCTACTGTCAGGTGAATTTGTAACTGGTTGACTGACCGTACCCAAAGGGTGGTCACCAATGGCAGATTCTCATCCTGGGGAGAAGGGACTAGCGGGGTGCCACAGGGTTCCGTCCTGGGCCCGGTGCTGTTCAATATCTTCATTAATGGCTTGGATGAAGGAATAGAGGGCACGCTGATCAAATTTGCAGATGACACCAAATTGGGAGGGGTTGCTAATACACCTGATGACAGGATCAAAATTCAAAAGGACCTGGACAGATTGGAGAGCTGGGCCAAGGCTAACAAAATGAATTTCAACAGAGAGAAATGTAATGTCCTACACTTAGGCAGAAAAAATGGTATGCAGAAATATAGGATGGGGGACACGTGGCTGGCTAACAGTACGTGTGAAAGGGATCTAGGAGTCTTAATAGACTACAAGCTGAACATGAGTCAGCACTGTGATGTGGCAGCCAAGAAAGCCAATACAATTCTTGGTTGCATCAATAGGAGCATGGTGTCTAGATCGAGGGAGGTATTGGTACCACTTTATTCTGCTTTGGTTAGACCTTATCTTGAATACTGCGTCCAGTTCTGGGCACCCCAATTCAAGAAGGATATGGATAAGCTGGAGCAGGTCCAGAGGAGGGCAGCCAAAATGGTGAGGGGCCTGGAAGCCATGCCCTATGAGGACAGACTTAGAGAGCTGGGTATGTTTAGTCTGCAGAAGAGAAGGTTGAGAGGGGACATGATAGCCATGTTTAAATGTTTGAAGGGATGTCATGTCGAGGAGGGAGTGGGCTTGTTTTCTCCTGCTCTTGAGACCAGGACAAGGAGCAATGGATACAAGCTGCAGGAGGGGAGATTCCACCTGAACCTCAGGAAGAATTTCCTGATGGTCAGGGCTGTCCGGCAGTGGAATGTGCTGCCACAGAGTGTGGTGGAGTCTCCTTCGTTGGAGGTTTTTAAGCGGAGGCTGGATGGCCACTTGTCAGGAGTGCTTTGAGGGTTTTCCTGCATGGCAGGGGGTTGGACTGGATGGCCCTTGTGGTCTCTTCCGACTCTACATTTCTATGATTCTATGATTCTATATTTTCTAATGGGGGCAAAAATGGCAGGCACAACCCCAGCTTCTCCTGAAACAACTCCAAAGTCCCTGTCCATTATAGAAAAGCCTCAGTGATGATTTCCACATGCTACCTACACAGGGAGAACCACAATAAATGCACAGTAATAGGTGGAGGCACAAACAGCACAAATCTCTGCATTACAATGTTCCAAGTGACTGAGCAGGAAGCTTAGCTACATGGAATAGCTTATATTTTATATGCAGGAAATGTCAGGTGCAAATCCCAGCTTTCATAAACTAAGAAGAGTGTACCCACCACTGTACTTTGGTGCATCTGAACCAAACTAGTAAGATCACTACATGGACAAATATTTCTTGCCTGTGGCAACCAGTCCTTTTGGCATACTCTTTCCCTCTCCCTCCTCATCTAACGACAACAACAAAATCCCATCCCTATTTTGCCTACTAAGCCACTACTGATGTGCAACATCCAATACTTGCAAAATTAGGTTTTAAAATAAATTCATTAACATTGTTCATTGGAAAAGGAAATTAATTCATTATTGTTAACATTGGGAAGGCAGAAACTTAATTCATTGCATTAATCACTAATTCATTAAATAAAACATTTGATTTTAAAGAAATGGAATTTGCAGAGAATGGCGTGTTTTGGTTGTCACAACTGCCCCTATTTTGTTTTTGGGCCTTTAAAAGTGCTCTTTTTAGAATTTTAAAGCTGGATTTCCCAAAGTCAAAGTGATTATAAGAACCAGGAGCTGCAGATTTTTTTGATGTATTTAAACTAAAGAACTTTGGTGGAGGGTGGGCAGAGTAAACCAGGCAGGTCAGGATAAGGATAGACAGGCAAATGTGAAAGATCTTCTTTTCTCTTCTTCAGTCTTTCTCTTGCACATCCCTGTCTACTCCTCTAGGGTCTCTGGTCTCTATCTCCAGTTTTTGTTGCTGGTGTTGACTAGGCCTCTGGAGACCAGGGTTTGGATTCCTGCTTTGCCATGAAAGCCCGCTGGGTGACTTTGCCTGAGAAGAAGGCAAAGGCAAACGCTTTTGAACAAACCCTGCCAAGAAAACCCCATGATAGTGTTGCCTTAGGATCTCCATATCTTGGAAACAACTTGAAGGCACACAACAACAGATAATAATGTTGGTTGTCTGGCCCCCCTCCCCATTTTTAGGTATAACAAGATTGCACTGAACCTCCTTTTCTTGAGACTACTAGAATCAGGTTGTATTTTATCAGCAGGGCAGTAAATCCAGTCTTTTAGTCTGAACCTTAAAGGGCCTATCCAAATTGCTAAACATATTTAGAAGATAGGCTTCAGCAGCTTGGATAGCTCCTTCAAAGCCTGGAATAAGAATGGATTTACTGTCCCATTGACATGGAAGCTATTTGACGCCACTGCTTGAGGCCTTACACAGAAATATAGGCAAATGTGCCATGTGAATAGTGAGTTAGTTAAGCCTCTGTGGGGGAAGGGGATTTATATATCAGTAAATTTAATTAGTCATTTTCAAACTCTGATAGTGAAAGTTGTTAGACTCATAGAGTTGGAGGGGACCACAGGGGCTATCCGGTCCAACGCCTTGCTGTGAGGAAATAGTAATTACAGCACTCCTAAAAGATGGCCATCCAACCTCTGCTTGAAGGCCTCCAAAGAGGAAGAATCTACCAAAGATGAAGAAGCCAAGGCAGCCTATTCCACTGCGGAACATCTCTTACAGTAAAAGAAGGTAGAATCTCTTTTCTTGTAATTTGAATCTATTATTTTGTGTTCTAATCTCTTGAGCAGCAGAAAACAAGAGGGACCAACTTCTAAAGGACATCCCTTCAGGTGTTTAAAAATAGCTATCATGTCAGCTCTCATCAACAAATCTACTTGTTAAGACTTGTTGGGGGAAATAACAAATTAATGCACAGTTGGTTAAAATGTAACCAACTGGCTAGATTTAACCAATTGTTTCAAAACTCTTGTGGTCCCCTGTAGGCTTCATTGTTCCTTTCCATCTATCCGTTATGCAAACTGGCAGTGGAGGCCATCCTGCTTGGGTGTCTCATGAGGTGTCCCCTCATAGTCTAGAAAACCTTAGTGTATAGGAAATGGAGGAACAACTCTACCTAAGCATATCAAGCCACATGCCCACTCCCTGGCATCTTGCAGACAACTGAAGCCAGATCCTAGTAGTGATCCTAGTTACCATTTCCAGAGAATAAAATCAGAATAGGTGTGGCAAAGTCATTCAGAATGGAGATGCTGTAAGGAAATAGCCATATATGAGGTGGCCAACTTGTTACTTGAGCAATGTTTCAAGGCCTTGGTGAATGATTTAATAGAGCTTTACTATCAATGAAATTTTCCCTCATGAGCAACGAGGGTGTACAATATGAAGCCAGATTTTGGGGGGTTATGTACTGCTGCTGTTATTGTTCTGTGGCTGGATGTTGAGTTATACCATGTCCATAGTGAAAGTATAGGCAGGGCCACCATCTCTCTTTGTGTGTATATGTGTGCATGTATGGGCAGAGTGGTCTTTAAAACCAAAAAGATTTTCCTTAAGCCAGGGTCAGAGGTAGAGGCTTGGTCTGAGGGAGGGTAAGAACATAAATGTGCTCTTTCACTGTGCCATTATCACTCTTCCCACAGTTCCATCTGCTTTGCCATTCTGCTGGCATATCTTCACAGACGGAACAGTGGCACTGGCAGAGTGTTCTGCTGTTCAAGATCAAGGCAGCTTCATTGGCATGTCTGTCATGAAGGAGTCATATTTGTTATTTTGCCACTGTAGCAGGATAGAATTTTGCAAACCTTTGTCCGGCACAACTGATTTACAGAAATGCACCCTAAAAGTGTGAACTAAATTAAAATCAAAATGTCAAAATATATTTGCATCCAGTAAAAATTCATACTATGTGCAAAACTGCCACATAAATACATTCCTTCTCATGCATGGGCAGCAGCAAAAATTGGAATGAGACAATGTGGCCAGCTCCACTGGGTCAGCTGAAGGGTCAACTCATTGGTCTCTTCCTTTTCCTCAAGTCTCATCTATCTGCCATTATAGAAGAGGGTGAGTTGGACAGCAAGATCTGTTCTCTTAATTCAGCTGAGAGATAATCTGCCATTTGACTGCTTTCCTCCATGAACTATTTCCATTCAATATACAATATATGACACTATTGTATTTTCTAAACTAATATATATGTTTGCCTGTTTTCATTTTCCTCCCTACCTTTTTTTGCCTCATGTCAAAGTGATTTATAGCTTGAAGCAGGGATGGTCTTGTGCTTAATTTTTGTATGACAAATAGCAACTTTTAAGCATCGTGTAGATTAATAACTACTGTTACCACTATTAGTAGTAGTGTTACTAATAAACTGATAAGCCTTGGGAGAGAAAGGTAGTAACCAATGACCACACAACCAGTTAAATTTAGTCAGTTATTTCTGCTACTATTTCTACTGCTACTAGTTCTGTGTAACATCATAAGACTTTTTTTCAGTTCCTGTTGTCCATTAAGACCAGTGGCTTTTCTCCATTGATTTTTGAGAAGGAATAAGGGCAAAGGAGTTTGAGAGAGGGAAAGGAAAGAGGAAAGGATCATTATCTTACCAGGAAGGCATTATTATGTCTGGGTTTGAAACAGGAAATCAAGAACACTGCACTTGCATACAAACAGGGAAATAATTTATGCCAGATATGGGCTACAAGAGAATCTCTACTGTATTCCCAGTTTGTTTCTTGGATCAAACAGAGTCAGAGTAGACTGAAGAGTGGCTGTGGTTCCCGAGACATCTGTCTGACAATTTTCTGATACCTCAGGCTCTTCCCATAGGCATTAGGACATTGATGGAGAAACACAATGGGAAAAAAAACAAAATAGAAGTAAGGCTGTGCTCTGTGTAAGCAGGCCTTCAAGGAAACATTCTCTTTTATCCACATCAGTATCCCACATGAGCCCTTTCTACGTACACATTCACAACCTAGAAAAGAGCTTTCGTTCTCAGTCATTAAAAATAATACCTAACATACTGACCCAGAACATGGAATGTCACTGAAGTCGACAGTGCCATGACCATCTGTATGCGGTGCAAGACAGACAAACTGTTAACTGATGTGCATCATTCAAAGCATATAATGAGACTGTTTCCTGTCCACCAATTGTCTGTTTGCTTTTGGATCAGTGTCAAGTGCTAGGTTACACATTCAGTGGAGCTTGTGCACTAATGGAAACCACTGCCACTTAGATAAGCTGGTGCACTAAGTGATTTTTTTTCCTTCCCTTTCCTTCTTTGCCATGACCTGAAATATTACAATTAAAATTGTTTAACTATAAGGAAAAACAAGAGAAAAGACTTCTTTTTTAAAAAATACCTCTTTCCACTGCAGATCTATTCCACAGTGTGCCTAAAGGTTTCCCATATTTTTAGATTAGGAATGGGAGAGGAGGAAGAGGGCTGTAACCATTATGGGGGAGACAGTCAATATTAGGTAGCTCTGCCTTACTTAAACAAAAACTGCTTTCTAGCCTATGATGTGATCTTTAAATCTTTAAATGGTCTGGTGCAAGATATCTGAACAATCACCTCCTCCCATATAACATTTCCCACATACTCAGATCAGCATTAGAGGCCCTGATTTGTGTTCTCTAAGGATATAAGGCCCTTTCTGCAACCTACTTTCTTGCAGTGGCGTCTGGTGAGGATCCCAGCAGCGGCTTTTCCAGAATGGGGGCACAATGGCAGCACTCTCCTCTGCACGGTACCAGTTCCCTGCAGACAGGAGCACAGTGCACATGCCGCTTCCTTCTGCAGTACAGCCGTGCACTTTCCCAGGCTGTGCTGGGCAGGGAGCACCACTATCGCACTTCCTGCCCTTCCACAGGTCAGGTAAGTGCAGGATGGTAGTGCAATCGTGGATCATTGATGGGGAAAACCCCTCAATGATTTAATCTACAGTTGCACCACCCGAGGATAAGAGAAGGGCAGGACCATGATGACATCGTGCAGAAGTGTCGTCACGGTCCTTTTCTTCTCCTGTCTCCATGATGGGATGGGACGGTGCTGTAGAAAGGGCCTACATCTTTATTTCATTTTTGCATGTATGAGTAAAAGATTTCAAAAGTTTTCTCCATGCAGAATAAAATTATGAGAATGAAATCACGTTTCAATTTTTAAAAAAACATTTTAGGACTTAACTGCAAAAAAAAAATGTTTATGCAGAAAGCTGGAGGTTTGTACCTTTTTTTGCACAGAAAAAAGCATGAAATACTGTTTTCTCTGGAGAAAAAAAATGGTCCAGACAATTAATTGTTCATAAAAATGTGCTGAAATGCAAAAAAAAAAATAAAAAAAAAATTGTAGTGATAGATTGTGTCTCAGTATGTCAAGGCACCCCTTCTCATCAAGGACAAGAAAATTTGGGACTATCCTTTGCATTGCTAGTGCACTCCTACCCCATAGTCATTTTTCAAGTGCAGATGCTTATCAGGATAATTCCATAGTGTTGCAAAATAAAAATGAAAATTATTACGACTACTACTACCGACTAGAAATAGGAATGACCATGGTATATTTTGGCCCAGGATATACTCTGAGTGTTTTCTGAGGGGTTATAGTAAACATGTGGAGATTCTGAAAAGGATATTTCAGACAAACTGGTTTGCTAGTTTTTAATTTGGTCTATATTTTTCAAGGATGTGCGGAGATATTTTCTTCTAACTCCAAGGATATTAAAAGAACAGGCAGAAGTCATTTCTGAACCACTTGCAATAATCTTTGAGAACTCTTGGAGAACAGGAGAAGTCCCAGCAGACGGGAGGAGGGCAAATGTCATCCCCATCTTCAAGAAGGGGGAAAAAAGAGGACCCAAATAATTATCGCCTGGTCAACCTGATATCAATACCAGGAAGGATCCTACAGCAGATCATTAAACAGTCAGTTTGTAGTTACTTAGAAAGCAATGCCATAATCACTAAAAGTCAACATGGATTTCTCAGAAATAAGTCATGCCAGACTAATCTTATCTCCTTTTATGATAGGGTTTACAAGCTTGATAGATGAAGGGAATGATGTAGACATGGTATATCTTGACTTCGGTAAGGCCTTTGACAAAGTTCCCCATGACATTCTTGCAAAGAAGCTAGTAAAATGTGGGCTGGACAGGGCTGCTGTGAGGTGGATTGGTAATTGGTTGACCGACTGAACCCAAAGGGTGCTCACCAATGGCTGCTTTTCATCCTGGAGAGAAGTGACTAGTGGGGTGCCACAGGGTTCTGTCCTGGGCCTAGTGCTATTCAACATCTTCATCAATGACTTGGATGAAGGAGTAGAGGGCATACTGATCAAATTTGCAGATGACACCAAATTGGGAGGGGTTGCTAATACCCCAGAGGACAGGATCAAATTTCAAAATGACCTTGACAGATTAGAGAGCTGAGCCAAAGCTGACAAACTGATTTCAACAGAGAGAAATGTAAAGTCTTACACTTAGGCAGAAAAAATGGAATGCACAAATATAGGATGGGGGACATGTGGCCGGATAGTAGTATGTGTGAAAAGGATCTAGGAGTCTTGGTAGATCACAAGCTGAGTCAGCAGTGTGATGCGGCAGCCAAGAAAGCCAATGCGATTGTTGGTTGCATCAACAGGAGTATAGTGTCTAGATCAAGAGAGGTAACGGTACCACTCTATTCTGCGTTGGTTAGACCTCATTTGGAATACTGTGTTCAGTTCTGTGCACCTCAGTTCAAGAAGGATATCGACAAGCTGGAGCGTGTCCAGAGGAGGGTGACCAAAATGGTGAAGGGTCTGGAGGCCATGCCCTATGAAGAACGGCTTAGGGAGCTGGGTATGTTTAGTCTGAAGAAGAGAAGATTAAGAGGGGACATGATAGCCATGTTTAAATATTTGAAGAGATATCATGTCAAGGAGGGAGCGGGCTTGTTTTCTGCTGCTTTAGAGACTAGGACAAGAAGCAATGGATTCAAGCTGCAGGAAAGGAGATTCCACTTGAACCTCAGGAAGAACTTCCTGATGGTCAGAGCTGTCCATCAGTGGAATATGCTGCCTCGAAGTGTGGTAGAGTCTCCTTCTTTGTAGGTTCTTAAGCAGAGGCTGGATGGCCATCTGTTGGGAATGCTTTGATGGGTGTTCCTGCACAGCAGGGGGTTGGACTGGATGGCCTCTGTGGTCTCTTCCAACTCTATGATTCTGTGATTCTTGAGGAAGGGACCAAAGTATTCAGTGGGCAAAAACACCTTGTTGAGAATCCTATTAATTAGTCTTAGGCAGAGAGAATTGGTTGAATTGGTTGTAGATATATGACTCAATGCATACATAAATCCAGTGGATTCAATGAGTCTACTCTTGCCAACTAACAATAGGATTTAGACCATTGAGTTCATTCCAGCTTCACAGACATGCCATGCCCCCAAAGAAAGTCTACAGATACAGAAACCTGTGTTGATTCACATCAACAAACCACTTTAATAAATTTTCATCTTTACCAGGAACTTTTTGAGACCAGCTGTTGCCAAATATTTTGCATTACAATAGCAAAACTTCTCA
This sequence comes from Iguana delicatissima, assembly GCA_948472985.1. Taxonomy (NCBI): domain Eukaryota; kingdom Metazoa; phylum Chordata; class Lepidosauria; order Squamata; family Iguanidae; genus Iguana; species Iguana delicatissima. The sequence continues at coordinate 656,308 of CAOKZL010000430.1, forward strand.
ATGTGTTATCATTGGATTAAGCCATTCTACCCCTCCTCCTGTTACCAGAAAACATGGGTGACTCAGGGGTCCACCTGCAATGCCAGTACGTCCACGTGACAATGGAGAATTAATTAGTTCAAAATTAGGAGGCCTGCAAGAGGGGAGTAACTTAACGAGATCTTTCAGTGTTTATGGGATCACACAGGACAAACCAGCCAGAGATTCAAAGGTACACTAAAGATGCGTTTTATTGAAAGATTCACACCCACATGCAAAAGATCCAAGCACTCACATAAGAGCTAACTGAAGGATAAAGGAAGGAAAATTGTGGATAGAGGAATTTTAGGGGTTAGGTGATTATTAGTGGTCTGGAGAACAACAAAGAAAGCAGCAATGTGGCTTAGGTCTGAACCCAAGGACAGTTCTCATTCAGAAATCAGGGCGTCAGCGTGGCATTCAGCAAGGTGAGAGACTGCACTGAGTCACCCCAAATGGAGAGTTTTTATACCCCAAAAACTACTTGCAGGTAGGGGTGTGAATGGCAATCCTAGCTGAGTGGACAATGTGAGTTGCAACACAAACAAAGAGGTCTGGATGGCATTAATGGTCGTAGTATTTAGGTGACAAAGAGGTAATGGCTGTTGTAATAGCTCTGTATTGTGGAGAGGTTAGGGGGACAAAGCAGGGAAACGTCCAAGTGTCCTATCTGTCCCGATGCACAGCTGATAAAACAAACAAAACAAATTGAATCGCTCCCAGCTCATTACTTACTTCCATGCAGTAAGCACAGAGTCATAAATAAAGTCCAACAGGGTTCCAAGACAAGGGAGTGTCCAAGATTAGTTAGTGTATTCAGCAAGGTATCCAGCAGGGTGGAAGGTCAGATAAGCTCTGACAACTCCTGGAGGGGAAGAGTGGCAGCTATATAGGTCTGAAGCCTAGCACAGCAGTGGCTTGATTAGTTGTTGCCAATTATAAATTCTGAGAGAGCGACACTGGCTCTCTCTTTGCTGTCCGCACTCTGCAAAGCTGGTACCGGTAAGTGCTCTTCTATGTCTGAAGAGGCAGGATTCTCTGCTGGAGCTGGCACTGACCCCTGATCTGTTTGTGACACTGTAACCTCTTCCTGTACAGCAGTTCCTGGTATGCCCCCTGTCTCAGCCTCCAACTTGCCCCCTGTTTCAGCCTCTGGCATGCCCCCTGTTTCAGACTCTGAGTCAGAGTCCGTGTTCTGGAAGCAGGGCATGACATCAGTATGAGGGAACAGGGTTGAAACAATCACTGTTTGGTGAGAACTTCCCTTTTCTGCATAAAGATGTTCCAGTTTAATCTGACTGACAATGACTTTGGCTACGCTTAGAAGGAGTGTTGGCTGACCTGCCTTGCAATCACATGTTTTCAGTTAGTAATTTTCCTCTGTACAGCTTGACCTTCCATTCACCTCAGGTTCCATTTTATATCAATGCCAATTAATTTAGTTGCCAATTAAATAATATTTCGCCAATTAAACCATAACAGTCTTGGAGTGGAGTGTGGGACAGTAACAGTCCTGTTCGCCCAGTTACTGTAAAACCTGTAGGTAAGTGCAGAAGGAACAAGGAAACTGGCTTGGTAGCAGTAGAAGTGGGTGCCAATCAAAAAGTGTTGAGTGCTTCAATCTTGCAAACCTTGCTGTATTGCACCATTGATATTACTATCTGATATGCGTCATACGGACAATATACTAAATCCTTTGCAATCATATTTAAACTTCCTACAAGAAGTTCATAAACAGATTCACTATTGCAACATACTTCTTAATTTTAGTGGATCTAACTTACATTAAGTTTGGATACAACCCATTTTTAAATAAATGAGTAGCCCAATTATTACAGTCTGTTTGATGAACATTCACAAGAATTAAGGCATCATGATTTCTTGAATTATGATTGGTTTTGGTGTCTAACATATTAAATATTAGGAAGATGGAGGTATTAGTGAGTGTGTGTTTAAAATAATAATAAAAGGAACCGTCCTGCTGAATTTGAGTAGATTTAAATCTCATCAATGTGACTTCAAGGCCAAAGAATTAGTTACTTCAAGTTCATGCAACAGTTCTGAAAAGGACCACAGTTTCCTCCCATATTTTTTTTTATTGAGGAGGGGTCAATGATTATTTATTATATGTTACTTAATGACATGGAATGGTAGCAGAACCAAGATAGGCGAGGAAATAGCTTCTCCAGAAAGTACAAAGCTAAATTAAATGCTCCAAAAAGCCTTTTCCCCCAAAGAGTTAAAGTCTTAGTGGATAGGTTTAACAATGACTGTGAGCAATTAGAATTAAAGGGAAACTTCCCTTTCAGAGGTAGCACTGTCTTGACTTCTGTGTACTAGTTGCTTACATGCTGTTGGGATGTTAGTTGCCTTTTTGCTGCTGATGAGCCTTCCAGAAACATTTTCTTGTTTGCTGTGGGAAGCAAGATCCTTGATCATGCAGACTTTTTGTTCTAAGTTGTCAGCTCTTCTTAGGTTTATGAGTATGGACTGGACCCACATTTCCCAAATGCAATTGCAGTTGAAAGTACTATGTAACACCTTTTTTCCCTGAGTAAATGTGGTTTAACATAAGTAAGATGGAGGCTTGAGTTGGCAGTAACTTATCAAGAAGAAAAGGGCTTGGGATTGTGATATATAACTTGATGAAAATGTCAACCAGTGTGTGTGGCTGTGAGAAAGATAAATATCATTTTTATGGATCATTAGGAAAGATATCAACAATAAAACTGCCAATAACGTAATGGCTTTATTATAAACAACACTTGGAATATTGCTTACAGTACTGATCACTGCACCTCAAAGAAGATACTGTGAGCTGACTAATATGAGGAGGGGTGGAATAAGAATGATCAAGCAGTGAAGCAATTACCCAGTACAGAGAGATTAAAACATTTGGATTTCAACTGACATCAGCCATGCCTAGCATATTCGAGAGTAAGGGGCTATGGGAGCTGAATTCCAAACTCTCTGAAATACTAAAGTTCTCCACCCCACCACAGAAAGAAAACCCAGTAAAGGTATATATAAGACTGTGATAATGGGGCTTCCCATTATCTAGGCTTATCAAAGGGAGATACTTCCCTCTTCAGGTAAACCAAGGGTTAATGAGGTGTTGGGATTACATCAAGGGTCACAGGGTGAGAGTTGACCAACCAAAAGGAAAGGGTCAGCATCACAGGTCACAAGGTGAGAATTGACCAACCAAAAGGAAAAGAGGTGGGCATCTTGGAGAGGCTTCCAGATCCTTCCAAGGAGGAAAATATAAAACTTCTGAGAGGCCATGTGGGCAGAGAGAGAGAGAAACAAAGAGAGGAGAGCTGGGCCAGTCGAGCTGGCAGGCATGCCGTGTCTCCTGGACCCCCCCCCCTTCTCCCTTAGACCATCTAAGCCTATAACCTAATTGTGAGTAACTAGAAATAAGTAGTTAGTCGCGTTAGGGATGTTGTTATTTTGGGAATTGGCTGATCTTAAGAATGTATCTGTGCTTTTATATCTGTTTTTGTAACTTCTTGTAACTAAGCGTACCTGGGAGGGGAGCCTCTCAAGTGTGATACTGTTTTGTTTATTTGCATGCCTTGATTAAACACTTTCTGAAAACCTCCGTTTCTCTCCATTTCCACTCCAGGTTTGGCACACGCTACATAGGACCTCTCACTCAAGGGAGGGGGAGGGGGAAGATCCTTACGCTTAGAGATTGGTCAGGGTCCCTCCTGTCCTGTTCAATTAATTCATAATTCAGGGGGGTGGTGGCAGCGAGAAATTAAATACACACTGGAGACGTTTCCAGTCTGGCAAGGTGGGAGTCCACTTGAAGAGACTGGGAATAAAATACCAGTGTCACAAAGACTACAGGTAGAATGGAGAAAACACATGGGGAAAACGCTAACTCGCTCACTCAAAGTACTAGAAACTGAGTGGTAGTAGAATTCATCAGAAAGGAAATACTTCTGTACACAGCACACAATTAAACTGCTACCACAGGAAGTAGTGGTGTTTGACAGGCTGGATGGCTTTGAAAGCAGATTAAACATATTAATGGAGGATAAAGCTACCAACAGGTTCTAGCTATGATGGTTGTGTCCAGTATCAGTGGCAGTATGTCTGTCAATGATGGTTGCTGGGAAACATGAGTGGGAGGCTACATCCTGCTTGTAAGAACCTATAAGAACCTGGCTGACCGCTGTGGAAAGAGGACACTGACCAATATAGACCTATAGTCTGATCCAGTATGCCTCTTCTCAAGGTCCTACAGATATGGATGTAATTGATCTGACTTTAGTAGACTGGTGAGCATTAGCAGCTGGAATTTGAAATACATTTTAAAGCAACTCACTTGAGCAAATGGCTTTTTGGTATTTGGCCTCATATGAACCTCTATAAACGTGTGTGCATGTGCTTCTGCATGTGCACGCGCACACACAAACACAGAAGTATACATTTTTAAACATTTTCTCCCTTCCTCATGAGAACTCTAAGACATAGTCGAGATATCAGAGCTCTCATGACTATAAACATCTGGTTCTTTGGGATTGATGAAATCGAAAGAAAATCCTAACCTGTAAAAGAGCAAGAGTGATCCTCCACACAACATACACACAGTGAAGATTTTAGTCCAATACACGTTAGCTGTTCTTGGATCATTTGTACCTTGATCGTATGAACAAGGACTTCTCCAACACTACAAGAGGATTCAGTGACTTTGGGAAATGGTTGGCGGAATCAAGGCAATTCTAATTCTAACCAAAGCTTTTCCATCAGTGTAAAAGGATTTTAGGAAAAAGAGCAAGCTGATGATGTCTCTTCTCCAGTTGCTGAGTCCAGGATGAAACCTCTCCTTTACAGTGCAAATGACAGTATGCAGCAGCTGCAGTTAATCCACAAAACTGGACTCTGACCGAGCTTGGCCATAAACTGAAATGTTCCTTTAGGCATGGCACAAAGATGTGAGCATACCAAACAAGACAACTTCTCTTTGAACAGATGTCACAAACTGATTTTGAATATTTTCCTAAGCGGCTTCCCGTGCAGGCACTAGGATCTGCCCTTGAAGAAAATAATCTTGCAGGCGGTAAATAGATGGTTATACCTTTGTAGATAATCAACTTAAGCTTTTGTCGATCAGTTCATTGGAGAGCAAGTTTTACTCAGTTGGGTTACAACACAAGGACTTATTTTCTGAAGTCTTTATTCATTTAGAGATTTATAGTCCATCTTTTTGAGATAAAATCAAATTCAAGGCAGCTCACAAACAGAAACAAAATAGTATAATTCCAGTATTTTCCCTAACCAAGGTGAAAAGAAAGGAACTTTAAAGATTGATGTGTCTGCTGAAAATGAGTGACAGCTTCTATTTAATGAACCATAGATATACGTCAAAGACTGTTTAAGTCATAGCAGCTAAATGAAGCCTCCATCAGCAAAGGCATTATACCTCAACACTAGCTATTAGAAATAAACATGCAAGTTGGTCTGCTTGATTAATTAAAGTCTAATTGTCTGAATACTTCCATCTTGGAAACTTACTACCGCTGGGTTACATTGTTTTTTGATCTATGGATCTCATGTTAAAAGAAACTCAGGTTAGAAGAAAGCTGCCTTAAACTGTATCAGACCACTGGTCTAACTAACTATATTTTGGTTCACTGCTATTCTCCAGGGCCTCACACAGGTGTCTTTCTTAACCTTTCCTCAAAATGCCAGGAACCTTCATGCAATGCATGTGATCATTACTACAAAGTGATGATGATCCTTCCCCTTTAGATTCAGTCCCTACTTACTGTATTTGTCGGTGTATAGGATGAACCAGCATATAAGATGCAACCCATTTATATGTCAGCAAATACTATTTGGCAGTGTATAAGACACACTGGCATAGAAGACAAACTCCATTTTCAAACAGTATTTTTTGGGGGGAAAGTGAGTCTTTTATGCAAGCAAATAGGGTAACTAAGAAACAACCTTGTGGCCTTCAAGAAGTCTGCCAGCATAACCTATCTGAACAAAATTCTTCTGCTGATTTCATTAATTAGATAATTCTCTAACATTGTGATAATGGGGTTTTTCCCATTATCTAAACATTGAAGCTTTAGAAAGCTAGCTCACCCTACTGCCCACAAGGGGTTGGATTGCCCTGATTGGAGATCACATGATGTGGTTGGTCAATCAGGGAGAAGGACAGACAAAAGCTTCCAGAAGCTAGAAGAATCTTGGGAATGAGGGAAACCATCAGAAGCAGAGAAGGCCACCTCCTGGCTCTTCCCAAAATCATCGACTTAAAAAATTAACTACTATGAGTGGGATAGAATGCATTGAGTTAGCTGCTCTAGAAATCTTCTATCCTGGACAGTTGGCTGATTTGAGAATGCATTTATGTTTATAACTGTTGTAACTAAGAAGAATACCTGAAGGGGGGGAAAGCCCTTTCATGTTTTTTATTTCCTAGTTTACCTTGCCTGTTTTAAATAAATTCTTTCCTGTAAAGACTCTGTTACTTCTCCATTCCTACACCTTCTTCCTCGTTACACGCTTGGTTAGGTTCCTTGTACCTCAGAAAGAGGAGGAAAGAGAAGGATCGTGGAAGTTAGAGACTGTGAAAATTCCAAGCAGCATCCTACCACGTTATGGTAGAGTGGGTTCAATCAGGGGCTGGTGGCAGCAAAACTAAGAGAATTTGGGGGAATTCCTAGCTCCTTTGTCGAGGTTGTAGGCAGCAGTGAGAAGGAGAAAGGCCCCCTTCTTCCTCCGAATCTCCACAAACATGCTATCATGAGCTTCACTAAGGAAGGATAAGACAAATGTGACACATAAATAAATGTATACAATTATGGGTACGCTATTTCCTGGGGGAATTAACTACAAATAAAGGCAAGAACTCAAGGTCTTTTAGTTCATGCAATCCATCAACTTCTAAGTTCCAAGACACAGGTTACAACAAAAAAGTTTCCCTTTCCCCTTGCAAAAGGAGTCCATAGTGTGCTTCTGGTTATCTGTTCTTCTGTGTCCACTCAGGATCTGACAAACACTTTTTGGTGTTAGGCTTACCTGAAACCAATATTCTTACCTACAAAAGTTGCAAATGTAGATTTTTAGTATTGAATCAGTGCTAACACTGCTACTACAAAAGGGAAGTAGGAGATGGGGTAAAGTAGTGCCAGGATGATATATGCAGTGAGAACATGTAGCTGCCATAGCAGTGGCAGTGATGAATTTCTAAGATATCTCTCGTGGATTGGAATGGCCATTCTCGGTGAAATGTCATGTTGAAGCAGAATCAGCCAGTGGCTCTGCTCCTTCGGGGCAGTGAATCCATACAAAATAGGTCCAGCACCCTGGATAGCTCCCATAAAGCTGAAAGCGGCTCCTGAAAAACTTGATGGAGATGACCTGCTCTAAAGCAACCAAAACACTGGCTGCTTCTGAATTTAAGCTGCTTTTATGATCTTTGCAATATCTTTGAGTGCCTGTGGCTTCCTATTTTTCTGAATTTGTCTGCAACAATGTCTAAAAATTGTTAGAGACCCCGAAGTACCTTCAGAGTATGGAACAAACATGTTGAACTCTCCTATACTTTCCAGGTCAGGGATTGTGAAATGGTTAAGATATATAGTTTATTTTAGAACATTTCTGTTCTTCTTTTTGAGCCCTACAAGGCTTAAGACATGCTGTGTCGCTGAAGAGGGCATTTTGTGAGGCTGGCAGGTGATGCAGGACAGATGAGGAACTATGGAAATTGTTAGGGTTCTGTGCTTCACAATGGAAACACTGGTTTGAATCCAGTTAGTAGTCTTAGCTAGAGTAGAACCACTGGGGTTGATCCAGTGGATCTACTGTCCTTAGGATCACCAAACAGCAAATGTCAGAGGAAGAGTGGAGAACACCGCTACAATTTCCACTGTGTTGCTTTACTGGGTACTTCTGAAGGGAAGGCCAGCCATCTGGCAGCAGTCCAGTGGGAATCAAGGAAAAAATAAATAGATTGCACATGAATATGTCTTATGATCTTCTACGATGGCTAAAAAAAGGATATTATGTTTATTACATCCAAAATGGTGTGTTAGCTGGTAAATACACCTGCTTCTGTACATGACAGATCTGGAAGGCATTATTGCCTTCATCTGCCAGGTGGGCAGCAGGTGGTTCTTAGCTGAGTAAAGAAGAATCCATGCATATGCATTTAGGCAGATATTGTATGGGAAAAGAAAAGGGATGAAAGTTGGTCTGACACACAAAGGAGAGCCATGAAACGAGGAAACAGATGACGAGAGAGAAAGGGGGACAGATGTTGGGAGTACCAAATAGCAAAACCAGCCTGCGTTAGTGGAAAAAGCAAAATAGAGAGACTAGAAATGGAATATCAAGCAATGGAGTTTAAAAAAATGAAAAACAGAATTTAAAAGATGAAAAGTACAAATTGAATGAAATCATTATTAAAACTGGAAGACAATATTTTTATATTGTTATATTTTGCATAAATTTTGTCACATACGTTTTTCCTTAAATCATTTTCAATTTAATGTTATTGTTGATAACAGCGATTAGAATACCTGAAAGCACAAAACTTGGAGGAAGTCCAAGCAGACGGTAGCCTAACAAGTAAGACTTTGTATCAGTATTCTTCTGATGTTACTTGTCATTACTATCGTGTTCATGATATCTTGGAAGTTCCATTCATACAGCTGTCCTTCTGCTAGAACAAAGTTATAGTATAAGCAAGATGAAAAAGTAAACAATACATAGGGCATAAAAAAGAGTCTGGGTCCTTTGATTGAACCCTTTGGGTATCTCCAGGCTACAGCTCTTTTTTAAAATGCTGAGAATTGAAACGAATGTATATGTTGCAAAACCTTTGCACTCCTTCATCTCCCAGGTTTTCAAGCTATTCCATTATCCAATAGTGGCACAAGGAAATGCGTTAAAGAGTTTAGTGTCCAAGTTAAGCACTGCGTTTAGGGCGCATGAGGGAGCATGCACCTGGGACCTGGGAGCATGAGCGCACTGTCCCCCTCCCCAGGTGAATTTTCTCTCACTTTCCAAATTTCTAGCATTGCAGGGTGAGACCTTCAAAAGCTTTAACATGTAGAATTATTTGCTGTGTTTGCATTTGCTGGGTAACTGCCTGCTCCTTTTCTTCAGATGCCTAAATTCTCTTTGTAAATACTAGCTAATACTAAATACTACCACCATGCTAGAAATTTGGAGAATGAAGGAAAATTTCATGGGGAGGGGGAGAACTCTTATTTAATGGTGCAATGTGCTCATAGTTTCCCCTCCCTCCAAGGTCTGGGTGATAGGTATCTGAGGCCATTTCCACACTAGACTGTTATAGCACTATTATTCCACTTTAAACATCCTATGGAATCCTGGGTTTGCAGTTTAGGGAGAGCTGCTCCCTAAACTGCAAACTCCAGGATTCCATAGGATGTTAGAGTGGAATAATAGTGCTATAATGGTCTAGTGTGGAAATTGCCTAAATTGGATCAATCAATAGATGTGGACTGGCTCATCACTTTTCATCTTTTAAAATAAACCTCAGCAATTGCAGCCTGCTCCATGTCCCACTCCTCCGTCTTGTCAGTAATTGCTAGGTTTCAAGAATCAACCTGAGATACTTCAGCATTCATAAACTGTTGAACTTTGGTAGAAGTGTTCTCAGACTTCCCTGAATATGAGACAACTTTGAAAATGGCAATTTCACATTTTATTCTCAAAAAGGGAGGCATGAAGTATGGCCCAAAATATGGATAATTATTTCAACACTATCCCAAAACATCGAAATTGGTATGTAACTCTGATAATATTCTGATTGCTAGAAATAATTCTTTAAAACTAAATATCTTTATATCCTACAAGCAGAATCCAGGACCTGAAGTTTACTTTATAGTAGAAGGCACAGAGCAAACCATACATTTTCTGCATGAAGTACTGGCCCATAAAACCTCTTTTCCTTTTTCAGACACTTGAATCAGTCCTAGATAAACTTCCAGGAGGACTCAGGAACATATACTGAGTGTTGCAGAAGAGAAATGTAGTCTGCATATGAGAAAACAGCAGAAGAGTCACTTGAAACATTCAGAAATGGTTCACAGCAGAAAAAGAATGCAGATGTTGGTGGAGAAAAATGAGACGGTGAAAGGTAAGGGAAGAAAAATATTAGCTTGTTTACTTGTTGCACCCTGGAGGGAAAAAAATTGAACCCTCAGTGTGTTTTAGACAGACGTGCCCCTTCCCAGGAGAAAATAATGAATGAACAAGACTATAATAATTTAGATTGTTTGTCGCTCCCTGACTACCCAATCAATGTTCCTTCCATCCTCTAATTCCTTCCAAGCACAGATCAGGTAACCGGGGAAATAACACCGTCAAACATGAATGAATCCTAGTTCACTATCACTTTTTGTCCAATGTGAGGAAAAAATGTACAATAGCCTAAAATTTGTGAGTCACCAATAACACATTCTCTCTAGAGCACAATGACTGAACAGACATGAAAGACATGCAGTGACGTGAACTCAGTCAAGCAAAAGCTGGTTTGGAGTTTGCAAAACTCACTTTCCTGAGCTTTGTGATGTTCCATATGCTTAATTCCCTGATGAAATTCACAGAACCCCAGAATTTAAGTATGCCTTTAACTCTACTAATTTCATGGGTCTGCAGTGCTTCTATCTTTGGCTGGATTGCACCTGCTGCCTGTGAAATGTTTGCTACATGCTCCAGAGTACCACATTTCTTTTTATACCCATAAATGTACACAACTACTGATTTACCATCTCATTGTACCAACCTACCTAACATTCACAGACAAATGTAGACATTTTTATGGCAGTTCAAATGTCAGCACATTGCTTCTGCAGCATCAGCATAATTGCTGTGGCAGCAACATTGTTACTTTTCCACAGTGCATAGTTACAAGGTATGGTTATTGTTTTCTGTTTAGATTAAAAATGCCTGCCATGATTTTTTCTATATATAAACCTTGGTTGGAGTGAAAAGAAATGCAAACAAACAAAAAAGCCACAAAAAGCTAGACGATATCTTCCATGATATTTGGACACAAGAGGAAGGGCTAAACCTGGATTTCCAAGTACAGTTAGTGTCTGTTGCTAGAATTCGTATTGATTGCAGTCTGGGTTTTCTGTGTAGGTGAAAAGAGTGATTGGCATTCTCTCTAATTATGCAATTCCCAGACAAGGCCAAGGCTATCTTTTACAAAGTTTTCAAGAAATGGTTTATTTCTCTTCCTCTCTCAAGGTCCATGAACACTGCTGGGTTTATATAAATCAGTTAAAAAAATAGTGTGCAATCAGCTTTTGTTTAAATTGTGTGATATTATGCTAAAATATTACTTAACCTATTTTTATGGTTACAGCTGACATGATGGATGGCAAACATCTGACAGATGGCATGAAGCCCAGTCCTGTGTGTATTTACTTAGGAGTAAGTTAACCTGGGTTTCCTCTTGTGACCTTGATGGATATTCATAGATGGCAACCTTACACATACACCTTTACCATCACCCTTTTTTTTAAATATGATGAAACTGTGGCCATTTCCGCACGGGTTAAATAAAACGGTGCAGTGCGTCCTCCACGGAGGACATCCACACCTTGGAGCGGACTGGGTCCAGACTACTTAGTGTAGATCCGCACCTCAGTCCGCTCTGGAGTGACCCCAAGTGGTCCTCCAGTGTGTTTTTGAAAAACCTGATTTTTCAGGTTTTTCAAAAAGCCAGTGCGCACCATTGCATGCCTGCTCTCCCGTGCAGATTTGCAGACTCACACCAGTGCGAGCCTGCGATCTGCAGAGGGCGGGCTTTAGGCTGGCGAGCTTCAGCAGTTGGTCGAGACCCACGACCAACCAGAAGCCGCCATTTTGGACGCTGGAGCAATGGCCACGCACTGCTCCGGAGCAGCCTGGACCAGACCGGGGAGCCAGAATATCCGGTAAGTAGCAGCACGGGGCAATTCCCTTGCCCCGTGCGGAAATGGCCTGTATGTGTATAAATGTTCATATTCTACAGACTAGGATGAAACTAAGATTAAATCCATAATCTATGGACTAAGATGAAGTCTTACAGGTTCCATGCTACATCTTTACCCTGTTAACATTACTATTTGATATTTATTTAGACAATTTCATAAATATTATATAATCTTTAAAATTAATAGAAATATACAAAACATGTTTAGAGAGGGGCTGTTGAATCTACTTTAAAGCATTTTCAGTAGGTTAAATATTACCCTGTGCTCAAAATTGATGTCTCTTTGAGGAACTGAAGGAAGATTCCACTCATTCTTAAGAGGAAGGAAAGTCTTTTTAATATTTTTCCCTTTCCTCTTATGCTCACAGACCAAAAATAGGCAGAACATACAGTTCTCAGCCCTGCAGATTAAAATTTGCTTTCACTGTTTAAAATGGGCTCCCATTGATTATTAACCTATTAGAACAATTCTCCAGCTATACCAGGTAAAACACTTTGGGATTTAAACCTCCTTAGATCATCGGAATGGTTTCCTGGATAAATTCCCACTGCCTAATGATCCCCACTGGTGTAGATGGCAAAAATTGGAATTGTTGGGGCAAGTTGGAAGAAGAGTAGGATTAGTCCAAGTCTGTAGATTTTGGCTTATAGCTGCCTCCTATGATGTTGGCAAAAGAGGTGATATAAATCAAAATACTTCCACTGAACTTAACAAGGAGCCAAAATACTCCTCTCCACACACCAAGTCCTACTCAGCCCACATTACTGCAAACAAGTATAGAGTAACTCTTCAATTAAGTATAGCACATCAAGAGCACTATATATAAACCCCTGAGAGGGAAAGTTAGCTGCCCGAGTTACTGGGCGGCACTTTTGTGGCTTGGGCTGGCATTGGTGGTGCTGCTGCTGCCTCCACGGCGTCTCCCGGGGCTGTTCAGTTGGCCTGCCATACCGTGTGGCTTCCCAGCCATGTGCTCAGCCCTGCTGGGTACTTCCTCGTACCCCACAGCCTTTGCGCAGCTGGAAAAAACTTCCAGCCAATCAGTTCAAACCTGGTGGTTTGAATTGATAGGCTGCTTCTGCCCAGGCTGGAGCTCTAGGAAGTTTTCTCTCTGGTCCAGGTATTTTATATCTAGCTAGGCTTTCCTCTTCCCAGAGCTCAGTTCTTCTCTGAATGTCATCCCTCCCTCCCACCCACTCCTTCCTTTTCTTTTGTTGTATCCTATGTACTGTAGTTAGGTTGTGTCTTTGCTTTTTATTGTCACAACTTGTAAGGTGGTTGGCATGGGTCCTGGATCCGGGTCTGCTATATCCCCAGGTCACTAGGGCCTGGGGATGCAGGTGGTTGCCAGGAGGGTCAGCAGTGAACACATGGCGCAGATTGGGTGTCCGCATCCCTGCACTACTAGGGGGTCAGGTGGTTTGGACCTGACTCCATGCGGTCCTGGCTTTGGGTTTTCGGTCTCATCAGTCAACAGGCAGGTTGGCTGATGCTGGGATTCGGACCCATGCGCAATCCAACCCTGTTTTTGCTGTAACCAATAAAGTTGTGGCCTATTTTCATCCAGCTTCAATTTGTGGCCTGGTTTGTTCCTTGCACTACACCTCTCAGCCCTGAGCCCGAAAGAGGTAATAGAATCTAGATGACAGCACAGATGGCTGTTAAAATTAGGAACCTATACTCATTATTTGCTAGTTTGCATGTTTTCAGACTTCCTGTTTGTTTGCTTTTTCATACCCATTCTCTTACTCCGTCATTCTAACCTGCAACCATTTTTCATCCTCTTCCATTATACCATGTGTTTGACTGTGCACAAGTAATTTGTAAGTAAAGCTGCTTTACATGTTTTACAAAGAAGACTAGGCTTGTTCCTGTGTGGGGACGGGAGCAGGTGTGGGACTGGTTGTTGTTCAGTTTCTGCCTTGCAAATTTAATCACTCTCCCAGAAAGGAGCTTCTCAGATTCCGTGCTCTTAGTGCCTACTTTTCATGTCTAAGTGTGTTATGGCATTGTGACTTAATCTGTGAGTGTGTTGTGATGTGTTAATTGTGTCTGTCAGTAATGGCATGTGTGTGGTTGGTGGGACAGAATGACTTTGTAGGGAGGTTCTCCTGACTTCTGGGTGTATTTCCTTTTCATTCCTGGATGATGAGGGAGAGGTTTTAGCATTCTGCTAAATGACTGGTGAGTGTGAGAACTGTTGTCATTGGTGATGTGGCATTGCATGCAGCCCCTCCCTGCCATTCTTTTTTATCTTTTTTCATTTGTTTTTTTGTCACTGTCATTTAAATTCTCATCTTTTTTTTACTACTGAGAGAGAATATTGTCATCCACACACATTATTCAAGTGGTGAAATTTCAGTGGTGTAATACTATCCAGGTTTGGTTTCCTTAGAATTGAGGTTCTTGGAAGCTTACTAGCATTTTGTGATACTTCTATTTACATTTTTGTAGATTGAGCCAGCATTGTGCAGTGGTTTGAGACCTGGACTACTATTCTGGAGACCAGGGTTCAAATCCTTGGTCAGCCATGGAAGTCCACCAAATCTTGCCAAGAAAGCCTTGTGATAGGTTTACCTTTGGGGCACCATAAGTCAGAAACAACTTGAAGGCACACAACAACAGCAATAGCAACAATAACAGCAGCAGCAGCGACAACAACAACAACAGGTTGAGTGCAGCTTTGGAGCTCAAACACCCTGACACACACTCCCAGATCTCCCAGAGCTCCAGCTTTCTCTCTAGGACTTTCCCCTGCCAGTTTCAATATGCTTTTCTCTAAAACCTACAGCTTCTGCGTCTTAATGACATCACATGTCCCACAGGTGAAAAGCTAAATTTTAGTTTCCAAATTATTCTTTCCTTGTGGAAATGTTCAAGTGTTGAGAACAAACTGTGTAAGGATATAAGAAAAGCCCTGTTGTATGACACTGAAGGCTTTTTCTAGTCCAGCATTCTCTTTCCCAGAGGCCAACTAGATGTATCATGAGAAACCCATAGGCTGGACATGAGTGCAGTAGCACCCCCCAACACACACACTCCTGTGCCTGAGAAACTGATATTCAGTAGCATACTATCTTTGACACCAAAGTAATAACGTCATAATAACAAGTAGCTATTGATATAGTATCCTCCATTTATTTTGAAAATCCTCTTTAAAAGCCACCCATAATTTTGAAAAAAGCACTAGACCCTTTTGCCCCAGTTACCAATCTAATTTCCAGCTGTCCCCTTGTTTTACAATTTTGACATATCTTACTTTTGCTATTTAGGGTATCACAGGGCTGAAAGGGACTCCTCAGAATTATTTTAGTCTAGACCCTGGAGACCAGCATTCAATTCCCCATTCGGGCACCAAAACCCACTGGGTGAGCTTGGGCAGGACATACACTCTCAGCTCCCAGAAAACTCCATGATAGGTCCACCTTAGGATTGCTATAAGTTGGAAACAACTTGAAAACACACAACGACAAAAACAAACGCCAATCCCATCATAATCGGAAGCCTGACAAGACTATTATTCATCTACTATTACAGTCTCAGAAAGTGGCTGCCAACATGGATTGCTCTGTGAAGTGGTTAGTTACCCTACTGATCAAAGCAGCCTTATGTTAAAGTGTTTTACATTCTTGCTCTAAGCAGTCTCCATAACAACCCTGCAAAGTAATAGTATATTCCCACATTGCAGATGAAAGCCGAAGGCTGAGATTCAGTGACTTGCCCTTGTTTAAAGTTGCTAGTGTCTCTTATTTTCAGAACTTTAAACCAGCTACTATTGTAGCGTGTTCAGCAGAGCCAAGGGGTTTTCTGGTCAGGCATTCACTAATCAGTCATTAGTCATTAATCAGTTAATATTCTTTCAGAGAACCTACCTGTTCAGGTTATACTGAAGTGTGCCTGTTTTCTGACTGTTTACAAGATCCCACCAAGCAGCAGATGGTACCAGTTGTCCTTGGGTATATAGGCATCCTGAAATAGATGTGATGCCCTACCCCTGTCCTTTAAGACTGAGGATCTTTGCCTCTTGTCAGATAATCTGGATTTGGTTTGCAGTTCAGTTCTTCTGGTTACCTGAGTGCCCAATTTGTGATGGTGATTAAACCATGCAAGCTGAGTTACACTCCAGTTAGGCATTTTTAAGTATTGGAATCTCAAGATATTTATATGGGATAACGAGCAGGCTCTTTGGTAATCTTTTTCAGCTATGTATTATATGTACTTATAAGTATAAAACACATCCTGCCCCATTAGGAAGAAACATAGACATGTCTATGCCTGGGCACTTGCTTTCATCTCATTTCATTACATTGCATGTAAGACATCCTACATTCGTTATGTTACTTCATATGGCCATCAGAATATTACATTTTCATAAGGACGGAACCTCTGTCTCTCTGCCTCTGTTTAACAGGCTTTGTAATTGTTAAGACACAGGTTGACAGTAGATTTCTCCATATCCATAGGGAATATGTTCCCAGATTTACAGTGGATAACAAAAAATGTGAATAGTAGCAAATTATGTTTTTTTTCCCCAATGAGATGAATGAAGTAGGTATGAAGATGACTATGAAGCTTGGAGAGAAAAATGAAACTCCACAGAACTTTAGAATCTGAGAGAAAGAAGGCTTTGTAGACATTATTTATAGTTCAAATCCAACGCACAACTGATAAAAAGGTAAAAATTAACAGCAAAGCGTAGTCCAAAAAGAGATGGGAATAATATGTTTTCATATGCAGCAGGTCAATAGTAGCCTATTACTAACATCTCAGCATCGTAGCGTTAGGCTAGTATTAACCTTCTGAAAATACATCAGAAGGAGGATCATCAGAAGGTAATCATCAGAAGGTGAGCCAGGATAATGTTGATGGTTGGATGTTGATGTTAGGAACAAACAATGTTGATGTCAGTGCTGGGGATCCTCAAGGTTTTTTTTTTGTGTGGGGGGAACCTTTTGCAAAAATCTTGTAATCAGAAGTTGTTGACTCTTTCTTTTAACTCATCCAAGTGTTGCTGCAGAGGTTGTAATCCTTTGGTGATCATATAGGTGACTTTAATGCTGTGTTCCATCCGGGGATCATATTCCATAATGTTATTTTTTAATGTCTATGCAATTTGAAACACTTCCATAAATTTCTCTAATGTCCATATTGCTGAATCTGCTTCTATTTCTTCTTCTTCCTATGAAGTTGTCTTAACAAGTTCCTGCAATTCCTCATTAATTAGCACTTCTTCATGGTTGTCACTATGTTCCTCCACTTCCTCATCCAGCTGGTCAGCAAATCCTTCTCCACCAAATTGTCTTGCTGTGTGAATGATTCTCCTAAGTTCTCCGTCGATCCTCAGAAGGGCAAGAAAATTATCCGCAAGATGACTCCACAATTTTTTTTCCCAGCAGGCAGTTTTTGCCTTTGATTCATCCATTGCAGCTTTGATGAAGGGTATTGTCAGAGCCATAGTGAAGGATTTCCAGCACTGCATTATGTCCACATTAGGGTCTGAATCAACTGCTGCTAAAATGTGATCAAATACCAGGTGGTAGCATGTGACTTTGACAAACCAATGGTCAAGGAGACTGAATTAGTAAGGTTGTATTAGAAAGTAAGAAAATAACATTGGCACTTTCATTTTCATAGCAAACAGATTCAAAATGCCTAGATGCATTTTCTACTATTGGTGGGACTTTAAATTCCAAACCTTCCTGCTGCAATTTTTTTTCACTTTTGGGATTAAACATTGGTGAAAACCGTTCTGTAAACAATATGGCTGTCACCCAAACTTTCTTATTGTGCTGACAAAACACAGGCAGATAAAATTTGTTTTTGTTTTTAAGAGTGCAGCAAGTTGTACACTGCAGCTGGCTTTATCATACACCTTTTAGAGTTGTGACATAAGATCAGAGTTAATCTATCTTTCCATACTTTATGCCCTCATGCTCCGTTTGCAGTTTGATGAATGTAGGTTCTAGCGGGCATTTTTTTCATAAAAGCCCAGTTTCATTTCAGTTGAACACCTGCTTTGGATGGTATCCGTTCTCCTCTATCAAATTCTTAAACTGATCTCGAAATGTGGCAGTAGCCACTTCATTGGCAGACACAGCCTCTCCACACAGTCTTATATTGTTAAGTCCAAACCTGTTTCTAACTCTGTGCAGTCATTCTCTACTTACATTAAATGGCTTTGTAGCACTCATTTGAGAGAATGGCCTGCTGAAATCTTCGTATAGTCTCAATGCTATGTGGCACAACACATTAATGTTAATGAGAATTCATTTTCATTTATGTCTTCCAGCCAAAAATTTAATGCCTTCTTCATCTTTATTGAGCACTTATCACACAATGTGGAGGTAACTTTTGCAGTCTGAGGTACAATAGCAAAACTAGCATGAATTTCTTGCATGAATTTCTTTGTTCCTTCTTTACAGTTTCATAGATTGAAGATTCATTCTTACCATAGGTCTTAGCAATCTCAGTTCACAATTTGTTTTCCTTCCTCCGTAATCATCTAACTATCAAAGAATACAGTCTCATCTGTTGAGGCATTACAGATCTCTAAGCAGGCATCTGTGAATACACAGGCATTATATTTTAATAGTATCTGTTATACCCATAAACATCCTAACAGGCATCCATTATACTCATGATGGGCTTTATTTATTTCAGCGTAGCCTAGATGTTTGTCTTACCAGTACCATCTCTTAGCAGGTTTGAGCAAGCTATCAGTCTGTCAATCTACCAAGAACAGTCCAGCTGTCAAAGACAAAAGTCTTTATCAGTGGAGACATGCCCAAAAGCAGTCTGATCTCTGGTTCTATTTTGGCTCCTTTTATTCTCTCCTTAGCCTCATGCAGCATAAATCAAAACAAAGGAGCTAATGATTCCCACATTTATGATATCCAGTCAAAACAAAAATCCTTAACTATAACTCTGCCTGTGGTCCACTAGAAGTCTTTGGCTGCCTTCTATCTGGATTACGTCAACCAGGTTACTCTTGATCAAATCTAGTGAATGTCCTCTTTTGTCTACAAATGAGTGTATTACATCTGCTAAAGACAATGTGAGATTATTCCCAATCATGTTTTGTTGATATCTGAGTACGCAGTTTCCCAGACTTATGCTGCTGCCAAGTTCTCACTGACACTCGTATACTGAGATGTGCACAGACTTTAATAGTTCTCACTTCCTGCATTATATCTTATATGCTGTACTGTATAGATTATACTAGGTTATACTCTGTACTTTAATGGTTTATCCCCAGGCCACAAAGTTGGCAACCAGAAATGTCTGGCCTGTAACATGCTGTCCACTTTGAATAATACTTCTAAAACTCTTCTGTCAATAGATGCATTAGGTTTGCAAACTCTTCAGGGTCAGAACATTGGCTTTATGTCTGCCAGTGAGTGTCTTCGGATGCATATAGCATTCAAATGTGATCCCAGTACATAATGGAACTTTATGTCTTCTTACTATTTTCTTACTATTTTCCAAGTATCACAGCCTAGGAATGTGGCTTTATTTTTCTATGGTTTCTGTTTACTAGAAGTCATATACCCCAATTAATTCCATCTTCTTGACCAAACACGTCTGTTCAAAGCTCATCGTTTTTACTTAATCAGTCCCACACTATACCATTATTGTTGTTTCTGTGACCTCCTCCCCCCTTCTCCTTCTCATGATATTATGTTGCGTAATTTGTAAAAGTCCTTGCCTGATATCCTGCTTCACCTGTGGGGAGCATAATGCTCTGCGTACACGGTTCTGTGTTTGCCCCCAGGCAACTGTCAGGCCTGGGGAGGCACTGCTACAGCTGTTAAAGGGCTGCCATTGAACAACTGGAGCAGCACCCCAGGGGCCTTGACAGCTGCTTTGGAGAGAGGTTATGGGTGGAGTAGAAGAGATTAACGAATAACCTCTTTCACTGTATCCTAAACAAGGCATATGTGCAAATAACTTCAAATTACACATGTATAAGTCACTACCAGGATTCTATCCCTTAAGATATTAAGTACTATACATATTTTCTTTTAAAAAAGTGTGGTACATTCAACATTATATAGGGGGATTTCCAATTGGGCAATGAGAGTTTTTCTTTCCACCCTGAAGCCTACCCAAGATTCCCCCGCCTCTGTTGTAGAGAATCCTCCAAACCTTTGGTGCAGTTTTAGGGGGCATGCTATAGGAAGAGAGGGAAACCATTCCACCAGGCAGACCCCTTGGAATGCAACCCAGCTTTGTCTTTGTTCTAAAGAGCATCTGTATGAATCAATCTAAGTTGTAAAGTAAGCAATGCACAACAACAACAACAACATAACCTTCTCACAATGTCAAAACTGCTGTTTCTGTAGGGTTTTTTTTTTAAAAAAAATTGTGTGTTTTCTCCAAGTATAATCAGTAGCAGCTGATGGTGGTCTTGTCAGTATTGTGGTGAATACACTCTGGATTTTAGTCTGAGGTGACTATCTTAGATACTGAACCCTATTCCCAAAGGAGATGTAGCACCTTAGAGAGCTCTTTAAAGTTCAGACTAAACCAAGAGTAGATTCATAGCCCCACTGAGATCAGAGCCACCAGCCTTCACTGAGCATAGTTAACGTGTAGGATTGTTTTGTAACAGACCTGGTGTTCTTGCCCTCATTTCGACAGCAGAACCTTTCTTGTTACAAATCTGCTGTGAATAACCTGGGTTATTTCCTTCAGGATTTCCTTTGAGTCAGGGCAGAGCACAGATCAACTCCAGAACTTGCTTCCTACACTAGTGGCCTTCTATTCCATGTAATGCATTGCTTCAGTTGGAGCATTTATCTGTACCTCCAGGCTGGCTGATTATGTATGAAGTTTTCTTCCTTTGCTGTTTGATAGTTAAAGCTGCTTTTTTTCCACCCAGAACTATTGGAGGCATTGCTTCTGAGGCTTTTTGAGTGTTAGAAAGTACTGAAAATAAAACATCCATACTGAAGAAACAGAGAAGCAAAAAACATTGGCCATCACTAATGGCTCATGCAATTTTAACCTCTTGGTTCTGAGAGCTGGCATTCCCTCACCACTCTTCAAGATGAATATTGTTCTACTAGGAGTGTTCTGCAGAGGTACTGCTGAGATAAGAAATGATGTTCTCATGAGAGCACAGCTTTTGCACTGCTGTTCAGACAGTAGACTAATCACTGACTTGTTCTTTTAGAAATGCAGGCAAAATATCAAGTCTCATCTAAAGCATGGCAAGAATAATTGTTGTATTAGTACTATGTTAATTTGGCTGAAATTTAGTTAAAATATTTATAAAGCCATGCCACTGTAAGGCAGCGTATAATATTTTAAAAATACATAAATAAAGAAAGATAGCAGCAGCTACACAGTGGCGAAGATTTGTTTGGGGGTTTGCTTGTAAGATACTAGAAACAAAATGGGAAGTCTTAAAAGGACAACGGAGTCCAGCTGTTAAAAAACATTGCCTCTGCTAAGAAGTTGGAGTTTGTCACTTATCAGCAATAAACAAAATATGAAAGGGCTGCTACTTCCTTCATATGCCTATACACACACACACGCACACATATAGATATATATATAAAATTCTTGGCATTCTGAAGCTGGGATGTATAGAAATTTCTGAATTTGGAAGGGTTTTGGTTGGGCACAAGATGAAAGAATCAGAGACACGCGTGTTCACTTTTGGCTTACAGCATATGTTATCTTCTCATACCTCTCCACACCAGCACCTTTCTGTGCCTTGGATTTCTGCTACTATCTTTTTGTGTGTGTGTCCATATAATACTAACCCATGTACCAGCAAGTATATTTTGTTATAACAGAGCTTTTTGTGGTGACTGGATCTTAACAAGTAAGCAAAAAGTGAAATAAAAGAGAAAGTGGAAACCTGAAACAGACACCTAATGTCATGTTTTTTATAAACAGCATTGCAGAATAAATTCCAAGGAAGCAGGAGGCAATGAAGGCCTGCCTACCTCAGCCTGTTACTCTGCTTTTTCCCTACTTTCTTTTTGCTCTGTGTGTGTGTGTGTGTGTGTGCGCGCGTGCGTGCCTTCAAGTCCCCTGTCAACTTATGGTGATCCGGTGCATTACATAAGATTTTCTTTGGCAAGGAATACTAGGAGGTGTTTTTGCCCGTTCGTTCCTCTAAAATGTAGCCTACAGCACCTATATTCATTGGCAATCTCCATGCAGAGCTAACCCTGCAGATGGGATCTGGTATCGTGAGTGTATTCAAGCTATAGCATGTCCAAAATGAGTCAAGAACAGAGTGGTTGAAAGGATCAGAATGACAACAATGGGGAAATGGCGAATGTCATAGTTATGCCCTTTCTTGGTACATTGAAGACTACCACCAAATACCACAGCATTTCAGGACTGTGATCTGGTAGACTTGCCTCTTTTTCTGACAAAGCATCCCTCTCTTTTACAGATTTATGAGTATGAGAAATTTGATAGGTTCAAACATTTATAACTGGAGATAAAATTGTGCAAAGGGAGCATCTGCTAGGTTTCTCTCCATCAAGTTTCTGTCAAAGGTAGGGGAGAGCACCTGCAGCAATACATGTGAGAATTCCAAAAGATGATGTCAATACTATGAAAATATTATGTAGAAATGCCCCATAACAGTAAGGCAAAAGCCACAGTGCTTTAGCTCCGCTGAAATGCTGTGTCCACTATAGTCATTGAAATTGCTTTTGGGGTGGGATAGCAAGGGGGAGGGGGATGGGGATATGAGATACTATACTGTTTGTCTTAAGTTCCCTCTACTGGTTGCAAAGACAAAGCGCATGTTACAGACTGCCTTTTGCACGTGGCTTGCTCAGGCTAATTGGTCACTTCCTTTCTGAATGCTGCTTTCCCTAGCACAGACAAAGGAATGTTGAATTTCCAAAGTTTGTCTTTTCATTTCATTGTTGCTGTCTGATTCATTCTCTGTATAATCTACAGAATATTGCTGGAAATGTAGTCGTGAGTATTTGACAGCTGTCAGCCCATTCTGAAGGAGCTGCTATAACTGGTCCTGTACACTCCTGACTATCTCGTGATATCATCAACAGAGACTGATTTACTAGGCATCAAGCCTCTCCATTTCTAACCATGCCCACTACTTCTACAAACAAAAGCACAAGATAATGGATTCTACCACTGCTAGGGTCCTGGGCAAATCTGATCCTCCTTAGATCTTCCAAGTAGGGCTGTTGGCTGAGTAAACCGCTTCATCAGGACAGTTGTGTCCCACAGGGGGGATACTCAAGTGGGAAAGAACTTGTGCTGAAGCATTCATGGCCACTGTTGCAACATCACTGTGAACAGTGTTGGATCTTAGAACAAGGTATACAACAGCAGTAACGAGAACTCTGTGAAGCCATCCCACGAGCCATAACTCATCGGTGTGGTGTGCATAGGACTTCCTGTGAAAACAGCTTGGAAACTATGCTTGGTCCAGAATGCTGCCACCACAAGAGCTGCATCTGGGGAGCATGTGGCTCCCTTTCTGAAACAATTGCACTGGCTTGCCATCTGTTTCCAATTAAAAGAAATATGAATGAACTTTGAAACTCATCACAGCTAGAGACTGAGATATCTAAAGGATTGTTTGGTCCTGTACAATTCTGACTACCTCCCAATATCGTCAGTAGAGATTGTCAAGATGAATATTGTTTAGATGGGACCAGGAAGTCATACTTCTTAGTGTACCCATCCAAGCCACTCCCCATAGAAGCTTATCTTGCCCCTGCTTTAATGGACTGCTTCTTGATTACTGAAATTTTCCTTCTATCCTTTTCTTCTCCTTAAAAACAAAAAACTCTAAAGTCCAGGGCTTATGGGGAGAAGGACCAGTCTTATTTCAGGGGATATTCATTATAAATAATATTGGTGGATGAGTCAGTTAAAATACAGGAATGTGGATTCATTCCATACAGTCACAGCAGACAAAGGGGCATCTGGCAAGACCAGAAAAAGTAGTTCCCTGTCAGTTTCAGGGAACTATAGCTTTTAGTAGACTAGATCAGGACATTGGATAGTTCTCAGTGACTGTTTGCTGGCTGCTGCTCTCTCTTCTCACTGGAAGTAATAGGGAAATGTTGGCCAAGCCAGCAGAGGTTTGAAGCCTTATAACAAGGGTGAGCAATTTCAGAGAGTCCACAGAATGTTTTTCATCAAGAACCTGCACCTGCCCTTTCTGGTGAAAACAGAAGTTCCTTCAAGGCCATGTCTTGCTTGTAAAAAACTGGATGTTGCATTTGTTGCTAAAACAAAGTGTGGGGGCCACACTTTGTTTTTGAAGAGAATTGTCTTTCTGGGAGGCTTCTGGAGACATCATTTTTCCATTTTTCCTCAATAAATATATGACAAAGTGATGAGAGCTATTTGGTATTGTTGTGTGCCTTCAGGTCATTTCCAACTTATGGCAACCGTGAGGTGACCCATGGGGTGTTCTTGACAAGATTTGTTCAGAGGGGAGTTGCTATTGCCTTCCCCCGAGGCAAGGAGAGTGTGATTTGACTAGGATTAGCCAGTGGATTTCCATGGCTGGAACACTCCTACACTCAGACCACTGCACCATGCTGGCTCTTATGGGAGCCATTGGGACTGCAAAATATGCAGGAGTTATATGCAGATCGCAGGCAATTAATCCTGCATATTTATATGTGCCTACATGTCACCTGTTGACTTATGGCGACCTCACACATTTCATAGGGTTTTCTTAGACAAGGAATACCCAGAGGTGGTTTTGCCAGTTCCTTCTTTTGACATATAGCCCACAGCAGTGGTTTCCCATCCAAGTACTAACCAGGACTGACCCTGCTTAGCTTCCAAAATCAAATGGGATCTCATGCCTTTAAGGTATTTAGGCTCCATCACATAATTCCTAACCCTATCTTATAAAGCCTGTTCTGTATTGCCATCCCCTCTTGAAATTACTGGCTGTGTTTTTTAAAGATTCCTAGTCTGATTTCACATTCTTTGGCAAGGTTGTGAAGGTGTTGGGAGCTTGTTCTCTTGAGTTCAAGAGTGGTGATGGGACTGTGTTCTTTGGCTGGTAGGGCATGGGAGGAGGTTCCAAACATTTCTTCCAGGTAAACATCCTGAACCTCATGTTTGTCTAATGGTTCTTCATAGCACCATGGAATTTTAGGTTCAGGGCTATAACATAACGTTAGAAAGCCTTTAACACCATGGCCATTTCCGCACTACACTCTTATAGCGCAATTATTCCACTTTCAACATCCTGTGGAATCCTGGGCCAGCCCCTCCCGAAACTGCAAAGCCCAGGATTCCATAGGATGTTGAAAGTAGAATAATCACGCTATAAGAGTGTAGTGTGGAGATGGCCCATGAGTGTGTCTTTGAGCCCCTTTACCGACTGCTTAATTTTCTTCAAGTTTTCTCATCAAATTCCTTTTAATGGTTACTTGTATTTTCCATCTTTTTATTCTTCTATTTTTATTGTTTCATTGATGTATCATAATTGTTTTTATTTTGATGCTCTTAGCTGCTTTGAAATGTACTGAGAAACAGGTAAAATCCACATTTCAAAAGTATGTTTAGTAAAAAAAGATCAAGCAGCTGAATAAGTACCCTTTTCAGTAACTGCACAAGAGCAATTCTGTTTACTGTTTTTTTTTCTTTGCACTGTATTCCTTTTAAATATATGTGGCAGACTTATTGACTATTAAACAAAAATCAATGGCTACAGTCTTGATTCCTTCGGACGTACCTATGTGCATGTATGTGCCTTTGAGTCACCTATTAAGTTGTGGTGACCCCATGAATTTCATAGGGCTTTCTTAGGCAAGGGATAATCAGAGGTGTTTTTGCCCGTTCCTTCCTCTTTAATATAGCTTACAGCACCTGGTATTTGTTGGTGGTCTCCCATCCAAGTACTAACCAGGGCTGACCCTACTTAGCTTCCATGATCAAACAGGATCTGGTGCCTTTAAGGTATTCAGACAAATTTGAAACATACCTAATAGAACATTTAGCTATTTTCATTTAAACAGAAGATTTCCTCAGCATGCTATGTCTCAGTCTGTTTTGCAGTTCCTTTAGATGGAGACAGTTCTTCTTTGGAGTGGAGCACAAACATCCTCAGAGTACATGCAACAGAAATGACCATGGAGTTCTCTGGACCAGAAGGACTGGCTTTAAGATCAAAACGGGAGAGCACAACTTCCCCTCCCATTTTTTGATCCAGTTGCTGATCACAACAGAAGGCCTAATCCACTACGCTCTTCAATTATAAATGAATTAAAATAGAGACTGTGGGATGGACTGTGCTTGATGAGTTTGATCTTAAATGGCTGCAACAGAGTGGTGAGATTAATAAATATTGTATGCTTTGAGCACTCTAATTCTCAAATAGAGAGATGCCCATAGCATAGTGATAACAGCACATGGTTTGTGTGTGTGCAGTTCCACAGGCTGGCCAGAGACTGGATCCTTCTGTCTCACATCAGACTTGTTGTCTTCCAAACACTTCCCTGCCAAGAATCCAAAGTATTGCTTAGCTGTGGCATCATACCAGGTCAGTTTTTCAAGAGTGCAGCCACATTTAGATCATTATTGCCACGAAAGCTTCAGTTCACTGGACTTTTGTTCCCCACTGCCAATGTAAGCTTTCCTCTTCCCGCAGTCTTTATTCAGAATAAGAAGCAGGACAAGATAAGGTGATGTCCACAGGACGCAAGTGGTAGTTATCAAATCACTTTGCCATTCTGGTAGAAAGATGTCACAACAATTGGTAGGATAAGTTGCTTCAATTTTAAGCAGAGTGATTTGTCACACCTGCAGGTACTTTATCTTGGATGCAGCTCTGCTGTGGGTTAAATGTGTGCATGAGTCATTAACCTCTAGCACATGTTGGAGGTGGGGGGGAGACTTAGCGTTTAATAGCTTGTCTCATCAGCTGTCTTTCTGGCCCTCCAAGCAGCAAGACATCTCTGCAGACTCTTTTGCTCTGACTGACACTCCTGGAATTGCTTCTGCTTCTTATAGATCCACTGCTTTCAGGCAGAGAGAGAAGATTGCCTGTGACAGGCACCCAGCTACAATTAGGAACTCTCTGTGGTCATAGATTTGACTCACTGAGTTCAGGCCACAAACTGCATGTCAGTGTGTGCGTACATTGAGCAAACCACCACTTGTAGGTGGTCCTTCTTCATTTACTCTGTGAAAATTAGGCAAAGTTTGTCTCTGGCTTTCAAAACAGGGTGGAATTGACTTTGTGGATGGTGCCAGGTTTTCTGCTGTCTCCCATTTTTGCTGGGTGCTTTCTGCACTCAACACTTGCTCAACGGCAGGAAGGGTTTTCAAGATAGGCCTAGTCAACTGTGTGTGATTTTGAGAGAAGTAACCAGTACAAGGATGCAGGTGGCCACACTTGTTGTATAGAGTATAATTACAGGACTCTTGTCTTCCTGTGATACATTTTCAAAGATAGAAAAGTCTTTTGGGGTTTTTTTTGGACTACAATCACCAACATTCCACAACTACCATGATCAGCAGCCATGAAAGGGATTTTTTTAACCCTTTAAGGTACATGAATTCAGTCTGATAGTAGATTGAACTCAACAGTTTATTTAACGACACAGTGCTTGGTGGACTTTGGCTTGGAAGCCCAGGGTTCCTTACTGAACAGGCAATTAAGCCACTTTTATATAGAATTCTTTGGAAAAGAAGAAGTGGAAACAATTGAACAACAAAAGTCTTGACATAATTACAAACTCACCAATAAGGAACACTACTTTCCAATGATGTATATCACATTTCTTCTTTGGACCTTATTTCAATCTTCTAGCTGTTACCGGCCCACAGAACACGTTAAGTTGTTTTGGAATGTGGCTCAGAATATTTTGTACATGTTTAATTTTACTAGAAATCACTAGAAACTGGAAAAATTTACTTACAAAACTTTGTTTTCTTTAACATGGCTCTACCTCATTTTGGCTTTATGGTTGCCTTTTTACTTTTCCCATTCAGTCATGTTGCCTATCAGATAATGGGAGTGGCAGTCCAGAAAAAGTAACCTTGCCAAGCTCTGTGCTTAACTAGTTTTACTGATATAGGGCAAGGTCAAACAATACTAAATTAACATGTTCAAATATTAGTTGGGACTGGATCTAAATTCAGACGTAAAAATTCTGGATATATTGAGACCTGGGTTGAAAGGAAAAGTTATTTCCCTTTTTGGATATTTTTTTGTTCTTTAAATTGATATTTTTGAAGGGAAACTAAATATATGTCATAATTATATATGTAACGATTATACATTAAATGCTCTCTCTCCCTTTTCTCTTTCTCTCTCTGCATGTTGTGTTTGCCATACCTGTGGAATTTTTTCAAACATCCTAGATGAACAAATGGACTATTGAGCCTGAGCACATGGTGGACCAACACAACCAGAGCCATTTATTGGCAGATGATTTACAATTATTTCTTACATAAGCAATAATTCTTCAGATAGAGTTTCTCAAGTTAACTTAAAACTTTTTGCATATAATTTTATGTATTTTTTCTGTGACTGCTTGTTTTTATTTATTTTACTTTTAAAAAATTAGTGTACACAAATGCAACATACATACCCAAGAAGAACAACAAGATTACCAAGTAGCCTTAGGAACATTTAACTAAAACTCTAGTCAAGAGCACCTTTTGAAGGGGTTATAGCATTATATTCTGAACTTTAATTTGTATCCCATGGATCTCAGAGACAGGAGGTCTGCATGAATTGGAGCATGCTTTTGTACTCATTCACTTGTTTGTTTCTTAACTTTCTCTGTGTATTCACAAACACAGACCCATTTCTTTATCTGCTGCAGAAGATGAAAGAAACTAAAGCAGATGAGATAATCTGAGAATTATACATTGTGCATACCTTTAATTTAATCTTTACTTTACATTAATTTCATATTACTTTCATTAGCATAGGTCAATCCTAATGAATTCTGGAATTTCTAGTTTAGTAAAGTACTTAGAACTCTCTTTTAGAGAATTCTAGTCCACTCCTAAGAACTACAGTTCAAATACTCTGAGTTCTTGTCTATACTCCCGAATTAAATTGCCTTAATCCCACTGTTCTCAAACTACCCCGAGAAATATAGTTCAAGGGAGCAAGCTTCATCAAAGTATGCATCCTAGAATGCCTTTGGGTGGACTATTAAATGGTATGAAACTGATATAACTGTGCAATGCAAATACGCCTTCATATTATACAAGAATAGGGATTACTGAATACTGACAATGGTGATTGCTTCATGCAATTATTACATAGTTATTAGAAATTTGAAAGAATATAGAACAGCTAGGAGAGCATTTTCAGAATTTGTTTTAAAAAGCATTTCACTCACTCTGAAAGAAAAAAAAAGTATGCCCAATTCTCCCACTGAACAATTAGATAGAGGGGATATGCAGTGAATTAACACCCCAGTCCCCCACCCATTTTTCCTTTCTTTTCTCTCCCTCTTTCTGTGCTTTTTCATCCCCAGCACTAATATAAAACTATTCTCCATAGGAGGACCTTTACCATGGAATTCAACTTTTTCCTTGTGAAATCTGAATTCTGAAATAGCATTTTCAGTGGGTGGGTGGATCTCAAATCCAGAGGTACTCAAAAGGTGGACCACTGGCTGTATGCAGCCCCTCAGCAAACTTCTTTGAAGCCTCTCCTGCCTTCTCAGAATTTCCAAAGAATCTGTTAATATTAATTTAAAACATTAGAAAGCAAATGTTCTACTCTTAGAAGCCTTCAGGAAGAGCATTGTTGCTCCTTGTCCCCTCTCTGGCAAGCCAATCCAATGAAATCTGGAGGTTCAGCCACTTCCTGTTCAGAATTCTTTCCCAAAATTTTTGGCATTTCAAGGGGTGGTATTGCCGACAGAGGGTCCTGAGGGTGGAAAATTAGGTCTACCCTGAATCCCCAGTATTTGCTATTCTTGTGTCTTCCATTGTTTTAGGCCCACCCTTTCCCACATCATAAGCTACACACTTCTGTGAAGATTATTGTTGTGTCATTTCCAAATTATGGAGGTCCTAAGGTGAATCTGTCACAAGGTTTTCTGGGGCTGAGACTATGTGATGATCCCATGAAGATACAGGAGTCTTTTACTCATTTGAATCTTTTTACCCTTGATCCCAGGAAGGAGCATATATGCAATCAGATCACTTACACTTTACATTCTACATTCTAATCATTAACTAGAGGGAGGTAGAAAGAAAGAAATCCACCTTCCAGGTCTTCCTTGTATAATCCATACTGGGTTTTTTTTTTTCAGTTTTGTGACAGCATTCTCTTCCACATCTATTATGCTCAACAGCTGCGCCATGGAGGAAGACATTACATCAGATGAGATTAAAGTCCGCTAATAACTCATCTGGCTCCAGTTCAGTCTTCTCAGTTTGGCTTTGTGGTATCTTGATCTGCATTGTTCTTATGCAAGGACGTATCACTCTGGCAGTTTCCCAGATTATGGAGGTTGTATTTCCTCTTAATGGGAAGCACAAGAAGGATTTTTTCCTTCTCCTGCTGCATGAAAATTATGAATCCTGTGTTGAGTCAGTGGTCTTTTTGGTGATGTGAGCTGCCAGGTTATGTTTATGTTATTTATGTAGCATAACGTTTATTTTTATGCTACATTTCAGCTGAAATGATCCCTACACATGCATACAGAGGAAAAAAATATATAAATAAAAGAATTAAAATTACAGTGATTCAAAGTCACGACAGCACTATGATCAGAGCTTTAAAAGCAACTAAAGCTGTTAATATGAAGGGGCTAAAAAACTGCCTCATTTGTACAAAAAGCTTGGTGGAAAGGAATTTGCTTCACAGTTTGCCAAAATACAGAGAATGAGGTGGCTCAACACATCTCTCAAAGATGTGGATTACAGAACCTAGGTGCTGCTAGAGAAAACTCTATCACATGTATTCCTCAGTTGCATTTCAGATAAAAGCAAGATGGAGAGCAGCTAAAGATCATGCCCATGCTGATAGTCTCCTCTGGGAGCATGTTGTCCTTCAGATATCCTGTGCATAAACCATATAATGCTTTAAAAGTCATAATCAGGGACCCATTCACACTGCAGAATTGTAGTGCTATTATTCGCTTTAATTGCCATGGTTCCATTCTATGGAATCCTGGAATTGGCAGTTTAGGGAGGACTATTCAGAATTCTCAGCAGAAAGCTGTAATGTCTCACCAAAGGACAAAATCCAGGATTTCATAGGATGGAACCATGGCAGTTAAAATGGAATAATAGTGCTATAAATGTGTAGTGTGAATGGGCCCCAGCTCTGAAACAGAAACAAACTGGGAGGCAGCCAGTGAAGCTGGAAAAGTAAAGAGGTAATATGGTCCCAATTACTAGGTCTGCTACAATGCTAAATAGTAGTATTC
The DNA here is from genome assembly GCA_948472985.1 of Iguana delicatissima. Classification (NCBI taxonomy): domain Eukaryota; kingdom Metazoa; phylum Chordata; class Lepidosauria; order Squamata; family Iguanidae; genus Iguana; species Iguana delicatissima. The sequence goes on from CAOKZL010000430.1 coordinate 687,689, forward strand.
TGTATCAGATGTAGAGTTTCCAGGGTCATGAGGCAGACTGATAGCTAAAGAAAGCTGGCACACATCCTGATGAATGACTTGGTTACACCAGCATAATTCAGTGGAGAGAGAGAGAGAAAAGGCCCTAAATCCAATTCTTATATTGGGATAGACCCAGTAAATCAGTAGAAGTTACATCTATGAATCCCAGGGATGGCAAAAGGTAGGATACAAAATCAATAAATACACACTAAACAAACACTTAAATACATTTGTTGACTTGCCAAGTTGCCACTAATCCAGTGGGTCTGCTGTAGGCCAAAAATTCAAGAGACAGACATCAAAGCACAGATATGATAAGTAATAAACAAAAATGCTGCAGCCATGATGTGCTGCATTGACCCTTCAAGCCATATATTGTTTCTATGCTTCTAGTCTTGTTACGCCAAAATGAGGGTGGAAGTTCTGAAAGGAGAGGCCTTAAAGATATCTGGATACAGAACCGTGTGACACTCTCTTTTGCTGAACCAGGCCATTGCCCATTATCATCTACACAGTAACTTGCAGCAGGTCCTGTGGATGTTTTAAGACAGGGCCTATCATGAGCCAGGCTGAGCATGCTGCCGATTCAGACTTGGACTCTGATTTAGACTTAGACTCCCAGCCGGGGGAGGATCCCTTGCAGGGGGCTTCAGAAGAGGGGGGGCTCCTTCAGAGTCTAGGGAGGAGTCTGCCAGCGACCCCACAGCTGTCCCAGGCACGGATCCCGAGCCAGTACCTGCAGCAGATGTTTATGCTCCAGAGGCAGAGGTTAGTGCTTCTGACCCGACAGAGGCTGGTGTTTCTGACTCCAGCCCAGAGTTTCCAGCAGACCCTCCCCCCATGTTCCTCCAGAGGCAGCTGGAGAAGGGGGCGGTTCGGAGGTCTCAGCAGCTGCGGGAGAAGCGTCTGATGAATCGGCCCTAAAGTCTTGAGGGGCTCCAGCTGTGAGCTGGGCCAATGGACATTTGATCAGCCCCAGCTGGGCTAAAGACTGTATATTTAAGACAGATGCTGTTGGAGTTGGGCATGGGGCAACAACTGTCTATCAACTGGGAATCTGCGTCCTGGGCTTTCTGTTCCAGGCTAAACCTTGCTGTTTGTGTCTGCTGCCCCTGGGACTTGAATGTTTGTTTTGGTGATGTAACCTCTTGCTTTATTTATTACTAAAGCCATAAACCCAGCTCCTGCCTCTGTGTCTGCTTAGCCGCCGCCTGACATTGACAGGACCGTCTCTCAGCTCTATGTGGACTTGCCAGGGAAAGATCCCAGGACTTCCTGTATTCACAACAGGGGTCTTCTGTGGAGCTACTAGTCAGATAAGGATTGTGATCTCTCATTGTTAATCCAGGACACTGATACATATGGAAACTAGCAAAGGTTATCAAAGTTAGGACCCACAGGTAGAAGCCTGTTGAATGGAAGTTCATGGGAAGGAAGCTGAGAAATAAAGATTAACATTTTAAAGAAAGGGAAAGATGTTAGGATAGCAGAATATATGAGGGCTTGATGTGCCTCAAGTGGATATTGTGTTATTTGCTAGAATTCCCCTAGGTTTACAATTACAGCTACTTTAATTTTCCTTCTATTGATCTATGGGCAACTGAACATGCCAGACTGTTTGTTATTGTGCTTTGGTTTTACTTGTGATGACCTTTTTAGTCTTGTTTTGACTGGTTTTGTTGTAATAAGAAGGTAGTCGGGTTCTCTGCAGACTGACCTCCTGTCACCTGGAAAGTCTGGCCTTGTATTGCCTTTTCAGTTCATCCAAAGATTGCTTCTTATCAGAATCTGCTTTAAACTTCCGTTGACACTTCACCTATAGTTATGATCTCCTGGGATGGTAATTGCTGTTCAAGTTTCATTATACGGAAAGTTTGAAATTTCATGCACATGAAAGCAAGAGGCAGATGTGAATTTATTTGCCTGAATTCATACTTAGTTGAGTGTGTACTGAGTCCAGAACAGACCCAATTGATACTACCGCAGTAGTCTCTTTATTGTGCTGAGAACTTTGTTATCCTCTTTTCCTTGTGTGAGGGCAGGTACTGCCCTTTGGAAGCACTATGCCAGAAAAATCTGTATATTAGATTAACTATAAAGCAACTTAACAACTGAAAACAAAGGCAGTTTTTTTGTCTAATGAGCAACATTTTGTGGTTAGTTTTTAGTTCCTTTTTAAAGGGTACTTTTGGGAGCATTTGAAGTGGACTTTCCAGTTTTATGATGTAACAACAAAAACATATCATGCTGTTAGAAAAACATTTTCTAAGTGCTTCCCAGCTTCAAGAAATGAGTAATATGTTAGGGTTTTTTAGCTTTTGAAATGGATTGTTAATGGCAATTAATTACATTGGGGACTTTGTATCAAACTGTGTAAGCTATTGCTTTGAAAGTAACTTTCCTACTCAAAAGTAACTTTCCTAAAAGAACTAACCTACTGGTTCAAATGGAGATCCATCTTGGTTAGCCTTCAGCAGCAGAGGATAGGACACCTCTGAAAACTTACAAAATGAGTGTGATGTGATCACCATCTCCTATTAGCTTTTTGTAGCAGGACTGAGGAACCTTTGACCTTCCAGATATTTTGGACTTTAACTCCCCAAAGTCCCATCCAGCAAGGTCAACGAAATACATCACATGAAAAGTAATCCCAAACAGAATGCCTACATTTTCTGAAGGCACCAGATCCTGTTCACTCTTGAAAGCTAAGCACAGACCGGCCTAGTTAGTACTTGGGAAGGGAACCATCAAGGAATCCCAGATGCCATAGACTTTATTTCAAAGGGAGGCAATGGCAGAGGACCTCTGACTATTTCTTATCTAAGAAAATCCTATGCAGTTCATGGGGGTCACCATAAGTTAACAGACAATGCGACGGCACATATGTACTATCCCAAGCATCTGAAGACCTGATGTTTCCCCAGTTCTGTTCTAACATAAGTCCATGCCTATACAAATCTCTCTTGTGAAAATACAAGTTTGCAGTTTCCTTTGGGTTCTGTCTTTTTGCTTCTACAACATTAGTCTGGAGGAAAATGGAGAGATTTTCAACTGCGGTCTGTGAAGAGACAATATCCTATCATCACAAAGAGGTTTTCCTCTTTACCAAGAGGTTTACGCTGAGGTTTTCATCCTGCTCCTATGTACTGCAGAGATTATGTTAAAAAAAAAAAGTTTTATTGTAAATAATCCCTGCAGTTTTTAATCTTCTCACCAATGGCATCCAAACAGGAACACCTGTACAAGGAGGAGGATCCATTGTCAGAGGAGCATGAGGGCAATGATGTCTTAATTGAAAACATGGGAGGTAAGAAAAGTAAATGTATAATTAAGGTGCCTTGGATAGGAGACTCATGAGTGTTGCTTCAGCAAATGTACAGAAAGCACCTGAAATTTCTGACATGTTGCACGGAAAATGTACTCATGTGGAAAGCAAAACACAGCACACATGCGTTGCAACTGTGCCATATGGCTAAGAAATGCAGCTGGGATGCAAAGGCAGCTAATTAGCTTGCAAAAATGGAGACTGGCTAAGTGATGAATTCAGTTAACAACAAAATAAAACCTACCACCTTTTCTATTTATTAGGTTGTGTTAAAAGCTTTGCATTTTCTCCCAAGCTCCAAAATACCAGGAAAATGGCTACTGTTAAAAGCCACGCCCTTAACAGGTATGGTGTATATATAGGTGATATGGGTGCAGTATGTAATTTTATTCAGTGGCTATTTGTTTTTTATTGTTAATTTTAATTAACATTTTTCAAAACAAACAGTACAAACACTGTAAATAAGTATATATAAAAGGAGAAAAAGAGAAGAAGAAAAAAAGCAGAAAGTGATATCTAAGTGCACAAAGATACTCATGGAGTAACATATGAATTAAAAGAGAGCAGAGGAAAAAAGAAAAAAAGAAGAATGAAAAAAAGAAAAAGGAAAGAAAAAAGAAGAAAAAGCAAACATAAATTGACTTCCCTCTTCCTTTAGACAGAATTTAACTTATTCCTCATTCCTAACCTTTTTAGAAAAACAAGAAATTTAGTGTTTTCCTCTTTCCCCTCCTCCAGTTCAGATTTTATAAAAAACCTATCTATTTTTTGTTAACATGCCTAATATTATATCCATATTCCTTCTTTCAGCTTCTGTTACATCCTATTACAACATGCTTGCATAATAATAAAAGAACCATCCTAAATAACCTCAATACTGCTAAACAATAATACAACTGAGTTTTCTAAATATTGCCATCTAACTTAATTACTTGTTATTTTCACTGGTTTCACTATTTCACACCTGTCCATGTCCTAAATACATCTGGACCATTTTATATTCTAATGACCATTACATCTAAATTCTTTTATATTCTATAAGCTGTTTTACAGAATTCCTAAACCAATCCATTTATCATCCTAAATCCATACCATATTAATCTATTTTTTCTTCATTTTAAATTTGATTCTCCACTTCATAGAAGAAAAACATCCCTTTCCTGATTTCTCTTCACATAACACTTTATAAACACTATCCTGAGATAGCATCCATATTTTAAACATATTTCTTTCTCCATCAATTTCACAAAGTAAAGCAATCCTCACATATGACTCCAAAAAATCACAATCTTGAAGCAACTTTCTTATTTATTTCTTATTTTCATTTTGTTCAACTTGCAGAGATATCCCAATTTCTCTTCACTTTCTCCTCTCTATGATACATGATCAGCCAAATCCTCCTGGTCATAAATCACCCCAAAAGCGATAATTTCCTCCTTGGTCTCTGCTTCTGTTTCTTCTTGCTGTCTAGCTGTCTACTTTTCCTCTTGTTCATCTTCTATGTCCACTTTCATATCTCTCTCTGTATCATCTTTTGTGTTTCCTCCTCCAATCTCCCATTTCAGTTCCTTAAGTTCTTCCTTTAGTTCTCTAAATTCTTCTTTCCATTCTCCAAATTCTTGCATCAACATATCAATCATACAGCTAAAGTCCTGATATATTTGCTCTGCTGTCCCTTCTAAAGGGATCTCTAACTGCTCCATGGGAAGTTCAGTTTTTTATTCATTTCAGAAATTACGAGGTTAACAGTTCATTTCTTCAGAATCTGACTAGAGGCTGCCAGAAGAAACAGCCTCTACTGATAAGATTCAGATTTTCTCATGTTTTAGTTTCCTTTGCTTCTATCTTTGTACAAGTAAAATACATTTCAAGTCTATTCAAAAAGGAAGTGCACTTGAGTTTTTAATTCTTAGTTCTCTATTTAAAAATATCAACTTCCATTGTTAAATTATACTTTCCTGGTCTTACAAGGAAAAGAAACTTACTTCTTGATTGCAGGAAGAACACAGAAGGTTTCTTCACTTTTATGACTTCCAAAGAAATATCTTGCTGCTGCTGCTTTTTTAAAGCAGGTTTTTGGCATAGAGCCATCAGGTCTTACAATCTAAACAGCTGCATTTCATGGCAAAGGCAGGATGTTACTCTCTCAGCCCTTCCCACTCACAGCACATTTGCAATAAAGTAAATGCATATGATGGGAATTCTGGACCCAAAGGGGAAATTCTCCATTCCCCCTTTGGACAGGCAGAACCAGAGATCCTTCTGATCAGTACTTTTGCTGTGAAACTTTTCCTTGCTGTGAAACTGCAAGTCCTTATGCACTGGTTATTTCTACCTTCACCACTACCTTTGAGCTAAATAACGGTCAGTGTCACAGTGGTAGATCTAAGGGCCAGCTCTATTGGTTCACTGAAACAGTAATGTGGAGCTCATGCAGTTGAACCTGATATTGTGTATTACAAACACCCAACTGGCAACTCATAGCATGGGTGCAGAATGACAGAGTTGGAAGGGACTACCTGAGAAGCACAGGTAATTCTATACCTCACAAATTCACCTTGCCTAAATCTTCAGCAGGCTTATAAACTTATAAATTCAGGAGAGGTCCTTTACTCACATATCTTCTGGGACCTGTGAATTTTGTAACACAAAAGGCTGTCTCCCAATACTCATGTTTTGTTCTCCTTTTGCAACTGACTGGCTGTCTTGAGCATGGAAAATGTCAGCATTATTGTTGTTGGTGGTGGTTTTATTTTTATTATTTACATCTATATCTTGTCTTTCTCCAGATGAACTCAGTGAGGAAAGTATAGATCAGTGGTTCTCAACCTGTGGGTCCCCAGATGTTTGTAGACTTCAGCTCCCAGAAGCCCCAGCCACTATCGTCAATGCTCAGGGCTTCTGGGAGCTGAAGTCCAAAAACATCTGGGGACCCACAGGTTGAGAACCACTGGTATAGATGGCTTTTGTTTCCATTTTTATCTTCCCCACAATCCTGTGTGGTACTGTGGACAAACCAGAGTAATAAGAATAGTTAAGCCATTCAAGTATAATATTTGTTTTAAAAAATTGAGTGTAATATTCAAGACATTTCTCCTTCTATCTTTTTGGAGATATTTGTTTATTTTATTTATATCTCAGAATCCAAGGCAGAAATACTTCTTGGGATCCTGCATCAGTTAGGTGTAGCATAACATTATGCTCATGGAAATATGCCTCAGTTATACTATACCACCTTGTTACACAACTATGATATTGTACAACCAAATGCTCAATATCAATGCGCAATGAGCAACATTCAGTGTGCAATGCACAATGTTCAGCATGCCATGTGCAATGATGCACATTGACACCACATATTTAACTCTACTTTTGTAAACCTGAACTGAATACATATATTGTATATTAACAATAAATAAATAAATAGATCTGTATGCATAAGGGAACTTATGCATTCACAAGACAGCAACAGGATACCAGCTTATAACAGCAGGACTTTCTTGTACATCAGTAACAACCAAAATAAATAATGAAGTACCATCATACCATAATGCATATAAATCTTGCTTAGACAGAATAACTTTCTTTGTCATGTTTGATTGGTATTAAGTACATAATCCCACCTCTCAGAGAAAAGGAACAACAGAAATACTTCAGCTAGCCATATTTAAATGAAGGTGAAGAATGTATAAATCTCTCCTGATTGGTAAAATGCAGGGCAGAGCAATCCTAAGTCCCAGATCTAGTTTGTAATTAGGTGCAGATGCTCTTCCACTGTCCTCTACCAATGGGAAGGTATTGTGGAGGCCACATTACATCTCCTTTATGCTTACAAAGAATCACATGGGCACGATACTTAACTGGCAGTAGTAGCCAACAAAAGACCCTGAAATGCGATCAGGTAGAAATGGTATCAATCTGCTAGGAACAAAGCCTTACTGTTTCCCAGAAGGGCCCAGCGTTGGGCCTGTTATCCACACTAGCTCAGACCTGAAGTTTCAGTTTTCTTTCCTCTTAGTTAAAGCCGTATGGCCAGGGATGGTGGTGGCGGAGAGCACTCCCCACCTTCTGCCCTGGTGAATTCAAGCCCAACAGACCTTTGGATGTAGTAATGCATCCATTGCTACACTTTCCTCCTTGACCCCATTTTGGATTGCACTATAGATAATTATCTTTTAGGTATTCAGGGTATAAAAGCTCATCTTGGTACCTTGCACCATACAGTGAAGAGCCTAATGCCTGCTAGTAATGAACCACTTTATTTATAACAGCATACCACAAGAACAGATTTCCATTAGACAAAGACTACTAAGGCTACAGTTTTTTTAAAAAAAAGAAATTTAAAATATCACATTTTTTCTGATATAGAATATCATCTCAAATTTAAGGCATACACTATTAAGTAATTCAAACACCATTTTTGAAACTAATGGGTAATATTTGGATTCCCTTATAAACTCAAGATACCTGATTCCTAACACATTAGCCCTGCTACCAATCTTTGTGACATGCAGGAGATACCATTGCTCCAAAGACCTGTCAATCTGGCACAGCATGGCAGGAATAGATGTAGGTAAATTAACATAAAACCAGAGACAGGAGAGAGAGTCAACTTATGGTGATCACATAGAATAAAGTGATAGAAAATATAGCAGCTCTCCAGGACTCAAGCAGGAATCCCACTGCTTTCTGGGGATGATAGAGACTGAGGACTGTCCACATTCAAAATATATGCTACAGCTCCAAACTACAGCTTTCCCTTTTTGGCCCCTTCCATACAGCACAATCATGCCACTTTAATAGGACTAACTGCCAGTGCTGCATCCTATATAATCCTGAGATCCATATTTTGGTGAGGCAGTAAAACTCTTTGACAGAGATCTTTTAATTACCTCGGATCCCAGGATTCCGTAGGAGGGACCCATGGCAGTTGAAATGCAAACGTAGCACTGTAATTATGTAGGATGAAAGGGGTGCTTCCTCTCCCTGCTTCTTCTCCCTGCTATAACAGCTACCACTGATATATCATGGTACTGTCACATGACAAGTTTCTGCCCCCCCGCGCAAGCATTAGCCTGTGAAGGTGGTGCTTCATTATATTGTGTTTGTTTTTAAGGAGCTAAAAGCAATGTGGCGCATAAAACGAAAAGAAACTTGCAGCAAAATGAAATAGAGCAATTACCTAAAACAGTGGTTATTAACCTGGGGATCTGCAGAGCCCTCATAGGTGGTTCATGAATCCCTGCTGCTGGATACCACCAGCAGCAACAGTGACACAGCAGTGGGGGGAGGGTGCCAAAACTGCTCCCTGATTGCAAATAAGGGAGCAGTTTGGGTGCACACACATGCCCGCCACCATGTCCCTGGCATCAGGGATGTAGCAGCGGAAGGTGTGGGTGCCAAGTAACAGGGTGGCAGGCACGTACTGCCCAAACAGCTCCTCTGGTTGAAAATGAAGAAGCAGTTTCAGAACCCACAGCACCCCCCACTGCTGCATTGCTGCTGAAAAGAACATGACGGCAGGCGTGTATGTACACCCAAACTATGATTTTGGAGACCAGGGAATGGAAGCATGGAAACCCACTGGTTGATCTCAGGCAAATCATGTTCTCTCAGCCTCAGAGAAAAGCAAAGGCAACAAATCTTGCCATGATAGGTTCACTTTAGCATTGTTATTAGCCAGTTTTCAAATTATATTTACAAGGGGTCCCCAGTAAAGAAAAAAGTTAAGAACCACTGATCTAAAAGTATTAAAGCCAGTTCTTAAGATACTGTGGGAAAATAATAGGGTCTTCACCCCAGGTTGTAAAGACAATAGCACAGGCAAACTTCTCTGGGGACAGTTTTTTTACAGGCAGGGCACCACTGCTGAAAATACTTTCTCTCTTGTAGCCTTAACAGCTTGCCTCACTTCCCAGGGCCACCTGGAGGAGAGCTTTGAATTATGACCTAGTACCATATAGAAAGCTGTACGATAATATCCTCCTTCAGGTGCTTGTTGCCCGGTCATTTGAAAAGGTAAAAACAATCCTTTCAGTCAAGCCCAGAAATGGACTGGCAGCCCACATAGACAGCAAAGAACTGGCATAGTGTGATCATATTTGCATGGGGCAGTTGGTGGCTTCTATGTCAACAGGGCAGGGAATCTGTTCTAGGTGTTAATTTGAGCTACTCATGGTGCTGAACATTCTTTAGCCACGTGGTTCATCACTTTGGAGACCTCTGTTAAAGTTCAGGCTAAAATCTTGAGTGGATTTACCACCCCACTGACATAGAAATCACCAGCTATCACATCTGTTCATTGGATGATATGACCACATAATGCAAAGATCATGCTGTGTTAGGAACCTTGAAATAAGTGCTACAGCAGATTCTGCAATTTCAGAGCAAACCAATGGCAGTTTTTCACAGGTTCCCTCCTCCCATCATAAAAATCTTTCTACAATTCTTTTTTTTTCTTACAAGAACTAAGTTGGCTGCCCTTTTATGAGCTGTTTGGTTTCAGAGTCCTTCAGTCTTCGTACCTTTCAAACTGTGTTTTTAGTTTAACTGGTATGCTGAAACTGAAATAAGTTTTCAAAATATTTTTGTTCTTAAATTATGATTTATTTTATCCTTACCTCTTTGACTGATAAATCATACAAATTGTTATATTCCCTTCTCTTATTTTTCCCCTGTATCCCTCTTGTTATCATTATGTATTTGACTGATATCCCACCTTTCACCACAGACCTAGTCTCAGGATGTCTTATTACAAGATTAAAGAACAGGTCATAAAAAAGGAGAATAGGTTGTTGTCAAAACACTATTAAACACATAATATTAAAGAAAAATCAAATTAAAAGCAATATAAAAAGGATATCAGTTAAAACGTACAGCACAACTCCCGTTACCTCTGCTAAAAGCACCTTTGTCAGCAGCCAGCATATTGTCCAAATCTTACCTGAATTGAAAAGCTATTGTTATCCAATAACTGCTGGGACAGTCTTGGGATTTGCAGGACTTGGTGCAAGGACTTCCTGTAAGGGATGCTTGATGCTTGCCTACTGATCATCAGGAACACAGAAACAAGGGAAGAAAACCTCCTGGGGTCTGATCCACTTTGGATGGTGAAGGATGAGACTTTCCATGGTGAGACTGCAGGACCAGATGTTGATGATATCAGAAATTTGTAACTGTCTGCAGGTGGGTCAGGAAAGACATAGAGGCTAAAGTTGCAGGTCAAATTCTGTTTTAGACCAATTAGTGTGTGTGAGAGAGATCTGAATATAGGAGTGAGATGATGAGAATGGAGATTCTTTGATCTTGATGCTGAACTACACATCTAGTGAAGCATAGAAGAATAAAGCCAGAGGTGAGCGCAGGATCTGGTGTAAAGGTTATACCTTTCTACTGCTAATTCAGATATGAATGTATAAATAATTAAATTAGACACATCCTCTACAGGCAGAAATAGCTATGTTGAACTATCTCCCATCACCTCTCAAAAAACTTCTCATAGTATACCTATATCTCTATTATAGGAGTCACTGCAGCACCTCTCTTTCAAGGTGTCATTCAGGGAATGGAAAAAGCCCCATTTTCTACAGGTGAATCCCAGTTTAGAACTCCTCTCCATTTCAGCACTGTTCCTTTCTCTAGGGAAGGTGATGCAGATACTGGCAGGAAGTGCAGTGTGGGCATCTCCTATGGGTGGGGTTGGGTGGCTGCTCCCAAAATCCTGGAGTAGCACAGTATGAAGCCGCACAGCAGCATCTCCTAACCTGTGAACAATAACACAATTGTTGTTGTTGTGTGCATTCCAGTTGTTTCTGACTTATGGAGACCCTAAGGTGACCCATCATGGGGTTTTCTGGGACTAAGAGTTTTTGACACGCACAAGATCACCCAGTGGGTCTCCACGGCTGAGAAGGGAATTGAATCCTGGTCTCCAGAGACCTAGTCCAATGCTCAAACCACTACATCACCTTGGCTCTCAAACAGTCTGTACTGTCCAGCTGCCTCCCTGAGACTTTGTTTTTGTGTTGCTGTGTTCCTTCAAGTCATTTCCAACTTATGGTGAAGCTAAGGTAAAACTATCACAGTGTTTTCTGGGGCTGAGAGTGCATGATGTGCCCAAGGTCACCCCGTGGGTTTCCATGGCTGAGTGGGGAATCGAACCCTGGTCTCCAGGGTCACAGTCAGCCACTCAAATTGTTAGGAGTGGCATCCTTTGCATGCCTAACTGAATAGCTAGTTTGTTTGCATGTCTCTTGTAAGCATAGAGAGATAACCTAGAGCAGGGGTGGGCAATTATTTTTTCCATGGGGCCACATGTCCTGATTGGCAGAGTGCCGCTGGAAGCCACTGGCCACCATTTTGGATGCCGCCGAGCGCCGCTGAAATTCGGTGGCGTTTGGAACGGCGGATCCGCGCTCTCCGCAGGGACAGAGCAACCCGCTCGCGGGTAAGTTCTGCGCCTGCGTGCGCGGCCCAGTTTTGGTCCCCCCCTCGTGAGGAAAGAGCCTTAGAAAGCATGTTTATTTTGTAATTTCCAATTAGCCTTACACGGGCCAGTCAGAGCCACTCAAAAGGCCGTATGTGGCCCGGGGGCCGTACAATGCCCAGGTCTGGCCTAGAGAAAAACTTCCTGTTTGTTGGTTAACACCTCTTCCTCCAGCACATAGACATTCCTTGTTCTTTTAAAAAGATTCTCCGGCCATTTTGTCTCTCCCCTTTTGTCTTCGCCCTTTTGACCTGAAAGCATGCTCTGAGATCTCCTAACAGAGATCATTTTTGCAGCAAGCATATCAGTGCTTTATTTTCTTCCTACCTTCTTCAAAAATTGAACCTGTGTGGACTATGCACAAGCTTTTGTGAGTAAACTCTTTTATATTTGTAACCAAACTGTTTTTGTGCTTATTTTGAGCTAGATTAAGTGTGTTTGGGGTGTAGTTAAAGAAGTGGGACTGGTGATCTGTTCAACTTCCGTTTAGTGCATTTACTAAAATACTCTGCTGATTGAGAGTCTCATTACCAAGGTCTCTCAATATTCAAATTTTTTTTTAATTTCCCCAACACAAATCACTACACCATGCTGACAGAATGGCAGGGGCCTAATGTGTGGTATTGTCAGGTCAATTTTGCTTTCCCTGCCATGAATCAGGCAATAGATTTTTTTTGTTGACATATCCAAGCCAAAGAAATATGAATATATAAACATTGAACTATATACATATCCCTATAAACATGTTTCCTTTTCTCAAATATTAAAATAAAAAATACTTTTAAAGTGGTGTCTGCCATTTCTCAGCCTTCTAAACTAAAATATTAATTCAAAATGAGTTAAAGACATCTTATTTCATCTAGCATAATTAAATTATTTCTAACAAACTCCTCAGGTACATACTGAAGCTATTCTTATTTCTTTATAAGTTAACTTATAGTAAAATTCTACTTCCAATTTTTCTTTTGTTAAAGTTTATTATCAGTTTTTAAAATCTGAATCTTTTCACATTTGAATAAGATTCACCATTTGTCTTTCTCTCTTTTAAACAGTTGCACTCTTAATTTCTATTTAAGGTATAGTTATTATGACCAGACTGATTTTCCATATATAACCATAGTTCTAATATGTGCTGTTATTTGTTCTGATCTTGTCATTTCCAGATTATTACCATTCTATATTTCATTTCTAAAATGTTCATCACTGGTTTCTATTCTTTGTTGTTTTTTTCCTGTAAATTTCCATTAACCCATAGTGTCAAATTATCTGTTTCTTTCATTTCTACCAACTTTATTAACCACTCGTCTATCTCTAGCACAATACTGTTCTTCCACACTGATGCAAATAGGATTTTTGCTATAGTGATTGTATACAGTATTACCTACCAGTATTTTTTTTTTAAAGTCTTTCATCAATTCCACGTAGCATGTTTAATAGAAAAAGTTTGGGTGCCATTGAGAAGTTTTGTTGTAGAATCTCTGTCATAGCTCTGTGACTAGTACTCCAATTTTTTTTTTTTTTTTTTTTTTTTGCCTTTGGACATCACTACAAATGAAAAAATGTTCCATTTGCTTCTTCACATGTCCAGTAGTTAGGTTTCCCTGTATTGTACATTTTGTCTAATTTATCAGGAGAGAGATACCACCAGTGTACCATTTTTAAATGGCTTTCTTTCAAGTTTTAGGATGCAGTAAATTCCTGAGTTTTCAACCATTTCTCCCAATTTTCCTATCTCACCATCATTTCTCACTGTTTCTTCTAATACAAGGCTCATAATCATTTTACAAAACTGTGATGCATGATAATTCATAATTTCAAATAATACTTTTTATACTTTTTCTATATCATTTGATTTTCTTCTTTCCATTCCTCTAGTTTTAAATCCATTTTAAATATCTCTTTTAATTTCTTGTATAGGAACCATTGATATTTTAATCCCTTGCCTTCTAATTCTTCCCTCATTTTTAATCTGTGTTCTGTATTACCACCTTCAATCACTAAGTCTTTGTATCTCTTCCATGTATCTCTTCCGTGTATCTCTTCCAATCTTCTTTGAGGTCGCTCCATCTCCAAAGAAAGCCTCAATAGGTTTGTTGGGAGGTGCAAATTAAGGTACCTCAGAATATTATGAGAATAATGGTGATAAGAACAGCCAGGCACAACTGCAAGGCTGGGTGACATTCTTGGAGGGGCCGCTAAAGCTCAGGAAAGAAGTTGTTTTGCTTTGTTAACAAATGGAATCATAGCGTGCTCTAATTTGAAATGTATTTGCAAACTCAATGCTTACTTAGTCTTGGCAGTGAGCAAGATGTGCTGTTGTTAGTTTGCTGTCATTGAATAAACTTTTGAAGGTCCCCAAGCCTAATCTCTGGAACTGGGCTTATTTTGTACATCACAGATTTCTCACTTACTATAGGATACAGGATGCCAGTTTGCAGGGAATAATTCAGCACCAGCTCTTTGGGCCTCTGATATGTTTTCCTATGGGAAAAAGTATGGGAGCCTCAATCTGATGGAATCTTTCAAACCTGATTCTGTAATCCCATATTTTTGCTGGAATGACATGGCCATCAATGATAGCAGGAACCCTAATCTTGCTTTCTGAACTTTTCAGAACTTTTACTAACTATAAGAGAAGATATGCTAATCAATTACTTAAAATCCATTTGCTGATGTTAGGATTTATAGCTGTCCTTAAAAGAGCCCTGGTGGTACAGTGGTTAAATGCCAGTACTGCAGCCACAAGGTTGTGAGTTCAATCCTGCTGGGCTCCAGGTTGACTCAGCCTTCCATTCTTCTGCAAATCAGTAAAATGAGTACCCAACTTGTTGGGGGCAATTAGCTAACACATTGTAAACCGCTTAGAGAGCACTTAGCTGATAAGCGGTATAGAAATACACATGCTATTGCTATTAAACTGAGTACCCATTCCTTGCAACTTTTCATCCACTCCTTCCTTCCTTTTTCCTTGATAACTTTTCTTGATGGTTTCTGCACATTTTATAAGGATTTGGGTTCATGTAATTGTGCTTGAAATCAATCCAATGAAACCAGTGGGACTATAAGTGGCCATGACGAACGCAAGTCTCATTGATATTGGTAGGTCTGCTCTAAACATGACTAGGTCTGCGTCTGACTAAGTTTGAATCCCAGCCAAGCAGAGACAAAGAGAACAGGCCTTTGATATGCAACTGCTTTCATACAAAGTTCCTTGAGCTGTGCTTGACAGTTAAATAACTCCAAATGCAGCAAACTCAACAGTACTGCCACTCTTGCTTGCAGTCAATCCTGACTTCAAATGGCTGTCTTCCATACTTCACGTCATCAGAAAATATTTGTTGTTTCTGCACATCCATATATGTGATCAAGTTGATATATGATGTGGAGGGACTCTTGAGAGCTGCACTAGCAGCACATTCTAGCATGCTTTAAATTGATTGACCCAGCTGAGGTCTATGCTGCTGTTGCCAATTTTTGTTCACAGTTTGACTTCGAGGGAGGCCTAGACTGTGGTAGGATCATCTTGGAGCCCACACTGATTATACAAGATGATGTACTGTTTTCCTAACACAAGAGGTCTTTAGAAAACCAGCTGCCGACTTTAAGGAGTGATTCATACAATACAGAAAAAACAACTTGTGTCATAACCCCTATTCAATATGTAATTGTCCCCACAATTGCAACCCTTATGCTACTATCACTTACCTTGCCCTTTTGCCATTAAGATTCCTCCCTGGATCTGGTACTCAGACCCTAAGGTGACCGCTGTACCCGACCAGGTGGATGTGTTGATCATTATATTGAAGCATCTAGATGGAGATTTAGAAAATAACAACAATAAAGATTAGTTGTATAACAAGTAAGATAAATACCTAGCCTTACTCTGATACCACACACATTATAATAAAACACCTCAGTTAAAACAAAGTAACACTTCTGCTTGCACTCTTTCCACACTCTCATCTCCCATCAAAACAAAACTCTCTTCAGAGTTAATCATTCTTCTCTTCCTAACTGGCCTCATCTATTCCTAAACAGCCCTATTTAACCATTTATCATACAAGACTCTAGGTTATAGCCTTTTCTCCGTAGCACTCTTCTCATAGTTTTCTATGAGCTGTGATTGGCTGGGTCTACTTGAATTTACCCATTGCCTTTCTTCACACAGGCATATGCGGGAAGGCTCTTGCCCACCATTTTTCATTCCCAACTGGAGAAATTTGGAAAGGCATGTAAGGACCAGCTGGTTTATTTCTCACACTGGCCTCCTTTGAACAGAGGACACCGTCTCAACAATCTAGCAGTATTTGCCTGCTACTTAAAATGAAGCTCATATAGCCTTTCTTTGGGTGCTTCTGTTGCTCCATGCCATTAGAACTGCTCAAGGGAGAGAGCTCTACCATGCTTTTTGAACCCCATCCTTTAATTTGGTCTATCCTCCTCAAGAGTGGAAGGACAAGCTAATGCATCAGAGAGCCTGATGTTACTTGTATAGGGTCCTGCCAGAATCTAGAACCCTGCATGATCAGGATTTTACATTCATATCTGTACTACCAGGGTATAGCAGTTTGATCTCACTTTGCTAGAGCTTTATCTTTGGAATTCTGGGCTTTATAGTTGGGTATTTAGAATTTTCTGCTAGAGAACTCTAGTGATGTAATTCAGGGGAGTACATCAAGAAAGTCAGTTTTGAACATGACGTTTAGCGAGTACTGAACTGGCAGACTATTTTATGATCCAGATAATTCCATTTAAATATAGGAAGAAATATCAACTGTTCCTTTAAACGTTCGGTGATAAGCTATAAATTGTTAACTTGGGCACAACCATTCAGTTCAACTTACTTCACAAACACAAGAGTATATTTTTACTAGAATGACTCCTACTGTGCTGTTGCATCTCACACCATTATGCCAGCAGCTGAGAAAACTTGACATGTGAATTCAGATTGGTTTTCATTATCTGCCCTCACCCTGCACCTTAATTTCAATTATAAATAATTGGAAGAAAGTCAAATGCTGACTACCTATAGTGGTGAGTGACACAGAAATTAAATTAGAGAGGAAGAGAAAAGTTGTAGCAAGTAATTTTGGGAGTTCCCATAGTTTTCAGCAAGCTGTCACATCTTCCTCTCAAACCCTTCTTGGAGGTGCGGGGGGGGGGAGTAAGTAAAAATATAGGCTGAGTTTGGGGCTCTGGTTAGCTTGCATCAGCTGGAAACATCAGATAAAAAGGGAAGATGTATCTGAAGTTTAGAAACAAGTGGCACATAAACTTTGATTTTTGTTATATAGGTCACCAACCTCAAAAAATTACAAGAGTAGAATATTAAAGTATTGTTGTCATTGTTGTCTTTATTTGTATCCTGCTTTTTGTGCAATGTTTGTGATGAGAGCTGTGCACCAAGTTTACTGTTTGGGAAAAAGCTCTCCCAGGCACTTATTCTCTCTGTAGGACCTTACAGGCTATAAGTTTTAAAGATGGATAATTATCTAAAGTAGCTCCAAAAACAAGGAAACAAAAAGAAATCAGCTGAAGACAAACTGATTTTGAAACTCAAGCAATTATTTCTTTATTAAAGGCAGGAAAAAAAATAGCAGGAGATCCCAACAGAACAATCTGTGTTTAATACAAGCTTTTTCTCAGGAAAAAGGAGAGGGAGATTGGCACAGGTGGTCAAAACTCTACTCCTGACCAAACTAAGGGGGTGAAAGGTGTGCAGCTTTGCTTAAAGGACTGCAGACCTTGAGACACACACAAGAATTCTCTCACTCTCCAATGGGAAGAAGAATCCATTCCTGGGAGTCTGGGTGGTTGAAGATGAGGGCAAGAGGTTCTTCTCTTGGGGAACTCTCTGTAATTCTCTGAGGCTCCTTCTGGTTGTCTTCACAAAGTCTCTCCTCTGGTGTTCTTCCAGGCTCCTCCTTTCAGCCTTTTTCTCTCTGGGATGCTGGTCTGCAAATGTGTCTGCAGTCTTGTTCTTTTCTTCATTTAGGGGAAGCAGCAGCCTTCGAAGTCTGTGTATCTGTACTTAACCTTTTCCTAACTTGTGGGCTGTCACCTGGATTCAAGGGGACACATTCTAGGAAGAGCTAACATGACCTTAATATTATGCTCTGGTAGTTTGAAAGTTCAGATTTGAATACGACCTCTGCTTATTACCCTCTGAGTTCTGGTAAGGACTCTTAAGTATTCTGAGGAGATGCAAACATTTTACACACTTAGGACAAAACTAGTATGATAGAGCCATTTGCTCTTTTTAAAATCTGGATGGGATTTCCCAGCATCTCTGGATAATATACATTACTTTACAATGGGAGTTATACCCGACTGAACCAGTATTACAGGGCTTCTGTTCAGGGGAAGTGAACAAGTCAGCTAAGTACTGATTGCTCTCCCAGATGCATCAAGGAGCCATTTCTTTGACAGCAGGAGAGAGGGAGGGAGGGTGGCTGTTTTTGATGGGAAAGTTCCAGCTTTTATTTTAAAATGAGGCCTGACTTCTCCAAGATGGACATGGGTCCAGGCAACTGACTGCCGTACCCTGCATATGACCTGACTAATGACCTGACAAAACAAGATTATCACAATGGGATGGAAAGCCAAATTCAAAAATATTTTTCCAGTAGTTGACTAACCAACTTGGTCCCACCAGGAATGCTGAGAAATACCTCAGATTTCCTCAAAAACTTTAATAATCTTTTGAGCCTGGTGATCAACTGTCATTTTTACTGTCTTTTCCATGTGTGCCACTCCATTGACTCTATTGCTTAAGTTTCTGAGCTATACTTTAGTGTGTAACTCATGTTCCAGGTGAAAATCCTGAATTTCAGTGGGAGGGAGCTATTGATTTGTTCCAGAATGTAACCTCTAACTGTTTCAATTAGGAAAAGGTCCTGTTCAAAGCAGGCTTTTATATGTATAATATTAGTACAGAAGCATGGGCTTTCTTCAAGCCTGTCAATGAGAATGGAATATTCTCCAGGGAAGACAGTAACTAGAAGGCATGGGTTTCTTAAGCAAAAGAAATGTACCATAACTGAAGTACTAACTATAACACTAACATGTTCCTGTATCTCCGTTTGACTGCTTCCAACCTATGAAAGCAACGTATCCACTTATTCTCATATACATAACCAGCTAAGTCAAAAAATTGTGAGTCGTTGGACCAATGATAGATACTGTCAGGTATCCATGTAGCATTAGCATCAACAAGGGGCAGTTTTAAGTGGGATACAGCATGGGCTTCTATAGTATTGTGCATTTTTTCATGATAAATTATAACTCGTAGCATAAGAGCTTTCCATGAAGCCTCAACAATTTTAACAAAATATTAGAGGTATTCTAGTGTATTAGGGTATGTCTACTTAAACAGACATAGAATCTTTGGTTGTAAGTAACCCATAAGGTGAGATTGTATCACCTATGAGGAAAACGCAATCAGATTACTTTCTAATTGTGTACATTGAACAGCAGTCAACAAGTTATAAATACTGTGTTGTATTGTGGTTCCCAAATCAGTTGTAATCTCTTGCTCAATTCCGACCCACTGTGGCAATATCTGTCTTGGTAGATCAACATCTCGAGCCAGGTTGGTTGGGTCCCAAGGCAATAGAAATGCTAAAGTCCTTTGTTCTATATCCAGTTATGCCCACTTTATTGGCTAGAACTTCAGAATCAACTGCATTCAGAGCCACTCCATCTGTGCCAATTGCTCTAAGCACTTTGTCCATAGTGTCTCTATTTTGAGTGAGTGTGGGGGTGGGAGAAGGATAGCCATCTCTGCTTCGAGTCTTCCCACTGAGTCCAGGCCAACATTAGAAAGGGCTAGCATGAAAGAAGTACCTTTAACACATTTACAGCTATAAAGTTCAATACCACTGCTATGAGGATTTGTTGAGCTTCTATGTGAATGATGGTGACAATATCTTTACTTATGATAGCACTACCCAAGTATATCTGTGGTGCCTTGAGTAGATCCAGGGTTGTCATGAGTGGATAGGGGCACATGTTCCAATTGGAGGTCACTTCACACTTTCTGGGTTTTTGGGTGGTTTCATTGCAGGTGAACAATCTTGTCATTCTTTTCCATGAAGGGAGACAGTAACTTGAAGCTCAGAATGGAAAGGTGCTGTAGCAGGTGCTTCTGGTTAGCAGAAGAATAACCTCATCTGCCACAGACTGAATCCCTATTCCCTGATCTGCCTTCCAGTTGCCCAGGACTGATCAGGAGTACCTCTATCTTGCTTGGATCAAGTTTCAGTTTGTTTGCTATCATCCATTCCCTTACTGATGACAGATACTGGCTTAGGACCAGAGCAGCCTCCTTGGGTAGGGGTGGAAAGGAGTATAAGAGTTGGGTGCCATCTGCATATTGAAAGTATTTACTTCTAAAACCCCTGCTCTCTTGTTAG
The DNA here is from genome assembly GCA_948472985.1 of Iguana delicatissima. Lineage (NCBI taxonomy): Eukaryota > Metazoa > Chordata > Lepidosauria > Squamata > Iguanidae > Iguana > Iguana delicatissima. The sequence continues at coordinate 707,934 of CAOKZL010000430.1, forward strand.
GTTAGGGCTCCTTTCATTCATGTACCTGATGAGATGGGCTATAGTTCATGAAAAAGTCAATGTATTAGCCTTTAAGGTACCACAGGAATCTTGTTGCCTTTATGTTCAAAGCCTGATGCTAAATGCAGCCTCTGGACTCCCCCGAGGGTCCATACCCCATTTCTTGTGAAACCACTGTTTGGTTTTTTTCCAGCTTTTCCTCTCTTCCTCTTCTTTCTTGAATTTGTACCCCTCCTTTCTCCTGTGTTGGCATCCAAGGCAGCTAACAAAATATCAAACAATATTACATTAAAAATCCCATTCTACAAAAGTTTTTTAAAAAAGATTAAATGCCAGTGTTATTAAGACCTTGACTAGAACACTTAAAACGTAAATTAATAAAAAATTAAATAAAATACAGTGCAGCACCTCAGACATATGATGGTTAACACAATTCACATCTCAAAGGCCTGCCTAAACAAAAAGCTCTTGAACTGCTGGCAGAAAGAGAGCAGAGAGGGGGCCAACTGGACTTCCCATGGAAAGATGTTCCACACCCTAGGAGCAGCCACAGAGAAGGCCCTGTACAGTGTCCATACTACATGGACCTGCAAAGGTGCTGGGACTAAGAGAAAGTCTTCCCCAGCTGATCTTAAACCTCACACTGGCTTGTATAGGGAGATACAGTCTTTCAAATAGTCTGGACCTAAGCCATGCAGGGCTTTAAGGGTCAAAACTAGCACTTTGAATTGAGCACAGAAGCAGACTGGTGACCAGTGGATTCAATGGTGGGAGGGGTTACATGTAACCAGCCCCAGTAAACAGCCTGACTGCAGCATTTTGGGCCTGCTGAAGTTTCTATACAGTTTCCAAAGGCAGCCGCACATAGAGCATGTTACGGTAATCCAAACAGAATATAATCAAGGCATGTGTCACCATAGCCAGATCTGACTTCTCAAAGAAGGGCACACCTGGCACACTAGTTTTAACTGTGCAAATACACTCATGGCTACTGTTGAAACTTGAGCATCTAGACTCAGATCCAAGTTCAGGAGTATGGCCAAGCTGTGAAACTGAGATTTCAGGGGGAGAGTAACACCATCTAATACTTATGCTGGCCCCCAACCCCTGAAATTCTAAAAGGTTGATATGTCTCTTCTAACGCTTCTGTTACTTGAGATTCCACCCATCACAAGAAAGTAACCCCAATGAACTTCTCTGAAACTGAATTCATCCCTTGAGTGGAAAGAGGTTTCCTCCTTCTTACTTTCTTCTTCACTAGAAATGTACAGACGTTATCAGGGAATATGAAAAACGGTCTTATACCAAGATCAGATTATCTGTCCATCTCGTTCAGCATTACCTATTCTGATTGGCAATACTCCTCCAGATTTTCAGACAGACAGGAGTCTCTCCTGTCACCTATCATCCACCTTTGTCTTTAACTGGAAATTCCAGGGATTGTGAACCTGGTTTCTTTTGCATGCAAAACATTTGTATCACCACTGAGCTACAGCTCTTCCACAAAAGATGTCATAGGTCAGGGCAGAACAGTTGCTTACTGACCTCATAGACTGTTCAAATATATTTCCTTATGTCACATGTTCCTACCAGAAATTCTCTCTATAAGCTCTACAAAGGTGAAAAGATTTTGAATTTTTTCAAGTGAGTATGGTAAATGTCATTCATGCCTTCATAACTCAGGATAGATTATCACATGTTCACTTCTCTTATTGTATGCCTTTGTTCCAATTCTGTTTTCATTTATTTTTAGTTTATACATTTAGTTTCCCTACTAATGGAAGCCAGTGATGATTCTCAAAAAACAATCACAGTGCAATGCCAGACATGTCTAATCAGGAGTCCCACTGTGTTTAATTGGACTTGTCCCCAGGTAGGTGTCTATAGCATTACAGCCTTAGTATAGTGTAGCATACTCTACGGTCTAGTTCTCAGTTTCACAAGCTAGTGGCCAAACCTATTTCTGAACATTAAAGTGTCAGAGAGCCAGCACAGATCATTTCCACAATAGACTGTTACAGTGTGTTACTGCAGCCTAGGCCTACCCAGAGATAGCACCCAATATTGTTTTTGATATCAAACCATTCGGCTTTCCCCTGCCACCCTGCTCCATGTGTTTGCGAGGCCACCGAACAAGCACACAAACAGGCACGGCCGATAACTGCCGATACATTCCTTTCTCCACCTAGGCAGGCCAGATATAGCCAGTTCGTCGCTTCAGGGACCTCTCCGGCAAACACCTTATTAAGTATGCACGGTACTAACAAAGGCTACCTGCCCCGAGCAGGCTACTGGACAAAGGTTGTGCTGTCCACTGGTAAGTGCCGCGCATTTGCATAGTGGCTACACTATTGTTAATTCGGCTTTGACTCAATCATGCAAAGTTGTGACCTTTCTGAGACGTTGTCTCGCACCCAAAACTCATTGTTGTCCCCGAGTAAGGCATGGCCTGCAGTCACACCTCACTGTATAAAAACCCCTGATTCCAAGACCTTCCTCGGATTGCTCAGCCCGCTCCAGAGTTCTTTCCCGCCTTACTGCCACATCATTTGGCGAGCTCCCCTCAGATAATCGAGCTGAGTTTCTTCTTTGCACCCCGGATTCTCCGCAAGGTCCAGGACAACGAGACAGGTATCGTATCACCCATTTCCCCTGAAAATCCCTATCCTTAACTCAAGCTCTATCTTCTTAGCTAGCTGTGTGATTGTGTTGTCTTTAATATTTGTCTGTCTGCAATAAAGCATCATTTTTATTACTGTACATCTGTGTGGCTGCTTGGCTGACCTGACCCCGTAGATATTGGGTTGCAAGATCCTGCTAAGTTACCCTGCCTCTCGCTAGCTTAAGTGAGTGCTCCAGCTAATTTCCCCAAATATCGTGTGTTGTTGTTTGGTTATTTAGGTGTCCCTCCCGGGACCTCCAGAGAACAGGGTAACAAGTGCTATTATTCCACTTTCAACATCCTATGGAATCCTGGGGTTCGCAGTTTAGGGAGGAGCCTTGGAGGCATCGTGACAGCAGCTGGAACTAGTACAGGCTGCACCAGCTGCCTTGGCCATTTCTGCACTCCTTAAACTGCAAACCCCAGGATTCCATAGGATGTTGAAAATGGAATAACAGCACTGTAACGGTCTAATGTGGATCTGAATGTGAATGGAAACATTTGAGGCTGATATTCTGCTATACTCAATTTTTATTTTATATTACATTATTTTTATTATTGTTATTAGTTGCCTTGGGCATGATTCAAGAAAGTGTCACATAAATATTTTGTTGTTGTATGCCTTCAACTTATGGAGACTCTGAGGTTTTCTGGGGCTGAGAGTATGTGATGGGGAATTGAAAAATGCTAATTCATTAAAAAAAAAAACCTGCGCATAAAATACTGAAAGTCTGGTGGAAGGGGAGAGGTCTGTGATAATCATGATGATGAAGATGATGTATGGAGCAGTGCTCATTCATGTGTGCGCCTATCTATAATCTGTTTAGCAGAATGAGGTGGCTATGAAATGTGTGTGTCATGAATGGCAAGAAAATTCTTATTTTAATTTATGATTACTGTGAGGTTTTTTTAATGCTAAGCAGTGAGAATTTCTTCCTCAAGCAAAAAGTCCTAGGTACTGTACAGTACAGGAATATTGTGGATTTGTGAGAACCAGGTCTGTGCTTCAGGAGCGTTCAGAATTTTTGACTGATGTCAAATATTGTGAGTTGAATTCTTAAGATAGCTAAGTCAAGTGACGAATGGTATATTACACCAATTTCCTCAGGATATGAAATTGTTTGCTGGTAGCATTCCAGGTACCTTCAATGTGTCACTTTGTACATACAAAGAGTTCTAACGCAATGATGGAGAATTGCTGATGTGCAGACCAGATGCAGCCTGCGGCACTTTTCCATCTGGCTCGCAGTTTTTCTCTGTTACTTCCTCATCTCTGTTCTGCACCCTACCCTCCTTTGCACAAGAGGAAACCATGGCAACCAATACAACAGGGTCTGTGCCTACACCCACATCCTCTTGTTCCCGGCTGCATTTGCCACTTCAGCTGCCTCCCCCTCCTTCTGTTGCGACAAATTGTAAGCACGTTTCTTCTGAGAAAAGCTCTCTGCCCTCGTGCAAGAATGACCAGGTAGCTCAGAGGGAGGGACAGATGCAAAAGGCCTTTCCTCCTTTTGTGCTTGTGGGGGTTGGACATGAGGGAAGTCTAACCCCTGCTGAAATGTCTTCTGGTGCATCTGGTCATCCTGATCCCCACAGAGATTTTTCTTATCCCACTAAACCCCACATGCCAACTCAAATCAGAAGAGTTTGTTAGAGTGGTCTTCTCAACCATTCCACGCAGGAGTGGATTTCAAATTTTATAGAGGTTTGCTGTCTTCTCAGTGTGACTACTTTCTTGATGTACTACCAAAAAATTAATTCGCTGGCTGTTGGTGGTTTAGCTGGGCTAAAAGAAAAAGTGAACAAAGCTAGAATTTTAATGAGCTGTTAAAATATTGTTTCCCTGTTTTAGGCTCATATTTATGTTTAAACCATTCCTACTTTCCCTTAAACAGTTAAATTGTTGTTGTTGTTTTGTGCCTTCATATTATTTCCAACTTATGGTGGCCCTAAGGCAAACCTAGCATGGGATTTTCGTAGAACAGGTTAACATTTTTGGAAGAGAGGAAATAAGTAAATCGGAGTCATTTGTTTTTTAAAACTAAAGAGAGCATGAATGCAGAAGAACAAAGCTTTAGCAGTTACATTTTAGATTGACAGAACTTTGATGCTTTTAAGCAGAACTATTCAACATTGTTTTATTCACTCAAGATAAGATCATGAGAGTGGTTGGCAAAAGGGACAATTTATTACTGTAACTTTATATTTCTTTTTGGTGCCTTAGGTATGTATAGTTCTTTTGAGAGAATTAGTACCCAAGGGACAAGAGGTGTAAAATGCAATTACTCTTGGATCACCAAAAATCCCAAAGGCTTTCCTGAAACTAGTAGTTGGTGATTCTTTACTATACATGGGATCTTGCTTTCATTACACCAAACAAGAGAAAGGCAGCACAGGTTACCCAAGGCAAGAACCCTTATTTTCTGTGGACATCAGATTCAGAAAAGCACACACAAGGTTTTAATCCATAAGGAACTTTGTTCACATTTTGAAAAACAACATCAGATTCTCACTTTCAGTATCAATATGCAAAAGAGGATGCAGTTTTGTGTCAATATCTGCACTTTTCTCCATCCTGCCAAAAATGTATACAGAATGTGCATATTAAACAAGAGAACACACAAAAATACATTTGCTGGTGGAGAAAATGTACAAAACAGCTTTGTATTAAGAAAAACTTGCAAGAATTTGCACATTAGGCAAATACTCAAACAGAAGAGCATATATTAGAGGAAATGTGGACAAAAATGTGGACAAATGTTTCTGCTGACTTTTTAAAAAAGAAATGTTACAAACAAGTAGAAAAACTTAAGATGGAAAAATGAAAATTGAGAGAAAAACACTATTTGTGGATGAGAAATGGAACCAGTATAGATTCAGAGTTTTCTTTTTTGTCAGTGCAAACCCTTTATCACATTATTGAGCATGCACCTTGATCATATGTGTATTTATGGGGGAGTACCACAGAGTTTAATGGAATCATTTTTCAGCTAAATATGCACAGGGTTGAGGCTAACTTTCCAAAATAGCTATTAATGCAGTGGGTGGAGACTGGTGTTGTTGTTTTCATGTGCTTTCAAGTCGTTTCCAATTAATGGCTGGGTGGGGAATTGACCCTGGTCCACAGGATCATAGCCCAATGTTACACCATACGGGGTCTCAGGAGCTCAATACTGTACAGAATCTTTTTGAATGAAGACTCTGAATCATGGCATACACACACACACGCGCACATATCAGCATGACCCAGAACCAGAAATGGAGATGTGTGCATACAATAGATATGCATCTGATGATTCATTCTGAAATACACAAATATGTGTTATGTTTTCACAGGTTTTTATTATAGGTCTAAGGGACTGAAAATCTAGTCATTCCAGAATTTGAAACATAAATCCAAGTTTTAATCTCATGGCAGCAGATTTCTTGAATCGGTGCAACTTACATAACTGTTGACTTACCAAGTTCCCACTGATCGAATGGGTCTACTCTAGTGGGACTAACAACAGGATTTTGCTTTGGTCTTTGTTTAGAGTAGAGTGGAAAAATTGCAGCCCTCTGGGTATTGCAGAACTGCAGCTCCCAACATTCATTATCATGTCTGTGCTGGCTAGGCATGATGGAAGCTGCAATTCAGCATAATCTGGACTGCTACATTTTGTCCATCCCTAGTATAGAAACTACATTCTGCAGTTCCTGGGAGATTTCAGCACTTGCCAGATATTTCTAAATCTAACATCTATCAATTTATCTATAGATTTATCCTCCCTGTCTGTAAAAAAAAAATCATACCAAACCAAAACCAATGTGGCTAATAATTCAAGTAATCTTTTTTTTTCAAGCATGAGTAAAAAAACAACATAGCCCAAACCACGCCAAACCAAATAATCATCATTTACTTCAAAAAATAGCAAAGACACTGACATGACTCTCTGAAGTTCAAGAGGTAAGGGTGGAGAAAGACAAATTGATTCAGTTCACTGTTTAATGTGAACTTACCTAATTCACACTTCCTGAACCACTATGCCCACTGAAACAATGCTATTGTTCAGAATTCATACTTCTTCAAATTTTGTGATGAAATCTTTTGTTTAAACATGCATAAAAATTGCATACACTGGAGAGAGGTCTACATAAAATGTGTATATGTGAAAATAACATAGATGTCTTATGTTAAGAGAAAGTGTGTGCAAAAAAGCATGCATATACAAATCTGTATAAAATGTGTACATTTGTGAGAAATGCACATGCAAATATGATGAAGTGTCATGTGGACTTTTTTTTAAAATGCACTAGAAAAATGAAACACACTGAAACCTAGAAAAAGGTGAAATTGATAGCAACCCAAATTGACAGATTCCTCTGTTCAAGAAATGTGCCACAGGCTGTGATTTGGTTTCCAGATAAACTGGCCTTAATCTAGTTGCTAGTGCCAACTAAAGTAGACCCACTGAACCAGTTTTTTTAAAAATAGTCACATTAGTTTGCTGTGCCATAAAAGAGGGGGAAAGGGGAAAGGAATCGGACAGCACCTTTAAGATTAACTGAACTATTTTAGCATGAGTTTTGTGGCTGTCAGTCTACTTCTTCAGATGCTATGATAGAGTAGTATAACAAACCCAGGTTTTTAAGCATAGTTACAAGTTGTGGCAGTGGAAAAGAGTGCTATGGGGTTCAAGAAGAGACAGGTTTTGGCAATGATACAATTACCTCTGCTCATATTTCTGGTAATGGATGGAATGGAATTTATGGATTAGAATTTGTAAGTATATCCCAGTTCATAGAATATGTTAATAAAATACATAGAAAATATATAAAGAATATATAGAATACATAAATACAACCCACAGAAACACAATTAACTAACAGAACTAAAATGTATAACATAAGCAAAATGTTTTGGCTTCTGTGTTCTTCATTTGCCAAAGAGGAAACTGAACTGCATACAAGGCAGCAGTTTAGAACACTTCTGTTTTCATCCTTCTGCAGTGGATAGTGGTGTTATCGTCTAAGCTGAGGCCATGTCCTGTTACGGTTTTAATTCTATAAATTCAGAAATTCTCCTTTTTGTCCAAACATCTTATAAAGATGGCACCTCAGTACTCAGGAGGGACAAATCAAAGAGGCTGTGATGTTCCAAATTGAAATGTGTCACCACTGGTCACTCTAGCTTCCTGGTCAAGATTGCAGACTAATTTTCATATAAAAAACATTTTCGACATACACAAGCAAACAGCTAAATTGAGTTTTATTCATAAATTCTAATATATTACCAGAGGTATCAACAGAGTAGCATTGTATATCTACTCAGAAGTAAGTTATTGAGTTATTGGGGGTAGAATCATAGAATCACAGAATCATAGAAATGTAGAGTTGGAAGAGACCACACGGGCCATCCAGTCCAACCCCCTGCCATGCTGGAACACCCTCAAAGCACTCCCGACAGATGGCCATCCAGCCTCTGCTTAAAAACCTCCAAAGAAGGAGACTCCACCACACTCCGAGGCAGCATATTCCACTGCCGGACAGCCCTGACCGTCAGGGGGTTCTTCCTGAGGTTCAGGTGGAATCTCCATTCCTGCAGCTTGAATCCGTTGCTCCTTGTCCTGGTCTCTGGAGCAGCAGAAAACAAGCCCTCCCCTTCCTCTACATGGCATCCCTTCAAATATTTAAACATGGCTATCATGTCCCCTCTTAACCTTCTCTTCTGCAGACTAAACATACCCAGCTCTCTAAGTCTATCCTCATAGGGCATGGCTTCCAGGCCCCTCACTATTTTGGTCACCCTCCTCTGGACCTGCTCCACCTTGACCATGTCCTTCTTGAATTGGGGTGCCCAGAACTGGACACAGTGTTCAAGATGAGGTCTAACCAAGGCAGAGTAGAGTGGTACCAGTACCTCCCTCAATCTAGACACCGTACTCCTATTGATGCAGCCAAGAATTGCATTGGCTTTCTTGGCTGCCGCATCACACTGCTGACTCATGTTCAGCTTGTGGTCTATTAAGACTCCTAGATCCCTTTCACGCGTACTGCTATCCAGCCACGTGTCCCCCATGCTATATTTCTATATTCCATTTTTTCTACCTAAGTGCAGTACCTTACACTTCTCTCTGTTGAATTTCATTTTGTTAGCCTTGGCCCAGCTCTCCAATCTATCCATGTCATTTTGAATTTTGATAATTTCCTGGTGTGGAGATATAGGATTTCAGACATAGAGCTTTTCAAAGTAATATACTGGAAATGCAAAAGATCATTAACTTGTTAACATTAATTAACTATTTGAAGAAATTGTATTATTTTTGTAAAGTAATGTATTATCTTTCTAGTAGGTGTTAGTATTACTTGCTATTGAAGAATGACACTTTAGTGACACATTCCCAAACTGTTACAAGTTGCTTGTATTTTTTTCCTAAGGACAGTATACTAAAAATACAAAAAGGCCACAAAATCTACAAAATCAACCCCCAAAGCAGTATATATGTTATTCATACCATTTTAAAAACTAACACTGTTAATACACTGTTAGAAAAAACAATATGATTACATTCTTGTTAATGTGTTGCAAGTAACATCACTTGTAGTTTATTACTTCAAAGTTCTGGTTAATGTTCAGATGTCAGTACCTCTAACGGAGAACACAGTTGTGCTTTGAGATCATATTGTTTAAATAAAATAGTATCACCTGTCTTAAAGCAATGACCAAGAAACAATTCTACATGGATTCAATCTTTGCAATAAAAAAAATCTTTTGATTTGATGAAAACTTTTCTGATGATACCTTACAAATCAGTTGTCCTGAAAAGAATTTGACCTCAGGTTTAAAAATTTAAGCATTGACTAGTTCAAAGAACATGAACAAAAATGGGGAACATGTTCCTTTCCAAACACTTCTGCCAGTGTAATATATATGGGAATTTATCTTTGTGGAAAACCAGATGAAAGTTGCACTGAAAAGAGATATGACAGAAGCAGCATACAGGAATATGTTAACTTAGTAAAATAGTGCCTAAATAGTGGAGTCTGCTAACTACCACCTGTACACGTTGTTTTAGAAAATTGGCCATTTTGTGAAATAACAGATTTTATTTTTTATATTATCAAATGCCTGTCATTGTAAAATAACAAAAAATAACTACCATTTCAGGAAATGACTGAAAATAGCAAGCTGGCAATACATCAGGTATTAAATAAAATTGACAATAGCTCTCATCTATAGTCGGCTATGTTCATGGGGGTTTCCCCATTTATTTGTTTGTTTGGAGAGCCTCTGCCATATGGGCAAAGGCGTGTGCACCAAATTGTTTCCCTCTTTGAGCTGAAAGGGAAACTCTGTTGGTATCATGCATATAAAAAATAGGGAACAGGGTATATATCTGTCTGTTTGTAATCAGCTCTGCGAATTTCTCTGACCCAAGGCCCTTTCACATTACAGAATTATAGTGCTATGATTCCATTTGAACTGCCATGGTTCTGTCCTAAGGAACCCTGGGATTGGCAGTTTAGGGAAGGGCATTTAGAATTCTTAGCCAGAGAGCTCTCGTGCCTCTGATCAAACTACAAGTCCCAGGATTCCATAGTGTAAGTCCATGGCTGTTAAAGCACAATCATGGGGCCATAATTGTGTATTGTGAAAGGCCAACAAGATTGATTAGTGAATCTCTACTTTCATTTGCAGAGAAGTATCTGCCACTTTAAATATGAAACAAAAAAAGAAACCAAGCAAATTCCGGGAAATAAGAAGGCACAATGCAGTCTAGCAAATATTTATCAAATGGAACAATCTGAATAGCATTCCTTGAAATTCTACTACCATTAGGCAAGCTGAGGCAACAGATGTTAGTTGTCAAGTGGCAAGATGTTGTAGATCAGACCTATGTGCTCCATGTGGCATAGCCTGGGTCCTCTAATTTAACCCAGAGTTTGAAATTAACTACTTATACACAACTTACTTGTAGTTAGTTTATTTTCCCAATAACAAAAATATATTTACAATTATAACTTAAGAAGGGATAATGTCACAACTTTTGCAGCATAACCGTAACTTTCTAGTTCCTTTAATAGCTACTGTGGTGTGGCCTCATTAAATGAAGGGGGTTGATTCAGTACTGACTGTTGGGCCATATGCTGCTCCCCGATGTCTTGTTGAGAGTATTGAGGCAATGACTGAAATTCTACAGTCTGGGTCTGGAGTGAGTCAATTTAGACTCAGTCCAGTTTATGCCCAAATTACCTTCTTTTAGACTGGGGCTAGGCAACTTCCTGAGACCCAGGGACCCAAATCTTGGAGACCCCAAAGAGACCAGTCACATGTTTTGAACAAAGTACCCTCAAGAATGGACAGGCAATACTAAACAAAATTCTGCATCAGATCCCCTAAAAGATTCTACTGGTTGTTTTGGGCAAAGGAATTGGGGTGCGAGGTAGGCTGGGGGATAAAAAGTGGATGTGGGAAGTCCACTAGTCATATTGGGAGATTTGTGGTCTGTGTAGGAATCTACCATGTCCCAGAGGCCCCTTTAATCCCTCAGCCCGTTCCCTCAAACATAACTTCCATTAGCAACAAGAGAGAAGAGATCCAAATGGAAGAACAGCATTCTCTGGCCCTTTCCACACCTCACCTTTTTCTGGCACTGGGGTGCAGGGATTGTGCAAGCAGTCTCTGGCGACAAGCTCTCACGTTCCTGCTGCTTCAGGTCCGCACGAGCTGCCTGCTCACATGAGAGCCCCGCCTCTTCCTTCTGCAGCGCAGCCTGGGAGTTTCCCAGGCTGCGCTGGGGCAGGAAGTGCGACCAGCACAGCTCCGGAGGCTTCGCAAGCCAGATAAGTGCACACAGGGCCTGGGAGCAATGTGTGATCGTGCACCATTTTCAGCATCCAGCGGAAAATGAAAAGGTGCTCGATCGGTGCCTGCCGGCCCCTGGAGCATCGCGCGATTGAGTGCGTCATGCAGATCGCTCCTCACAATCGCGCGATGCTCCAGGCACCCTTTTACATGGCAAATGCCATGCGAAAAGGGCCTCTGTCTTTATTGGACCCTAAAGCAGAGATGTGCAACTTCTGATCATCCCAGATAGTTGCTAGACTACAAATTGTATGAGCTTCAGCCAGCGTAGTCAGCATGGCCAATGTAACCACATGGAGGGATGATGGGAGATACAATCCACTATTGCCTATTTCTATTCTAAAGTCTGGCCAATAAGAATACTTCAACTTAAATTTCTCAGAGAATTATAAAATGCCATAATGGCTAAACTTTTTTTTTGCTCTTTCCATGGGGAAGTTGCAGGACTAAGAAAGGACCAACTGCTTCTTGCTGCTGTTACTGGTAAACAAATATAAAAGGGAATGAAGAAGAGGAGCTCTGCATGAGGAGGGGCAAGCTATCTTCATAACTGAACAAAAATTAAATTCAGGCCACAATCCTGTACACATTTACCTGGGAGTTAGTTCCATTGAAAACAGTGGGACTTGCTTTTGAGTTAATCCTATACACAGTTAATTCCCATTGAACATAGGGCATGCATATGCTTGTCCTGTAAATTAATGAAACTGAAAGAGTTGGAGCTTAAAGTGAAATGAACTCATATTTCCAAACTGGAGGGAATTTGTTTCTGAAGCATCATCATCACTTTAGCTTCTAAAATTCTCCTCCATTTCTAATTATTATAATCCTCTTAATCTGCCTGGGAGCATTTCAAGATTTCCATCCTCCAGAACCAAATTAGTGGATAGCTGGCTCATGATAAAATGCATTTTGGACTCTTTCCACACCATAAGTCCATCTGGTTTTCCAACACTAGTAATAAAAAAGCTGTACACCTGGGGAAAGAACAACCTTCCTTTTCTGCCATGAAAAAAAAAATGTTTCAATGACAGATCAAATGCAAATAATTTCAGTTAATTCCAGAATGCATTCAAGGCTTCTGTTCTTTTACTATTAGGGAGATTTTTAAATAGCCTTTTTAACAGGACTTTACAAAGGATACCTACAGAATTTCAACCCAAAGAATATGAACATAGAAACACTACCATAGATAACTGATGCAAGATACATCATAAATGAGCATGATTTTTTTTAGGCATTTATATGCTAAACGTATCAATATTTCATCTAAACTAGAGAAGGTTTGGGAGAGATTCTGTGCACTAGGCAGCATTAAGGATGAAGGAAAGAACAGCATTAGTTAAAAGACGTTTTTGAAAGTTTGCGAAACAGAAGAGAAAGAGCAAATACAAAAACTATTTCAGATTTTTGTGCAGATGAGAAAAGGCATGAGTCTGTACATCTTGGTTGCCTGAAGCATACATTATGACATAAATCCATAAACTATTAGGGACAAAGGAAGTCCAAACACAACTTTGTACCTCTTATTCCCTGTGGATGTTGGGAGGAAAAAACAAATAATTCAAAAAGCTTTGTGATATATACAAATATTTGGATACATTACAAAGCATTTTGTTACTTACTTTACTCCAAAACCTGTTTTTTTTTAAAAAAAAAAATATAGTATGACTGTATCTTATCGAATGTTGGAACTTTATTTTGAAAAGTCAAAAAAAAACTTTAAGCATTTTCAGGGTGATCTTTAAGTATCTTCCCTGTTCAAAAACCTAATAATTGCAATTCCATGGAGGAGAAGCCAAAGAAACATGCAGACTGAGCTTCATCTTCTCCCTGCTCCACTTCTCCTCTCTTGGAGCCTTAAGAACTACTTCAGAATAAGAACCTAAAGGGAACCCTGATGGATCCTGCCAAAAGCCAATCTAGTTCAACAGTCTGTTCACACAGTGATCATGGCCTTCTAGATTCTAGATGATCATGGCCATCCAGATGCTCACAAGCAGAACATGAATGAAGTAGCACCCTCCTGCTTATGCTTCCTACATACTGATATTTGAGATGAATATGGGGCTAGTACTGACAGAAGTATCAACTCATCATGACTAACAGCTATTGACAGGCATACTTTCCATCCTTTTGTTGTGAGTTGGTCGTGGAAGAGATCATCTGCTGCAACCTATAAGAAATCTGGTTGCTTTTTCTTGTGCTTGGTATTGGTCACTTCCTGAGTGGAGCTACACCAGTTGAAATTGTGTTTCAATGGCTTTGTCTGATGTGTAATGAATTTCAAATGCTGTAATGTTAGTGAAATGAAGTGGGGGTGTTAATTACTGCAGTAGTGTATTACACCAATGGTGTAATATGTTCTTGTTTTTACCGCAGTAGTGTATTACACCAATGGTGTAATATGTTCTTGTTTTTATAATATATTTTCTTGCTTTTATATTGTGAACCACTTTGGACTGATCGTCTGGACTGAATATGTCTGGACTGAATATGTATACCACTGATCGTCCAAAGTGGTATACATATTCAACTGGTGATGACAGTTGTTGCTGTTTAGTGGTGGTACTACATTCAGTTCCATCTCATCAGCGGTGTTTACCAATTACAAAGACAAAAATAATATTGGGAGAGCATAGAGGGAGCAATCTGACCATCTGATTTTGAATATTAAGATAACTAAATGCCTATTGAAAAAAAACCCACGGACTTACCTTCCACACGTTATTACCTTATCACCATCTTTAACAGTGCCACTATCAAATATTGCTTACATATTGCCAGACACATGCTTCCAACAGTCCCATTTAATTGCCAGCTGGTACTTTGCTATCAGGACATACTGACAATAAGCTGAATTCTAGTGGTTTCTCATATTGCCTTGAGATATAGCACATATTGTAGCTAAAAAAATGTAAGCTCCTCAGTTCGTCTAGCAGCAGGCCCGTGCCAAACCCACTGGGGAGATTATTACTGCCAAAAGAAAAAGGAATATCGAGGGATGTAAAAAAAAAATACTAGGTTATGGTTTGCCCCAGGCTCCTAGATTTTTAGCAAAAGTCAAAAATCTATGCATTTAGGAAGTGCAGCAAAATGTCTTCCCTTGTGTTCAGAGAGCTATTCTCTTGCAATTTATCCAGCTTCTAATACTTGTCTTCTCATTTCCTCCTTTTCTTTCTACAGAGGAAAAAAGGAAGTTACATGCTTGTATATTTTCTGTGATCCAAACTAGGTATGTCCCTTCCAGTGCAGAAGTAGTGGGTGTTTCAATAACTCTGTTTATGTATTTAGGGTAAATTTGAAGCACTATATACCATAATAATCAGTCATTCACATTTTCCAGACCTTAGATAATTAAAATGTATTCATCAGATTTTAGATAGATAGAAGGTATAATTGCTTTCTTTATTTAAATATCTTTGTTACAGTCAGCTATTTCCAAGTATTATTATTTCTGCAAGCCTTGGGGTATCCCGAAGCCCACTGAAATCAACCTATTGTGTGTGGATAATGCCATTTCTGCTACAAAAATATTTCACCATCATTATACACAAACAGCACTCCTGAAGTAAATGTGTCCCTGCCATGCACTATGAGATTGAGGGCCTTTCTGCCCTACACTGTTATACTGCTATTGTTCCACTTTCAACATCCTTTGGAATTCTGGGGTTTGTAGTTTACTGAGGCCAAAGAGTTCTCTGGCTGAGAATTCTAAATGCCCCTCCCTAAACTGCAAATTCCAGGGTTCTACAGGATGTTGAAAGTAGAGTAATAGCCCGATAACAGTTTTGTGTGGAAAGGCTTTGTGACTCAAAAGGCTGGGAAAAACCAAATAAACAAGATACACATCAGAACCAGAAGCTCTGCTTTACCTTAGATTTTACTTTCTGTGTCTTTCTTTAAATGTTTTTGAACAGTTAAAAGTGGATCCAGCCTGCATGCCTTACAGCCCACTGGAAATTATATAGCTTTTGTCCCAAATGACCTCTAGGGGTTGTTGGGGGCATTTTTGCCATGTTTTTAGCCCTCCCTCACCATTTGACCCAGGAGAGGCCTTTTTTAAAACAGGAAGTGATCAAAAGTCATTTCTATTTTGTTGTTATAGCGTACCTACAAGTCATTTCCAACTTATGGTGACCCTAAGGTGAACCCATCGCTGGGTTTTCTTGGCAAGATTTCTTCCAGGGAGGTTTCCCGTGGCCATTCACTGAGCTGAGACGGTGTGACCTGACCAAGGTGACCCAGTGGGTTTCCATGGCCAGGCAGAGATTGGGACCTTGGTCTCCAGAGTCATAGGCCAACACCCAAACCATGATGCCACACTGGCTTTCTGAAAAGACCTCTCCTGGGTCTAAAATGACCCAATGGGGCCAAAAATGTGGCAAAAATGCACTCATGCCCTCCAGAGGACATATGGGAGCATTTTTGGCCACTTGGAGTCCCTATGGATCACAAAAATTAGCCTGTGGGATCACTTGTGTCCCACAGCCCACATTTTCCCCACACCTTCAATAAAACATGAGGTTTGTGCATGAGACCAATAATTTTATTTAGCATGGGACGAAGAGGTGGGTGTAGGGTCAATTTAATCAATCAGTTCTTCAACCTGAGAAGCAGGAGAGACTATTGACTGGGAACTCAAACCAACCTCCGTTTCACTTCTGACCTGCAGCATTAACAGTGAAATTGGACTACACTGCAGACTTGCAAGGTACTGTCTCGTTGAAGCCCACCAGCCTACAACAGGATTGTAACACTGATCTACACTGCAGGGTTGTTTTATATTACTCTCTCAGTCAAACCTGCACTGTGGGGATACAGGCAATCAATATCAGTCCATGGCTGTTATTTTTTGTCAGCTTCAGCACAAACCACTTGCAGTATGAGTCTAATGTTGCTGGCCAACACTGCAGTGGCATTGCAACCAATTCTGAGTCTAACTAGAAGCATTCAGTGTGAAAATGACAAAGTCACATCCACTGAAACCCAATGCGATTTGTTAGCCATGACTGAAATAGCTTAAATTTGTTTCATTTCGACAAATTTAGGAATTGTTTTCTGCTATCATGCTCCAAAAACATTTTCCCCTTTGGAATTTTAAAAATCAGTGTTGTTTGTGCTCATCTAAATGATATATTGATAGGCTTCAAAACACATCATTACCTGGACAGAAAAACAACACCACCAAAAAACAAAAACCAGGCTGCTCCTTGATAATTTTTACTTTCATTTTAATTTTTAAAATACTCTAGATACAGATTCACTTGAACATTCTCAATGTTTATTTAGTATGCCAGCTGCTGGCAAATGGGTCTTTGTGCTACAAGGACATCGGTGAATGTATTGGTTGTGCAGAAACATTGGCAAAAGTAATGTTTTATTTGCCAGCAGTGACATGCTACATAAATATTTCTGCTATACTTCACAGCATTAGATCTTCTGTTCCAGTGTAATCCAAAGGAATTTCCCATTCCCTTTTTGAAAAGCCAGATTCTGCTCCACCCAAGAGCATTCCACATTGTATGGAGGAGGCTTTTCTGCTTAAGGGAGAGAAGGGGAAGCATTTGTGAAGCATGGCCTAATCACTCACTTTCCCCCAAGCTCCGGATTCCCCAGTGTTAGAACATATTTCTCATCTACTCTGGGCTTTTTCTGTGATGACCGAGGATGAGGAAGCATACAGTCCTTGAACATTTGGGAACCCAGACTTGAGGGAAAGATTGTAATCTCATTCTAAGACATAGCTGCGTTAGTCTGGATCAGTACACAAAGGGATCTTGTAGCACCTTTGTAATGAAGAGAAAGCAGTTGGTAACATAAGCTTTTATCGAATTAAGTCTACATCAAATGCATGGCGTGAAGTGCCTAGGAGCAGACATTTATAGCTACAAATTTGCTGGTTGTTTGTGCGAATAGCAATAGAAATGGGCATAGTGTTTAGATGTCCCTCACAATCTGCCTGAAGCTGTAGCATATTTAGGTTATTTCCATGTCTAGCTTTGATCATGCCTCCTTTCTGTGGATCCTTTCTTCCAGGGACTGTGTTCTACACTAACTAAATGTACTACCTTATGTTTATCCCCTGTTGAAATTCATTTTGTTTGTTTTGGCCCAATTCTTCAATCTCCTACGATCATTTTGAATCCTGATCCAAAATCTGAGCTAGATGTTCTTCTAAACACTGAGGTTCAGCTTTTGGTTATAATTTTAATCTTGAGTCTTTTTAAGAACCTAATTTTCTGTGTTGCTTTTAGCCAATGGTTTAAGGAAAACAGTTACCAAACTCACTCAAAATTGATAGCACTCTGAAACACGGAATTAACAGGTTCTTAAAGTGTTTTGGAAAGGCACTTAATTTATATATTTCTTGCATGCACCTTATCAAAGTATGGGTCCAATTAACAACTGATTAACCATTCCAAATGCTAGTCTATAATTAATCAGTTAATCACATTTATTAATTAAATCAATGTTTTCAGTCCCAGTTCTGTTCCTTACTAATTTGTATAAATAGTACACTATCAGTACTGAATATTGAACAAATAGTTAATTTTCAAAACACTGTGCAGGAAATGATGAACAGAAAAGCAACTTTAAAAAAAAAACCTTGTGCATTCACTGATGAAGCAGACACAGTTTAATTGTAGGGAGGTAGAAAAAAACATTCATTTACAGAACAATTCCATGCATGTCTACTGAGGAATGAATCCTATTGAGTGCAATTATGCTTACTCATGGGTACATGTAAGAGTGCAGGCTTGATTTTTAAGTTACATATTTCTAAATACAGGGAAAAGATGCAGACTCCTACTAACATTGACTATACTGGCTAAGGCTGATGGAGCAGCCCTCCAGGAACATCTGGAGGGCTGCATGATTCTCATCCTTGGTTTAGGCCAGTGGTTCTTTACCTTTTCTTTACTGGGGACCCTCCATAAATATAATTTGTTACCAGGGACCCCCAAGACTAAACTCAAGATTTAGATATTTAAATTTAGAATTAAATATTTAAATATTTGTATAAATATTCAAATATTTGCTTAAAGTTGTTCATCAGTTGCTCACCCTTATCTCTTATTCTTCTAGAAGGCAATGCAAAGGAAAGGAAGGAGTCTTGTTATTGGTCTATGGGGTAGCATGATGAGATCCTTCAAGTGCCAGAAGAGTGGAATAAACTGGAATTTCCTAAATGAAGGTTATGAATGGGAGGAAGGCCTAAAGAATAATTTCTTTTGCCCCTTTTCCCCAAAGCAACACTAGGAAAGTAAAGGTCTTTGCACTGCTTTGGAGGAAAGAGCTTACCTTCTCGGTTCTCTCCATGCTCCTTCAGAGAGAATGGCGTTTCTTTCATGTTTTCCCCCAAAGGAGCATGAAGACCCTCACCACTTCACTTTCAAGCATCCACAGGAGTAAAAGGACTCCTCATGGCTGCTTGGAAGCAAAGTACCACCATCCTGCCTGTCCTTGGGCTGAAAAAGCATTGCCACACTCACCACAAAAAGCCTGGGCTGGGTCTTTTCCCTTGTCTTCTTGCCTTTCCACCGTCTCGGCTCTCTGGTGCACCTGCACGATAGCACCAGGAGCCTCCAGCCCAGGTTGAAACATCTGCCAGTGTGCTGTCGCTGCTGCCATAGCTATCATCACTGCTGCCTTGGGGGAATCTGGGACAAGCTGTATCAACTGGCCACAACTGGCCAGGACATATTTTTAGTTCCTTAAATATAGGATTTTCCCTGTTTCTTGGGATGAATGGCAACCATATGTGGACCCTCTGTGAGGGCTTTACGGACCCCCAGGGGTCTGTGGACTCCAGTTTAAGAACCATAGTGGCTATGCAAGTAGCAAAACCCAAGGTATCAGAACCAACCCACTGTCAGGGGCGTGGCTAGCCACACAACCTGGCAGATATCTGAAAGTTTAGCACTGGCAAAACCTCAAAATCTTTTATATACAGGAGCTTTATTTCAAGAAAACCTACCCGGACTCGCATGGTGAATGATGCTGTGGGGGAGCGTTGGAGTTTGATACTCTCCTTGGGAGAGACCAGGCTGCATTGCATCTGACACAAGGCAACAGAATGCTGCATGTGATGGGGCAGCATTAGAGGCTGTTTAAAGCGTGATTGCCCCCTCATGTGCTTCTTTGGATCTTCACAGCATGAAACCGAGGACATTGTGTCTGAGGGAGAATCCATAGGCCAGGTTATGTTAATTAACAGGGGGAGGGGGAGGGCTTTGGTCCCACACTGCTATTGATAATTATCTGTTGTGGGGTGTCTTACTGATTTGATTGAATTATTTGATTGATTTCTTAAGTGGGAATTTATGTTAGTGATTTGAGTTGGGGCCTTCTTTGTTACATTGTGGTATTTGGCTATGTGGTAGCCCCTTAGGGCCACGTGGACATTTTACGTCCAGATTAGCTCTATGGGGTTTTAGTTCACAAGACCCTTGTTCTTTTCTCCTCCCCCTTTTGCTTCTTCATTTGGTTTCAGGAGTGTGTAAGAGAGTAAGTTTGGTTATTCCTCATTTCCTGTCTTTGGTATCTGGTTTATTGTGTAGAGTGTATGGAATTTTGGAATATGTGTGTGTTTTGGAAGATTTGTCGATTGAATAGGTATGTGATGTTTGAGTGTGCGTTTGGTGTATGCACCCAGCGTGGATGTTTGCATTTTGCACTCGGCTAATCTAAACAGTCAAGGGTGACAACTAAGAAAAGAAGGATAGATTTAACCAAATAGTGTTGTCTCATCTAGAGGTGCTGGACAGGAAGCTAAAGGCTGCTGACTCAGCTGACATGTTGATGGGTGATGAAGGTGCCTCTTCTGGGGTTGCAGAAATGGATGGAGCAGCTGTGGAGCAAGCTCAGGCTGGTGGGTCTAATGATAGCACCACACAGGTGAGTGGCACTGGTGGGTGTGGCATTAGAGGTGACAATGTTGCAGGTACACCAGTTTGACCTTGGGGAGTCTGGAGTCAACCACTAGACCAGTCTGGAGTTAGTGCTGTAGAGACTAAGGCTGTTGCAGAGGGTACTAAACCAACTATCACACAGACTTCATTAGGTATACAGGGTTAAACAGGTTCAGTGTCAGTTCCCCTTCAGGCTCCTTCTGGGTTTTATTTTTCACAGATTGGTTACCTTGGTTCTTATGGGCCGAAATGGCCTCCTGGCTCTGCAGTTGGATGACAGCCCTCCCTAATTGATTTAGTAGGGTGTTTTATGGGCCTTTCTGTTCAGGGGATCTTAATGTGCTTCTGGGGGATCAATTTGTTTCCAACTATTTTCGAGAAGGTTCTAAAAGATGATTATGTCAATGTGGTTTTTATGATCTTTAGGGAGCTGTGAGGGTGTTGGGGGAAGATTGGGAGAATATGGATGGTAAGGAGATAAAGCTAGGAAGAAAAAGAATTGGTGCAATTAGTTATCAGGTTATTGTGTATATGCAGATATTATTGTGAGAGCATAGCTCCGGAGAGCTTATGCATTTATTTATTTCTTGGACATAATCCACTAGGCTTATTGTGATTTTGTAAGGTTGGCTTGGCTATTGTATAATGCATCTTTTCATAAGAGGGTGGCTATAAACCATGTACTTAGGTGGGATCAGGTTTATTCTCAGCTTCAGGTCAATTTGATGACATCAGCAAAGCCAATTAGTGGCTGAAGGTCTCATAGCAGACATATGGTCGAGAAAGCTCAGGTGAGGTCAGGCTCAAAGAGTCAGGGTCAGGTAGCTGTGACTAGTCAGGGTAAATTGTGTTGGGAGCTTGGCATGTGTGGCTTTTGTAGCTGATGCCCATGCAAATTCTCACATGAGTCCTCTGTTTATAGTAGGTCGCATTCCTTTTGTAATTGCTCAAAAGGAAAAACACACAGGTTGTGCCAGCCAATGGCAAGGAGATAAGTGAGGTTCTGGAGGTTTCTCTGCACCTATGAAAGGGGCATAGTTCAGTTAAATTGGACAGGCTTGAGTTAATTTTGAGTGTATGTTTGGATCATGAGGTTGTGTGTTACCTGAAGGATAGTTTATTTTTCTAACAACCTGTACTCTGTGGTTGGTTTAGAAAAGGTTGTTAGGAATAGGACTGAATAATATTCCTAAGGAGGTAGCTGAAGGTAGGGTAATGGGCCCTTTTTCTTCTCCTCATAGAGCATGTTTTCTAGGACTTCTACCATTTTTGTCACCCTCCTGTGGACACATTCCAACTTGTCAATGTCTTTCCTGAAGAGTGATGCCCAGAACAGGGCATAGTATTCCAAGTGGGATCTGATGGAAGCAGAATAGAGTGGTACTATCACTCCCATTGACCTAGACACTATCCTATTGATGCAGCCCAGGATCTCATTGGCTTTTTTAGCTGCTGCATCACACTGCTGACTCATATTCAGTTTGTAGTCCAATAAGACTCCTAAATCCCTTTCACATGTACTGTGATCAAACCAGGTGTCACCCATTTTATATTTGTGCATTTCATTTTTTTTCCTACCTTGTACCTTACACATCTCCCTGTTGAAACTTTTGTTAGTTTTGGCCCAGCTCTCTAATCTATTGTCATTTTGAATTATGATCCCGTCTTCTGGGGTGTTAGCTACCCCTTCTAATTTGGTATCATCTGCAAATTTGAAAGGAATGCCCACTATTTCTTTATCCAAATCATTGATAAAGATGTTGAATAGCACTGGGCCCAAGATAGAACCCTGTGGAATCCTACTAGTCACTTTTCTCCAGGCTGAAGAGAAGCCATTGCTGAGCACCCTTTGGATTCAGTCAACCAGTTACAAATCTAGCCCAGATTTTACTAGTTTGCAAGAATATAATGCAGGATCTTGTCAAAGGCCGTACTAAAGTCAAGACATGCTATATCCACAGCATTCTAGCAAGCTGATAACTCCATCAAAAAAAGAGATAAGATTAGTCTGGCATGACTTGTTTTTGATGTCTGCAAGAAATACCATATATACTTGTGTATAAGTTGACATCATGCATAAGTCAAGGGCACAATTTTGGACCCAGAATTGTGGATTTTGATATGACTCATGGAAGACCCAAGTCAAGGGCCCTTCCACAGAGAGAGGAAAGCTCCAGTGCTACCTCAGGGGGTGAGACACCCCTGGCCACCATCACCACAATTCACCTACCCAGGTGTTCAAAAAGGCCTTTCACCACTCTACTCAGAGAAAATGTTTTTTTTTTTAAATAAAAGTTAAGGTATAGTATTAACTTTTATCAAAAAAGGAACCATCTCTTTCCTGAGCAGAATGGTGAAAAGTGAGATCTTAGACCCACAATAACCTAAAAGAAGCACTCACCCTCTCTCCTCCCTCAGTTCTCCTTTGAGAGGAAGCTCCAAAATCACTGCTGCCACCACTATCTTCCCACCCAGGCATTCAAAAAGGCCAGAAGTGGCACTGATGTGGAGAGAGTAGAGGGGCTCCGTGTTTTTAGGCTTTCCCAATATGGACTGAGCTCTTACCTTTCACCACTCTACTCAGAGAAGGGGATAGTTCCTTTTTTTGATAAGAGTTAAGGTACAATACTTACATTAACCCATGGATAAGTTGACCCAGGTTTTTGGGGGCAATTTTTAACTAAAATTTCTAAACTTATATACATGAGTATATACAGTACACTTCAGATGTTAGATATTTGTGAAGCATGAGATATTGTGATGCCTAAAAAAGTTGACCCAGGTTTTTTGGGGCAATTGTTGACTAAAATTTCTAAACCTATATACATGAGTATATACAGTAAACTTCAGATGTTAGATAGTTGTGAAGCATGAGATATTGTGATTCCTAAAGAACTGGAAGATGAAATTTTCAAGAAAGAAAACCCAGCATCACAACTTGACACAGAGCAGAAGAGCTCAAAAGAAGAAAGAAGAAGAAACTACAGATAACATAAGTTGACTTGAACGTTTTGTGGGGTTTTTAAATCACTCTATGACAATCTTGATCATGATTGTCATACTTGGCTAGATCCATGCCATAATTTTTCATTTTGATCCGCCATCTTGAAACGTTTGTTTCCCACCTGTACAGTCATTTGACCACAGGCTGACTATTTGCATTCTGTCAACTGTCATTTTTTAATATTAACTTCAGTGTGACTACGTGAATCCTGTCTTTTGCTTTTTGACTATAAATGTGCTAATGATGAGTCAGAAATTAATCCCTTACCTACTTACAAATTGCTTTATGTTTAATGTTGCATTCTTATACGTTAATCCACTTTGCCTTTAAATGCGTGACATTTTGGAAGTGTCTGATCACATTTAATCTTTGACACTTTAGATATTCTGAATGTGAGCAAAAGATTATTGTGTCTCATATGCTTCTACTGTATTGTTCTTAAGTCTCAGTCTAATTGAGGGATGCCTAAACAATGAACTTAGATGTGAATGGTCCCCTTCATTAATCTCTGATGGAGAACTTGTTCTGTGGACAAGATCTCCTCCTCTTGGTTGTGTTCTGGGTATTCTCTCTCTCTCTCTCTCTCTCTGTATATTGTTAAATTGGTTATTATTTTCTTTTAGGTTAATTAAGTTCTCAGGTTACACTGAAGCTTTAAATAAACAAAGGGAAAGGTTGTGTCATGATCATGAAGTCCATGCTCCTAAATAGTCTTCAGGAGGAGGGACAATGGGAGATTCATACATACCAATGAGTCATAAGTTATGGATAAGATCAGTTTTCTTTAGTGTCAGAGGCATGGGCTGTTCACTAAAGAGAACAAAAATACTAAGATCATCAAACAGTTGCAACCCAATATACTGTGGCCCCCTTCCAAGAGATCCACTGGAAGAGCTAATTTCCAATTTTTCTTCAAAAATTTTTTTGATGACCAATACATTGTCCCAGGAAATGGCAATGTTGGTGAGTCACAATCTGCATTGATAAAAATTGCCCCTTTAAAGAAATAAAAGTTGAATATGATTCACTGGTAGATTTATTATAGTGAATGGTGATTTATCCATTCATAGTGGACACTTTTTATGCCCCAAACTCAGATCAATATATATTTATGAACAAATTCCTAAGTAAATTGAGCAAAGTATCTGTGAGCAATAATAATTGGAAGAAACTCCAGTAATATCTTCAACTATGATGTGTATAAATCCATCATCCCAAAAACAAGAAGCCTAAAGATATACCATTATTAAATGACATTTTAAAAGCTGGTTTAATAGATCCCTTGAGGATAATGTATTCCTGTGAGAGACTATACTTATTGTTCTACAACTCATCATTCTTATTCTAGGGTAGATCATTTTTATCTCCAAACCTTTGCTGCAGAATATAGCAGAAGTATCAATTCAGCCAATCTTTTATTCTGATCTTAGATTGGTCCCTAAACATAGTATCAGAATGACCAAAATGCTGGAGGTTTATTCCCAAATTGGTCTACATGTGCTATTAAGGATATCATCAAGAACAAAATCATACAATTTTATATAAATGATAGTTCCCCCAATTCCTTTCAAATCAGCTCATCACTGAAAATGAGCTGTTTCCAAACTGAAGTGAGGAAAATCTCCTGGATATTCAAGGGAATTCTACAGAATCTTTTATAATGAACTTGCCCTCCCCATTTAATTAAGCTATTTAATTAAATCATGGATTTAAAACCTTTCCTGGAAACTTGGCATATTTTGAGGCTCATTCTCATCCTCAAAACTGCTGAAGATAGTCCACATGTCTCCAGGTTCAGACCAATAGCCTTAATTAATTAAGATGCCAAGATTTTAACATCTACAATGATGGTCAGAATTAACATCTTCATTACAAACTATATTAATTTAGATTAAGTTAATTTCATGCCAAATTAAAAATTCCTTGATGCCATTCGAAGGGCACTGAATGTGATGTTTCATTCTACTCTGTTGACAAACCCTGATATCTTTGATATTTTTAGGTGCTTGGAAAGCCTTCAACAGGATGGAATGGACTTATCTCTTGGTGCTAAGAAATATCAACATTGGTGACGAATTCATGAATTTTAGAACTTATTAACCAAGGGCCAAGCCTAATATTTGCATTAGTAGATGTGACTTGAATCCTTTTTTCTGACAAAGAGGCACTAAGCACAGCTATCCACTGTCACCATTATTTTTTGTTCTAGCAATTGAACCCTTAGCCAGTGCAATCAGAGGTCCCAACATTAATAATTAACAGGAAAAAAAGTCTTTTTGCAGATTATGTTTTAATTTCTCTACAAAATCCAAAAGATTCCTTCTCAGAACTGAAGGCCACTTTGGATGTCTTTGATGCCCATGTGGGCTTTAGGATATGTGATCAAAAATCAAATGATGTGACACAGTGCTTCAGTGCAACAATAGACTGGATGGTAAAAAATCTACAAATTTACAATTAAAACCTTCAGGATTTATGTACTTAGGTGACACAATAACTAAAGGCTTCAACCAACATGTCTCTAGAAATTATAATCAAACCACCAGATGGATGAGATCAAAAATTAAAATTTGGAAATTCGTAAAGTTATTGCTGTTAGGTAAAATTGCCCTTATGAAAATGCTTTTAATTCCATGTTTATTTTTTTCTTTTCCAATCTATATGTGTTATTCCCCCTCAGATGAGATTTAAAATCTGCCATAATAATAATAATAATAATAATAATAATAATAATAGATATTGAAAATATTCAAATGCTGAAAACATCACTAAAAGTCTGGAATAAGTGGAAATCAGTACTGGCTCCAAATCCCTCTCCTATCTAGATGTTTTCCCTCCATCATTTGTTTCAAAATATAGATAACCCATAACCTTTTCACAAATGGAAGAATCATAAACTTTAAATGTAAGGTCTACTTAAAAGAGGCAAATCTAAAAAGTCAAAAGAATTGGTCTCAGAATTAGCACCGGTGAAAGTTAATTGGCTTCATTTATGTCAAATACCTCCTTTATATCCAAATGTATTTCATTAGAAGAAATTCCTAGATCATTAACAAGTTTTGAAAAGCTGTGTGACCAATTCAGCCACGTACATAGAGGCCTTTTTATGTATATATGTTTTACTCAGTATAAATATGCCAGAGGGCAGGTTTACTGGGAATTTGATTTCTACTTAAGAATAACAGTGTAATTCATTGCCTTCTCCCCTTTCAAATCTAGATAAGTCCTAAGTAAAGAAAACACCCTTAAGATTGTAAACAAATGGTACCTAATCTCAATCAATTTGCTAGATGGATCAAAAATGGTACTACTAAGTGTTGGTGGGGGTGCAATGTTAAGGGTACATTTATTCATTTGTGGCTTGTTTGTCCAAAGATAGATAGATAGATAGATAGATAGATAGATAGATAGATAGATAGATAGAAATAAATTTTGGCACTTAATTCTCCAATTAAATTTCTGAAATTACTGGTCAAAAAGTTGCTTTTGCCCAAGCCTGTCACCCCTATCACTTTACTCAGCTAAGAACAAATACTTGAAAAGCAAAAGAAAGGGGGAAGCTTTTCTTTAGAAATAGCAAAAAAAAAAAAAAATGGAAAATGTGGGAATGTCCTTATACAAAAGTCGTGGAAAGAGGTGTGGCATTATTAGTTGATGGGAAAACTATCAGATATTGTTCAAGTTTTCAAGGGTCAAATAAGACGAGACTGCTTCATTGAAGTTTGGTTTCCATTTGTTGAATATATTATTATAAAGTTGCATCTCTTGCAACCATCCTTGAATCCGTTGGGCCTTTGGTCAGATCTTCTGGATCTGGATACAAAGGACTCCAGTAATGAAATCTATGAAACCTGCTCTGAGATATGAATCTATTACGAATCTACACAAAGAAGATGTGATACTAGTTTTATATGTTAACATGACTGCAATACTGTAACTCAGTTAAAAAGGAATGTAAGGTAATAAAATGTTATCTAATTGCCCCTGGATAAAAGGGTGTGCGTGGTGGACTGAACACCAGCAGTCAGCCAGTCCCAACAGAGAGAGCTCTGTGAGGGAAGGGAAGGGGGGAAATTCTGTTTTAAAAAAGGTTTTTACTTCTGGTAGTTGGAGACAGACAGTTGGTGTCAGTTAGAAACAGGCTGGTGGAAGAGTCAATTGTCCGAGGGGATCTACTGAGCATTGGTTGTTTGAATGGTTTTAGGAAAAGGGTATGACATAACTTCATTGGAACTGAGTTAATTGGTTGTACCTAAGAACTGAAACCTGAAAGCATTCATTCTGTCTGTTATTAAATAAAGTTAAAATATTGGTTATTTTATAAATTTGACCCTGGACAGCCCTATTTACCCTAAAGCAAGGGTGAGGCATGCTTATCATAAAGAACATACAGCAAATGCATGCAGTAGTCCACGGGGAGGTCACCTGAAGGCCTACGACCCCAAATCCAAAGAGGGATTTTATAATGGGACTAGAAGGCAAAGGGACAGTGACAAGTTTCCAGGGACTAGGAACTGCAGGGCCCAGCCTGGAAGGAAATCTGCATCACAACGACTTATTTACACAATGTAACGTGACTAATTTTTTTGTTAATGAACTCTTGTTAATGAATTGTTATTTTTTTTTATTGTTTACTGGGTTGTGCTGTTAGCAGTAAAGGAGTACAAACAAAATGGACAGTGTTTCCTATCTTTTTCCCTGGTCAACTCTGCAGGGCTGTTAGGAGATTCAATGCCCTGGACAGTTGAATTTACAGATGGTATTGCCTGCTTAAATATCTAAGCTAAAGAAACTCTGTCTCTACTTAACTGAAGTCCTCCATTTTGGATTCTAGTCAACTTTGAGGGTTGTTCCTGTTGTTAGTCCTGTGTCCTACTTAAAATTAGGCTGACATTACTTGGAAAATTCCTAGGTTCTTAGCATCAGTTCTGAGCATACCTTCTGTAACAATATTTCTTACACCTCACTGTTGAGGGAATGCACGTGTGATACAGGGCTCATTGTTCATTGTTAAACAGAAGTAACTCTATTATCAACCATGTATCAGAATTCTAGTCCTGGGAAAGCAAATATTCTCAATATTCTTGTGCATGCGCTGTATGCTTTATGAGATCATTGTTCACCAACTTATAAAAAACTCTCCTTTCTTCAATAAAGTGTCTTTCTTTTCCTGCTCATGTAAGAGCTGCATTCTTGGCTGCATTCTTGCTGAGGTGGGAGGGAGAGTCCCTTTGGCCAAACTTGGGAATCTTTCCAGGCTGGCTGAAGTTCACCTGCAATTGCATGGATTACTTGGGGTGGTCCATGTGGACCTAATATTTTGGGTTTGTCCCTATGTTTTTTTTATTTTTATTTTTCACTCAAGGGTGACTGTTTACTGTGGGTTCAAGTCCCACCAGCGTCACCCCAGTGTTTGGATTCAAGGGCAACCGTTTACTGTGGGTTCCAAATCTCACCTGTGTTGCTGGAAATCCTGACAATTTTTTGAGTGTGGGTTCAAGTCTCATTTGGTTTGGTGCCAACAATACGATATAATTTGCAATAAGACAAATTATTGCAACCCCCATAGAAAGTTAATATGTGGAGGACTCAGTTCAATTGACTTCAAAGGATGGTGGGGAGAATTTATTTCAGAGTACTTGCACGTACATCTGTTCCTATATGTTACTCCCCAGAAGCTCTTCCAAGGGCTATCTGCTCAACCTAGCTTCTTCCTGATATAAACAGCAAGGCAGCAACCAGAACTGCTGCCCATGGAGCTGGTCCTGGGGAGAATTTCCTGCAGTTCTTCTGCACATCCTGGTTCAGGCAAAGGGACAGCAGCATCAGAGCTAACTTTGTGGCACAAAGGACCTACAACCAGCTAAGGGGATTCAAGCAAAGGAGGAGATTTCATGTATTCTAAAAATGTCGCATCTTTCTACTGCTTTAATTGCTTTTATTTGTTTATTGCCTCTGGAACCCTTGTGGGCTGGGAGGCGATATAAACATATCTTAAATAAAATAATAGATCTCCATGATACCTCTCTTTTAAATTTCAGATGTGTTTTTATGGTTTGAGAAATATTCCTAAATTTGAGAGGTGTTAGTTTATGGTTGTTGTTGTTGTTTAAAAGAGGGGATGTAAGAACAACAACAATAACAACAACAAATGGATAGGAACACAGTACATGAAACTACAAATATTTTAGTAAAGAGTTCTGTGACTGCCTGGGAGAATATGTCAGAATATAATGGAAAATGATGTATGTCCTGGAAGAATTCAATGGAGGACTCACAAACAAAGTTAAACAAAACTGAGCATCTGCAGATGTCAAATGGAAGTCCTTTAGAAAGCAACAACGTTGGCAAACCCCTGTGTTAAACAAATTGTAGATTGTCACAAGATGGATATGAAAAGTATTGTGTGTAATAATCTTGTAATTATTGGCCTAGGTTTATATTTTTGTGGATTTTAAGGATTGTTAGAGAGCCATCCTTTTACTTTGTGCTGATCAGAGGGAGCCCACACTGAACACTATTTCGTTGGAAAAGAGATCAGTAGGAAACTCCAATTATAGAGAGATTTTCCTTTGGGACCTTGTTGCTACCTCCTCTGATACTTCTGTTTGTGCTGCTTGAATGTCCTCCAAGAATGTTCTCCTGTGCAATGTGCCTGCTGTGGGTTTTCCCTTCAGTGAATGCAGCAAAGCTAAACCTGAAGCAAACACCACCTCTAGTGCATTCCTATTTCTCTTCTCTAGAGAGAAAAGTTCAGGGAGGTATGCAGTGGTAAAGCATACAAAGCTAAGATGCCTGTGTCAGGGACACCTCAGCTGCTAGCACACCAGACAAGGTGTGACCTAATATTTACTTTTAAAAGGCAAATATGTACAGTATTCAATGCAATTACTGTATAATACATTTGGGAACTATTCAACAGTCATCTATGCACTGATTTGTCACTTACAATGAAGGATGCTCTTGTCCAAACCCACACTTTCTCCCTCAAAAACCATTCCTTTGCAGAAAAGAAGTAGAGGGAGCCTGTGTGTTTATTGCAATAGATATTTACCATTGTAAACCTTCTGGTGGCAGATACTGGGAGGCCTCAGTAGCAGTTCCCCTTCTCCTCCTAGGCCCCCATCGAGTCTCCTTTGTTATTGGTCATGACCTGTCCTCTACTCAACAAGTACAGGTCTCAACAAGCTTGCTGTTCCACAAACCTGATCCCATAAAGTGAGGTGGGAGGCTATTCTAGCTGTAGGGGATGTGTTTCCTGTTGTCAACATTCTCAAAATTACCCAGACTAGCTGCCAGAAATACTTCTTTTAAAACAAGCCAACCCCCTTCTCCATTATGATCCATCTTATAAAAGAAGTGTTTATGCATGGGTAGAGCAGCGTGGGGTTGGGATTCAGGCACAGGGTGGGATGAGAGTGTTATGGACAAATGGGTTGACTATATGACTGTGAATAAGTGATTTAACTGTGGATAAGGGGGTTGAGAGAGCCAGCATAGTGCAGCGGTTTGAGCATTGGACTACAATCCTGTAGACCAGTTTGACTCCCCACTCAGCCATGGAAACCCACAGGATGACTTGAATGTGTCACACACTCTTGGCCCCCAGAAGGCCCCATGATAGGTTCCCCATAAGTCAGAAAATGACTGGAAGGGGCACAACAACAACAAGGAAGTTGAACCAGTATGCATAACCAAGAACATGGAGGTAGCAGGATCATTTAGTTTCATTCACTGATGGCTTCTTGGGTACTTATAGTGGCACAGACTTGAGCATTTGATAGAGAGCCAGAGTTTCTGCAGTCCAGAGGAATCCTATCAGCCTCCCAAGGCTTGCTGAACTTTTTCTTGAGAAATGTTAGGCATGCAGAATTAGGAATTTTGCAGGTATACTGCCCACAGGGATGTGACTACTAGGAGAACGCAAAATGAAGGCACTGCCCTTCCAAATATGAACTCTTACTCAACCATGAAATTTTCTTCAGCCCCCGAATTTCTAGCATTGCAGAGAGTGAGACACTGAAAATCATTCATACCTAGAACTTGTATTTGCCTTATTCACATTCTCTTGGTAACTTTGCCCGCTCCTTTTCTTTTGATTCCTAAACTGTATTTCTAAGTATTCAGTTGAAGTTTTATGTTGCAGCAATGCTAGAAATTTGGGGACTGAAGGAAAATTTCATCGAGGGGAAGAATTATTTGGGGGAGGGAATGGCCTAATTCCCCTCCCCTCCATAACTACTATCCTGACTGTCTACCCTACAACCCATCAATTTTCCTGCTGAAATGTGTGCTTCGACTCTGCCTTGTTCCCTTAGATTTGACTTCTGTTCTGCTTTTGCTCTGGCTCCTGGCTGCCATCCAACTATTACTTCCAGCTGAGACCTAAGAAGTTGCTAGACCTAGAGAAGCCAAGGAGAAGACAGCACACATGTTTGGGACTGCAGTCTAACAGATGTGTTTCTCCACATTCATACTGTTGGCAGTAAACTCTGGAAAAATGTTAGGGCACCAGCCCTTAACACCATCAGGGAACCAACCCTGAAGACTGGGCAACAACCCAGAAAATGATCAGGGCACCAACCCTGAGAACTGTTGTTGTGTCCTAACACTTCTTCCAGAGTTTACTGCCAACAATACTACATGCTTTATCAGTGGTGAATGCCAGACTGACATTCAGCAGTTTACTTACATGTGTTTTTCCTGAGGGGGCCAGAGCTGTTTGCTCTATTAACATTTGCTTTGCCAGTTAGTGTGTGACTGAAGGAAAGCTCTCTGCACCCCTCAAGGTATTAATTCTTCTAACCTTTTCAGATAGGGCACAGAAATTTGCTCTGTTTCACAATGAGAAGTCCAGTTGTGTCTGGTCCTTATGTGTGCTGAGCCAAAAGGGCCATAGGGAAGGCAGAAGAAATGAAGACTGAAATATAAAAAGAGAGACCACTTCCTAGTAATATTTTATCATAGTTAATTGAGCATGGCATCCTAATCTACTCTTAAAGGAGATAAGAGGATCCAAAGGACAAAGAGCTTGTTAAGATATGCTCCATACACTCAATTCATTTCATGCACAACATTGTAGAGCTGGAAAATGTAGAGCAATGTTACCCTGATTTCTGGGGTCCCTTGGGGAACATCTCAATGTGCTTCACACAGTGGGGAATGGAACCTATCCAGAGCACAAGCAATAGCAATACGAGAGGCAGGGTAACCTAGCAAGATCTTTTAACCCAATTTTTACGGAGTTAGGATGAGCCAAAAACCAAGTAAAAATGTCTAATAAAATGATTTTGTTTAAAATAAAGACTTGCTCATGTTCGCACTTACACACTCACTCACACAAGGCCTAGCAAGAAATAAAAGAGAGGAAATTGGATAGGGAGCTTTTTGAGGGTTGCAGCTGGGGTATAGTGCACCTGGTCCTAAAGTCCAGAGATCCGGGACAGCAGCGGAGAGAGAGATGAAGCTCAGCACGTGGAGGGCTGAGGGGATAGCTCGACGGACGGAGTGAAGGTCAACTGAGAAAATGGGAGCGATCGAAGAGATCCGAAGAGCCACTCAAAAACTGGGTCTATTTATGGGGGAAAAGGTACCTGGAGGGCTAATCCTTTCCTGAGGAGAACAATAGGTAGAGGAGCTAGAACAAAGCTCCGAAATGTCAGCGTTCTTTGCATGATTGAATTTACTGGGGTTGTCAAAAGCCTTGGCTGTATGCAAATCGTTCTCGCTTGATGGGCTAATGTCAGATGCGCTAATACCTTCAAGCCGGCTTCTTGGGGCTGAGGACCCTTTTTGTATTTTAAGTTTTACCTATCTGGAGGTCTCTTGGGGTGACATGACTAAGAGTTTACTGACCTGACCGGGTTTTTCCTGCTTTCGGCCATTCGACCATGCCTGTCTACGTGATCGTTCGGAGGACCTCTCAAGCATGTGGAGATATTTTTAATATTAAATTGTAGACCCCGGGATAGGGTTATCTATCACAGTAACAGAAAGACAACAACAATTATCAAGGAACAACTCTGGTATGATGAAAAATAATATTGTGAGAGGCTCTTTAGTTCAGATAAAAGGTAAATACAGGAGGACATGGTCGGAGTTTTTAAGATTATCTCTGATGTGGTTAGTAGTAGTAGTAGTTAAAAAAAAGAGGAAAGGTCAGATTATCCATGGTACAGCTGGAAGAAATGTTTCTGTGGCCAGGTGCCCACTACTGAAGGGGCAGGGAAAGTGTAGCTAACCCCTGTGTTTATCACACTAATCAATTGTTTTAGGCTGGCCCCTTCAAAAACCATTTCACACACACTTGCAAAGAGAACTGAATGCTGATTTTGTGTATCACACTTTCACCACATTTGCACTTTAACACTGTAACTTCCACTGTTCTGTTTTCCACACTTTAAGACCTCCAGTGCCATTCATATCAATCACCCTCTTTGCCTTGCTTCCTGCATCATGATTCATTTTACTTTGTTGTTGTTCTTATTGTTATTTAAAATTATTCAGTAATAATGTTATTATGAAATAGCATCACAGTGTTATTACAGTAGTGCCTTAAGAAGTAACAATTTGGTAGTAACTTTGTTTTTTATTATTTTTCAAATTTATATTTGTTATTTTCATTAAATTGTAATAAAGTTAGCGAACGTATTTGCATAAGTCAAAATCACAGTTCAAGCACATTCTGCAATATTACATGATAGGATATAAAACAATAATATCCATTGGGAAAAATAATAGAGACAGATGTTCGCTATTTACATCACAATGTCACATAAGAAAACAGCAAGAAAAAATTGACAGAAAAAGGTCTCAACATAGAAAAAAACACTTTTAGACTTCACATGCCGTCAGTGCCACAGATTGGGTCAAGTTCAGATCTTATTCTAAACCCTTCAGAGTTCTATTTGGTTTTCGTGTCAATTTAGTTTTGGTACACTCTAGGGTTAATTATTCGTCAGTCCATCCTTGTTTGCTAATCTTTGGTAGTTATTTAGAATCTTCCCTCTATCCCATCATACCAATTATGTATTAATCCTCAGTTAGTTAATTCATTTTCTAATCAATTATCTATTATAATAGTCTGGTACTTAAGAAAGTTCCATTTCCACGGTTACTTCTAATTTCACCCTTTCTATTCCTTATCTCCAATGATAACTTTCCCTCATTATTGTGATAGATTTTTTCTCTTTTCTTAAAGTGCATTTCACACAATTATACATGCTTGATACCTACACATTGTTTTGTAATTCCCTCTGCAGATAATTTGCGAATGGTTTTTTGAAAAAAAAATTGAAAAAATTTATGATCAGATCTGTTTTCTAACAAATATCTTAGCTTGTCCATTTCTGTCACCTCGAGGAGTTTCTCCAACCACTCCTCTTTAGATGGAATTGATTCCTTTAGCCAGTATCTAGCAAATACCATTCTGGCTGTTGTGATCATATACCATATTAACCTCTCTTTGCAATCAACCCTTTCCAGTTTTAGATCAATAGGGACAATTTAGAATCTAAATTGAGCTTTATCTCTAATACCTTTTGGATGACTGCTTGAACCATAAAGCAGAATTACAACCTCACCACGGGTGAAAGAAAGTACCTTTTTCTTTATGATATCTCCAACATTTGTCATTTGTATTTTTGAACATCTTAGCTATCCTTGCGAGGGGGGAATACCATCTGAACATAACCTTCAGGGCATTCTCTTGTAAGCTGTATGATCTTGTGAATCTACTGATTCTTTTCCATGCTTTTTCCCATTCTGTAAGTCCAATATTGTGTCCTATGTCCGTCACCCATTTTACCATATATTCTTTAATTGTTTCTTCTTCCAGATTAAATCTAAGCAACGTTTGGTATATCCTTGATAACAACTTTTGGTTTCCTTTCTTTAGCTCTAATTCAAATTCCGTTGAGTTCGTATCAATTCCGCCTTCTTTCAAATCTTTTTTAAATCTTTCTTGGATCTGAAGATATGGAAACCAGTGTACTGTCATTCCTTCCTGTTGTAATCTCTGGTGACTTTTTAATTACAGTACCCCACCTGTTAGGTATGTTAGTTCTTTATATGTGATCCAATCTATGTCACCTCTGAGATCTTTAATCGAGAGGGCTTTAATCGAGAGGGCTTCAGAGAAAGACAAGATGGGACTTTTGGATATAGGTATCTTTTGTATTTCATCCATATCTTGTACAGAGATTGTCAGATTGCATGATTATTAAACACTTTTTGAACTTAACTTTCTGATACCACAGGTAAGAGTGCCATCCGAAAAAAAGTTCATGACCTTCTAAAAGGCTAATAGCCTCGGGTCGTTTAAGCATATCCATGGTTTTATCCAAACTAAGCAGGCGTTTCTATTTATCACCACATATTTCTTAACTTGATCAAGTGAATTTTGAATTTCAGTCACTTGTGATTTTAGATCAAACAGATCTTGCTTGATTTCTTTCATAAAATGCTTTCTTTCTTTGATTTCTTTCATAAAATTTCATCCATAAATTTCATCCATAAATTTCTTATGGTATTCTGGTGGGGTATCAATAGAGTCCCTTCTACTTTGGGAATCCCCTCCTCTCATTTTCCCTGACCTCATTTTAGACATCATATAAGGACTATTCTCAAATTTGAACATCAAAACATACAGTCAAATAATCTATCAGCACAAATTACGTTAGTTTTTTAACTACTACCCATTTTTAATTTAGATATCAACTTTAGGCAATATTAGATATAACCTTAAAGTTTGATTTGAAGGTTCTTCCACACTAATCCCCTTTAAATCTACATTCTATAATCCATATATCACAGTTGGTAATCTATATTCAGCATTCATTAGACAAAATTCACAATTTAACAATCCCCCTCTAATATTCAATATTTGGTATTAATATTTAGTATTACTCAATAATCCATTATACAATGCTTCATATTCAATAGTTAATATTCCATGATCAATTCCATTGTTCTCTCTTCAGTATGCAATAATGAACAATCAATATTCAATATCAATAATCAATGTTCAACAGCTTTATCTCTAACTTAAATTGTCTTCTCCAACCTTCTTATCTAACTTTATATAACTTATATAATTTTAATGACTTTGTATATGGATTTTATATGATTCTATGTTATCACATCCGGTCTATAGTTCACAGGTTCATTCAAGAGTTTCTTGCCTTAAAATAATACAACCATAGCCCATAAAGTATGTAAATTAATTCCCACTTTATCAATTATAAATATGTGTAGACTTGTGGGTCAATACATCTATAACTCAATAAACCATCAGACTTTATCAGTTCTTTTAGAAATCACAATTCATTGGGAATTCTATATACAATTACATCACCAGTGACCAATAGTTAATTCTTCTGGTTCATCAGTTTCTGTGACCAGGTATCTTTGTGTAGACTTCACTTATTTTAGTCTCCTGAACTAGTCATTATTTGTATAATGTACTTCTCCAACCAGTAGATGGTAAACTGATGAGTATGGTAAATGGGGCTCTCCATCGAAAAAGAAATAACGCTATGAGGAAACCTCTGGACACACCCTAACTAGTCTTTAATTCAGCGTATTCGTAAGTCCTTTAGTTTGTAAGTTCATGAGTCCTTTAATTCTTTCTTCTCGATATTAATCAAATTGCAGAATAATTCATCAGCAAAGGACATCCAAATTCATTAGCCTAGCATACCACAAGTCTCTGGAGATACTGTCAAGTCAGGAGAAAAAGAGAGGGGCAGCAAAATGTGGAAAGAACAAAAAAGCTCACACTTGAGTCTCTTCATACTTTCAAACCTTCTTACCTTTGAGAGGTTCTTGAATAAGAGGAAAAAAAAATAGAATGACGAGTTGAACTCCATCTTTTAACATGTGCAGTTCATCCAAATACTACTCTCAAAGAAAAACACTATGTGAAAAAGCAGAGGTCTACATTATCATAGACACTGCAGCCCTGTAGGAGATATGGGAAAAAGAAAACAACGTTCCACCATGTAAGCTACTTGCCATGGGTAGGAAGTTCTGGGCTCTTTCAGCATTCTTTCCTTACTTTAAGTTCATAAGGGCTACCCCAACCATAGGATGGAACCAAACCCTTATTTATTCTGGACTTCTACAGGTCTTCTTATCTTCAGAAAGAAATTTGGCAGCGGGAATTCGGTGGGTGGCTCCTCAATTCACGCCGAGGCAGGCGAGAGTAATGGTGGCGACCGCTCGTCCAGCCGCTTCTGCACTGGAGCTGGCACCTAGAGAGAAACAGCTTGAGCGATGTCACGGGTCCCAGTCGGGCTGTACCACTCAGTTAAAGTTGGGGGGTGCGGACAAATCGACTAGATTTAGGCTGTCAGTAGCCTGCGGTGGTGGCAACCTCTGAGCGGAGCATTTGGAGATCTTGTCTTTCTAGCTCACGCTCAAACTGGAAGTCACCTTTGGTAGTAACTTTGTGATGTGTGATACTGCAGTAAAGCAGAGGAGAGATCTTTGGATAAAACCTCCATGCAGTAAACCTGCCTGAAGAGTGACTTCCAATGGTTAGCAGATTAGGACTGCACTGTGATTACACTATAGTAGCAATGTATAAGATAGATATAGATATAGATATATATATAGAGAGAGAGAGAAAACAAAAAATCTAAGAAGAGTTTCAAGAGTGTAGAGCATAGAAAACAGATTAGAAAACAAAGCTATTTTGTTGGGAAGCCTTGTCCTCCCTGTGCATGCAACCACCAGAAGTGGTCTGAGGCTTCCCTGCCAGAGGTATCCTTGAGAATCGCCAAGGGAGGGACAACCAGACCACAACCCTACACCATGCCCACTATTCAATCATTCTTTCAGTGAAGTAGAATGAGTTGTTCACACTCAGACTGGTTACTGAGCGATGGCCATTTCTGCACTAGACTGTTACAGTGCTATTATTCCAGTTTCAACATCCTGTGATGGGGAGGGGCGAGGAATAATAGCACTATAACAGTCTAGTGTGGAAATGGCCCATAGCAGGAAAGGGGGTCATTAGCAGATTATTTCCAGCATGAAAAGAAAAATTGAATTTCCAATGACTCTATGGCACAATAACACTGGGAGAACCAGAATGTTATGTGGTAAGGCTGAGTCAAAGGCAGGATTAATCCACAGTTATAATGGTAGGTAAGCGTCATGTGACAAGCACCTTCCTCTCCTAGTTCAAACATTTCCTGCACTCCTGACTACTCCACTGATACCTGGGAGACTACTTAGCAGGACTGGTAGCTGGCCACATTCAAAACGTTCTTCCAGTTTAACAGCCAAAAGCAGAAGGGAAGGCAGTAAGGACGTCTGTCCTTGCATTCCATAAAAGAATACAGGGGAATCTCCAGCATCTGAGTGGGAGACAGAATTTTGTTTTGTGAAATGGGCTGCCAAGGAGCCCACCCATTGCTATTCCTGACAAAGCTTTAAATGTGCACGTGTGTGCATGCCTGCCTGCACGTGCTCATATTCCTCCAGTGTCTGCTCTGCATTTCAAAGCACCACAGAAGCAGCAGCGAGAGGCAGCATATTTAGTGGAGTGAGAGCAAGGAAAGGTCAAGGTAATCCAAGCTGGTTTACTTGTGTATAGTTTCTGTGTGGGGGTGTGTATCTTCTCTGTGTGGGTGTGTGAATTGGTTGACATGGACTTGAATTCTGTAGGTTAGTCAAACTATAATATACTCATTGCATCAAGTACTGAATAGTGAGTCAACGCACAGTAACTCTACCTGATGCAATAGGTCTACTCTAATCAGGACTAACAATAGATCCCTATCACTTTATAATGTTATAGCACTATTATTCCACTTTAACTGCCCTGGCTGCACGCTTTGGAATTCTGG
Source organism: Iguana delicatissima (assembly GCA_948472985.1). Classification (NCBI taxonomy): domain Eukaryota; kingdom Metazoa; phylum Chordata; class Lepidosauria; order Squamata; family Iguanidae; genus Iguana; species Iguana delicatissima. The sequence goes on from CAOKZL010000430.1 coordinate 747,214, forward strand.
AGTTTGTAGTTTGGTGAGGCACTGGAGTTCTTTGGCTGAGAATTCTAAATGCCTCTGCCTAAACTGCAAATCCCATGATTCCACTTGATATTGCCATGGCAGTTAAAGTGGAATAATAACGCTATAATCGTGTGGTGTGATAAGGCCCTTAGTCCACATTGTATTGGTGTAAGTGTGGGGTGCATGATTACACAGACACTATAGTCATCAGCATTGTATGTGTTGTTTGGTATCTATAAAGAAATGCGTGGAATCAGAGTGTGCATCCTGCTGAAGCTACAGGGCTGACAGTGAGCTCATATATTGGGCTCCTTATCTCTCTGTCTATTGTACTTTGACTTTTTATTTAATGAATTTGTTCATTCATTTAATTTCTAGGCCACTGCTCCTAGAATAGTCATAAGAACTTGCATACATGCAGAAACTGGCCATTTTGGATCCACTCCAGGTCCCTAAACACCAGCTGGAGAGGGGATGTCATTCAAAGATGTTCAACAGTGGAAAAGCCACCGCATATAGTTATAGTGGTGGAATTTGGCTCCACAACGTGTAAGCGACAGTGGCTGCTAACCTGGGCATCTTTAAAGAAAGATGCATGGAGCATAAGGATATCTGTGAATATGAACCTTAACAGTTGCACAGTATCTTCAAGATTAGAAGCAGCAAACTTCCAGTTACTGAGGGGCAGGGCTCTTACTATGGTGTGCCTATAACTTTTAATATGTAATGGGTTTTTATGTGTTTTTAACTGTTCTAAATTAATGTATTTGAGTGGATTGTTGTTATAATGCTTTTTAACATTTTTATATTCAGATTGTTTTAGCTGTTTTGTTTTTACATACAGTGTGAGTCACTTGGGGTCCCATATAGGAGAAAAGGAGGGTATTGAATGAATGAATGAATGAATGAATGAATGAATGAATGAATGAATGAATGTTCCACTTTCAGGTTTTCCAGAAGGAGTCGATTTGTGACTGAGAAGAAACAGGATGCTGTTTTAGATAGGTCTTTAGTCCAATTCAGCACAAGATTTCTTATTTCCCTATCTGTCAACTATAGCCAGAAACATATTGGGGTAACACACATGTGTAAGTGTTAATGTGATTGCACTTTTTTGTCTCTTTGACAACGGGCATATTCAATTCATAGTTGGGTAAACGAACCTCCACAAGTGTAAGAATTTTGCTTAAATTTTGCTTAAATCCTGTGGGCTAGTCCAGCTAGAGTCAAGCCATTAAATCAGTTCACTCACCATTCAAAAATCGATTGGGAATAATCAACAAAATTGCAGTGATAGAATTGCACATTTTTGGACAAGGTCACTGTGCATTCCTCATTGCGCAATGTGACAATGGGCAGGCAGACTGACAGATACACAGTCAGTTGCACATTATTAGTATTTAATTGAAGGATGGTGTACAGCAACCACTGTGGAACTATGCAAGTGTAGATTTACACTACGCAAGCAGAATATAACATCTCAGCCTACATGTGAGGGAAGTTAATTCAGTAACAAATCCTGGTCCTGTGATGTGGCACTGGAAGAAGAAATGTGTCTCAGCTTGAGAATTCACGCATTTGCAATGCTTATGGTGCATTTTAGAGAAATAAAGCAATCCTAATGAATGAGTAGTACACTGAAGGCAGGCACTGACAAATTGTACAGCTGAAACAGCATGCACAAAATAATGTGAGCATTTTAAAATGCTAATGGCTAAAATGTGAACAACAGAAAAGAAATATGTACAGACACACTTTTCAATGGGTAAAATGCATTAATAAATGAACATGTTAGTGGAAAATGCACCAAAAATTGCACACAAATCTGGAAAGAAAGAACAAAAATGTTTCCATTTAAAAATTGAAGAAGGAGAGAAAGGCTATTTCCTAATGAAGGCATTGTCCCAGAATGGGGACACGTTGCTGCTGGTGCACAAGTTGTGCTTTTGCACGACGTCATCACGGTCCTGCTGCCCATGTATGGCCACCTGTTGCAATCGCAGGATATTCAATTATCAGAAAAAATCTAGTATTGGCTCCAATTGTGCAATGCTCCTGTCACTGGCAGCCCTGGAGAAAGGGAGAAAACCCAATCTAGGCACTTCCTCCCTAGTGTAGCACAGGAAGTGGCCAGCTGCACTGCAGAACATGTCCCTTGCATTACCCTTCCACAGGCAGCTGACTGGAGGGGAGCATTCAGTTGCGCTCCCATCCCAGCAGTGGCACTGGCACTGGCACTGGCACTGGCGGGATCACAAGGGGACGACAACAGAAAATGGTAAGATGCAGAAAGGGCCAAAGTAGCAGCTGTTGGGACTGGGAGAAACACAGCACTATCAAGACTGAGGGATTTTCTCATCCCTATGAACAATAATCTCCATGTCTGCTTATTTGGTTCTCATCACTATCATGGGTGGGGTGGGGAAGACATATAAAGACAGAGTGTAGCACCTTCTAAAATGTGTATGGGGTTTCATGTCATCTGAATCCTTTTTTTTTTCTTTTTAAGATTCAGTAAAATTGGCCAATTATAGCTGCTGCACCCATTTCCTCCCTTCTTGTCATTTTAAATTTTTAAAGTTCAGACTAGAGGGCTGTAAAATTATACTATATGTATGTTTTTGTGTGTGGGCTTTGTTGTTTTTATTGTTGTTGTTGTAATGATATCTTCTCAGGTAATGAAAAAAGTAGGAGGAAGCTCCTTCAAGTGAATTAAACAATACTATCACAACCCTCGGCCTGAACTGAGCTAAAGGAGCCTCTGCAGATCAACCCGCTAAAAGGAAATCTTTTTAAAGAAACTGATGTGAAGAGAACCATAGACATTTTACCTCTACTCCTCCCAGTTTCTTTCCTCCTCTGCCCTGCTGGAAGAGACTGTTAATCAGGACTCCTCATATGCTTAGCCAGAGTGCCGCTTTGCTAATTTACCCAGTTCTTTGAAAGAGGGGAGGAGAGGAAGGGGGAGTGGGAACTATGCATTTTTCTGATTTATAATTTTTAAATGGGTCATTTAAGATGTGCAATAAATGAAATAATTATTCAGGATGGCAATAATTCTCTTGAATGTGATGTTAATGCAATCAACCATTTATTGAAGTGATAACAGGCTAGGCTGTTAACTAGTAAACAGGTAATTAAGTGTCTAACTATGTGGTCATAGCATAGTGTGAGAGAGATGGGTTTTCTTTTCTTCCTAATGTAGGGCCTGTGGACAGGCTCAGATCAAGCTGAATGTATTGTCATTTGCATGCCTTCTTTCTTTTCCCTTTTTCTCATTCCCTCCCTCTGTTTCTGTACACAAGCGCTTTCTGCATCTGAAAAGCCATTTCATCCAAAATGGCTTAATTCTGAGGGAAGGGAAGCCACTGGGGAAAACAGGGCCAGCCCAACCATTAGGCAAGGTGAAGCTATTGTCTCAGGCAGCAAATCTGAGATTTCATCAAGGGTAAAGAATTTTTAGATATTTATTGTGTTTCCATTGCCAGAAATCAGAAAAATGCTTTGGATTTTCTCCCTCATATGCTAAAAACCACATACTGGGCTTCAGGTGCTATGCTCCTTGACTTAGCCAAGCTGAGGAGCCACCACCCTCTCCTGTACCTTTTCCAACAGTATCAAATTGATATGTGTTTCTCTGAGTATCAGTTGGTTGCCTTCTATGCAATGGACATTTTGTTGTACTTTTTGTATTTTATTCTCCTTACTGATGAAAATCTCCTGTCTGAAGCCGCTATCTCCTGTCAAAGGAAGCTGTTCCCTGAAGCACAAAAAGCACTCACAGAGGGACATTATTGTTGTTGTTATTTGGTTAGGACCATGGCAAGGAGAGAAAGGATTCAGTTTTTCCTCTGTGCTATTCAGGCTGTTCAGAGTTCTCAACAACAAAGTACATATCATTCGTATTCATATGGGTAATGTCATATGCATTTTGGCCCTCACTACAGTTTTTGTTTCCAGAGGAGAGGGAATTAACTATAGACCTATAGATACAGTGCACCTACAAAACAGCACACATAGCAAAACTGACATAGAATGTTTTGTTTTTTTAAAAGAAAAACAATCCACTGTTGCAATCTTTTCTATAAGAGATTTATTATAAACAGTTAGAATTCATCAAAGATCATCCAAACCAGTAATCTCTGTGACATCCACCTACAAGCTTAACTTTACATAGCTTAACCTGTAGTTGAATTCAGACGAAAGTGTGCCACCAAGCAGAGAGCAAACATGTATAGGTCTTCCAACAGAATGCATCATTCTGAGTGAAAGCACAGCTGAATGAAAGCACGGAGAAAGGCATAATAACCAACAGTCTGTCATTTTCAACTGGGAGCACGGAACTGCCTGATGTTTTTATCTTTTATTTGTAGTTATTCAATGAGTATTCCACATTTCCTCCCAGAAGTGTGTGTATTGTATATCTTCCTGTCCCATCCATTACTTCTTTGGAATAACTCTGTGAGTTAAGACCCTCTTAGGGCTTAAGTTAAACACAAGATTTCCCAATGAACTTCATGCCTGCGTGAGGATGTAAACCTTGTTTCCTGATGTTACGCTGGCTTTCCTATGATACGTTCCAAGCTACCCAGATAACCTTTGTGGTTGTGAGGAGGATCTTGAAGATCTGGGAGTGTTGGGAGAGCATCTCGTAGAACTCGAGGGTATGGCACAGAATAAGTAGGTGGTTTAATAGCGTGGGGTAGAGCTGTTAACCTGTTTTTGCATTGTACATAAGCCAATTTGAGAGATGTATGTTAGCTAATTTGATGTACAGTCATCCCTCCACGTTTGCCAGGGTTAGGGGCATAGGACCCCCATGAAAGTGGAAAAACCGTGAATAACTCTAGGCCCTCCCAAACCATATTTAACATACAAAAAAATGTATAATCACCATATTCCATCCACCGTGGATTCCTTAGCAGTGGTTCTCAACCTGTGGGTCCCCAGATGTTTGTGGACTTCAGCTCCCAGAAGCCCCAACCACTATGGTCAATGCTCAGGGCTTCTGGGAGCTGAAGTCCAAAAACATCTGGGGACCCACAGGTTGAGAACCACTGTAAGGCATCAGGGTTCCTTCACAAGGCAGAAGTGGGCAGCTGGTGGAGCTTACTGCCACCTCCACTGCTGCCCCACACCATTTTTAATAAGGACTTACAAGCCTCATTTGCAGTTTCTCAGTCTCACAAGGCTTGCAGTCCCTATTAAAAATGGCATAGGGCAGCAGCAGAGGTGACCGCAAAGAATCCGTGAATAATCAAATCCGCAAAAGTGAAACCCACAAATGTGGAGGGCTGACTATATATTAGTGAGGTATATTAGTTAATTAGTTTTGTTGTGGTGTGTGTCTTCAATTTCATGAAGTCGGTGTTTTGCTGTGCTTTGGGGAAGTAAATATATGATTTGGCATGTGGACTTTAGAACTAACCTCTTCCTTGAGCTCATTTTTTTCCTTCAAGGTGCCTAACTTTGAGCCTCATCAGTTTGCCTTCTGGGAAATGCGTTTCTTATAAATGACCATACTCACTATGGCAGCCATTTTATGAAACTGTCATGATAACCCTCCCAAAATTCCAAATGTTCCCTTAGCTGTAAAGGGTTGAAGACTCCCTAGAGCATTTTAGAGTACTTTGAAGCACGATCTTCAACATAAGAAGAGCTATGCTAGATCAGCCCAAATTGCTATCTAGTCCAAAATGCTGCTTGCACAATGGTTAGTCACTTGCCTATGGGAACTCCACCAGCAAGGTATGACTGCAAGTGCACATTGCATCTCATGCTACCTGACATATGATGAATAGAGGCATGTTACCTCCTGTATTGGAGATGCTATGTGGCCTTCTTGATTAGTAGGCATTGGTGGCCCTATATTTCATGAATTTATCTAATCATCCTTTAAAGCCATCGAAGTTGGCAGCCATAAGTACGTCATTCAGAAAAGAGTTTCACATGTGGAGAATTATCTGTCTTCAATCACCCACCATTTGGATTTAGAAGATGATTCCAGCTTTTAGTATTACACGAAAGAGAGCAGCTTTTCCCCATCTACTTTCTCCACTGCACGTATCATTTTCTTGTCATGTTTCACCCTTTCCCTGCCATAAGCTAAACAGAACCATATGTAACCTTCCTTCAGGAACTGTTGCTCCAATCTCTTGATCATTTTGTTTGCCCTTTTCTGTATCTTTCAAGCTTTACAATATCCATTTTTAGGTACAGCTACTGAAACCATACATAGTATTCTAAATGGATTCACATCATGGATTTGTATAAGGCAGCATGGTATTTGGAGTTTTATTTTCATTTTCCTTTCTAATTATGCCCAGCATAGGCGTCAGGTAAAATGAGAGTCAAGGATTCTTTTGAATGGGAACTGATAATCTCATAAACAATGGGCAAGCTCCTACGTTGGAGTTGTGTAGCATGAGTTTCTATTTGTAAAGTTATGTTTTAATTATGCAATGCAATCCTTGTGTTGAATAGCAACACTGCACAACTGAACCAAGACACCAGACCAAAAGTGTTACTGAATGCGCAACCAAATGAGCAGTGTGCATTTACAACAATGTCCATGGTACATCTATAAGCTGTGTCCAATGTGTGCACATGTGTGATGCACAATGCACATATGAGCTGAATATACATCTGTGTATGTAATAAAATCATCTGTGTAATTCTACTGCTGTAACTTTGAACTGAATGCAGACATTTTGCATCAGGCAGAAATGTGAAACTGCCCCAGTAGGGGAACTTACATATGTGTATTACACCAACAGCATTTTAGAAATTTTGTAAATGGTACATCATGTTAAAACTTTTAACATTTACAAAAATACCACTTGTTATAATCAGGACTTATTTTAAATTCTGGTAATTAACAAGTTCCAAATGGACAAGGCAGGAATAGAAAGGAATGTTCACAGTCATTCCAGCTCTCACAAGTGAGAAACTAAACTGATTCTTTGCATAATTGCAGATGTAAGAGTGAAAATATGTCAGTCTTCTTGTTAAATTTCTCTTATCAGAATTCCCATTCTATTCCATTTCAACATATGAAAATTTGTGCAGATTTCCATGTTAATTTTTCCAAAATATATGTTTTAGTGTATCTTTGCATCTTATATGCATTTTTTTCAAGCGTACACATTTATAGTTGCGTGCATTTTAAAATGCATACATACTTTTGTGTGAAGATTTCCTCTTTGAAATACATGGCCAGTCTCAGATTAATATCAAGATTAAATTTTGGGAGGTATTTGGTGTAGATGAGGGAGAATTTTGATTTAGTTTAGTTTTGGAGAATATACTAAAATATAGAAGTATTTTCATGTCGAAGGCAGAAAGAATCTGAGATTTTAAGACTTTAAAAATGGGAGAAACCAGTACAGATTTTGCATTCCATACTTAATAGACTCTTGTTCCGATCCAGATCATTCTGTTATTACTATTGATTGTCCAGTCATTCTTAAGATCATATTGTTTATGCTATTTGATTATTCAGGAAAGGTCATTCAGTGTATGAGGTAGGGGTGAAATGTAGAACACACTGGCAAAGCAGATTGTTAGAAAAAGAATATGCAGCCAGCTTATTGCTTTCTTGTAAAATATGCTTGTAATATGACAATTATCATTAACTCTGATTTTTTTTCTCCACTACACAAGTGACAGGAAAATTATCATGTCTGTACCTGCATATTTAGTGCCTACTTCATCTTACCCAGAGTAAACAAAGGGGAAAACATCTAGTCTCCATCTTCAGCAATACAGCATATTCTTTCAGACACCATATCAGAAGTGTTGTTTTTCTCCAGAAATAAGGGCAACGGCACTTTGTTCTTTACTGTTCTTTGGTCATCCTCTTCTATTGCGTCTCCACTGTTGCTCTTACTGGCTTTTAGTCTTTCAGCATAATAAAGGGCCAATATATTACTAATGAAATTTTTTAAAAAGTGCTTTTCTGCTTTATTAAATGAAGCAGTATAACAGAGCTGATGGGGGGAATCATCCATCAAACAAGTGTATATAGCTTCTACAGAGCCACACAATTTTTTCTCTTCCTTGATTCCTGGCCTTTCAGAGGGCAGGAGTCTTGAGCTTTTTGATTTCTGCATGGTAGATGTGAGACGCTGGATAAAAGAGCTGCAAAATGGAAGTGGAGTGGGGTGTGGGATGGATTTCCTCTTTTTTTTCAGAACTCAATAACTGTGAGCTCTATTTGCATAGAAACCTATTTGCAAACTCTAGACTGGAGGCTATTTATTTAGATTTTTAGCCAACTTGATTGCTTTGAAAAATGTTTTTAATTTCATTGTTATGCATTCTGGCAGATTTTTTGTTTGTCTGTTTGTTTCTAGCTAGGGACAGGTAGCAATACCCTGAAACTAGGGCCACAAGCATTAACATATTAAACATGTTAATCAATTAAACAATTGATTCATCAGGAGGGATTAATTTTAATTTATGAGGGCAAATTTCAATCTCTGGAGCTGAAAAGTGAGAGTGCAATGTTTATTTTTAATTTTTCAGGGCTTTTTGTCCTGAAGCATTAGAATTATTGAAAATGACCTTTCTTATTAATAATCAAATGTAGCTGCTGTTATCACCCTTAAAAGTATTTTATATTTTCTTCAATAATATAGAAGAATGGAGATGTTCTGGATCTATGCAGATTTATTAAGATTGGATCAATATGCCTACTCAAAAAAATGAGTAGTTTAAACAGTCCCAATTTAAAATTGGTATATAAGAAGTAAAACAAATAAAACATAGGATGGGCAAATAAAGACCCTTGTACTAATAGGGCACTGTATTTAATGGCCTAAAAAGAGAGGAAGATATCCTCTGATGGAACTGCTTCAATCAACAGAATGAGGAAGGAATGATCTCTCTTCCCCACAACAACCTCTCTATGCATCCCCCAAACCTAAGAAACACTCCAGAAATGGTTTTTGGGCACCACCAAGAGCTTTAGGGGACAAGAAAGAAGACCAAAACCCTATTGTTTTGTCAGTGAAGTTCTGATGCAACATTTAATTTCATGAATATGCGATATTTTCATCAAAGCCAGATGGCTGACTCAAGTTATCATTTTAATTTCCTCTAATGTCCTCAGATAATGCTGTCCAGAGACATTATAGAGATTTTAATGTTGGTTAGTTCTGGTTGGGAGGAGCGATAAAGGAGGTCCCAGGACAAATGCTTCTGGTACACCCTGCTGGAGTGTGGGACCATGAAAGTGTCCAATGTTGTTGTGTACTGACTCTGGTCTTGCCCAGATTTGGAGCACAGATGGTGCTGAGAAGATCTTTAGTGTAAGAGAGTACAAAGATAAATAAGAGAAGAGGTAGACTTTTCTCCAGATTTGCTTGTGGCATTGCAGATAAATAGCATCATCTTAAACTGTGCAGGAAGCACAGTTAAAGCAGCAGTGCAGGAGAACAGCTATAATATGATCTGAAGCTTGTGCAATAGTCTTCAAGGGGAGAGCATAGGAAAGCAATCAAACTTCCAAAAACAGCCTTCTCTAACTAGGTGTCTTCAAGATATGTTGAACCAGATTTCCCAAAACTCTCCAGTTAGCATAGCCAGTGGTTCTATGCTGGGCAGTTCCTGCTGCTGCCCTTACTGATCTCTGAGCTGCCTACATTCCAAGTTCTAGATGAGAACGAGCCTTACAACCAGGAGTCCGAGGCCTGTCTGATTCTGTCCAGGACAAAAACAGTTAGTTTGCAGGCAGTCAGGCAGGGTTGACATGAGCAAGGAAGGCAGGCAGTCTAGGCAGGCAATCGTTAAATAAACATTAGTATTAAGCTGTTTGTTAATCAACCTATTCAATGTTTACCTTTTCAAAAATTACCAAAACATGACCTCTAATGACTTGAAATAGTGACAACTCTTAATTGTCATTCTTAAACAACCTCTAATAACAAATAAAGGGTAACAAATTATTTTAATGTATAATTTTCAGCTATGTGCTTCAGTGTCAGACTCTGTGGCCATTTCTGCACTAGACTGTTATAGTGCTATTATTCCACTTGCAACATCCTATGGAATCCTGGAGTTCCATCCTGCAAACCCCAGGATTCCATAAGATATTGCAAGTGGAATAATAGCACTATAGTGCGGAAATGGCCTTTGTCTCTCTAATGTTAAAGTCCTTGCTCTTGTGGAAAGTCTGAGTGATTATTAGGTGTGTCTGTAAAGTTTCTTTAATGGCCAGCTCTAACAGGCACTGAAACTCCCATTGATTACTGTGGATTTTGTAACTAGGCCACCTGAACACGTAGAGATAGATTGACAAACAGCTAGAAATCCAGAGAGCTGACAGAGGGATATCTTACATCACAGCATATTTAAACACAGTAACCTCGTAAATGTAAACAAATGGGAGAGATTTAGCAAAACTAAAGATATGTCCACATGGCCTTTTTGTTTGGCAAGGAAAATATCTTCTCTTTCTGGGTCTGTTATTTCAATTATTCCTTGAAAACATATTATGCAGCTTCCACCTACATCTAACAGAAAATCCTCCTTGCTAGGATGGTGTTTGTTTCAGAGAGGGGAGAATTGAATTTCAAAGCAGTGCTTCTACCATGCTGGGTGCTTGGTGCTACAATTCCCATGGGTAATACTACAAGGCATCCACATGTCTCAGTGCACATACACCAGCATAACAAACTGGGAGAAAAGAACAGATGAGTTTTTCCCAGCGTTTGCCAAGAAAGCCCGTAATTACAGAGCCAATTCTGAGCCAAGCCTGGGGGATTTTGTTACCCATCACTACTTGGAATGAGATTGTCCTTGAAATTTATATATTCAGGCTCTACTGTGTCTGTATTAAATATTTTTTAAAAAAGGAACAGTCATATTGTGTTTGAGAAGGATGTAGGCTAACCTACACAAGCCTCTTTGGCTTTTGGCTCTTTGGCAGCATCCCTGCAAATATATTCCAGATGCATTGTTCCTTTATACAGTCCTCCCATAAAATCTCTCCAGATGCATACCTGGTTTGACACACCACAGAACACAGATGGGGTAAATGGTTTTATACAGCTCTTTATCAGTTTCACCAAGCGGGGAAAGAAGGTAATGCTGAAAATACTTTCTTCTGAGAGATGACTTATTGTTATATTTTGTCAATACCACTGAATGGGGATGGGCAATGCTAACAAGGTTCTTTTAACATTTGGACAGATTTGTTCTTTAGGACTACACAAGATAAATGTCAAGTCTATATATATGTGTATATATGGGAATAAATGTACAGGATGGAAGGCTTGTTTATTTTTCTTGGCATGACGGATGCCACATCATCTTCCAAAGGATGCTCATGACATCTGCACACCCAGAATCTGAGCAGCCCTTATAATTGCAATGCCAGTGTAAATGTGGCATATAATACTGAAGGCACAAGAGGCAGAAGTGCTTCATATGTTAGCAGAAGGAAATGCATTTTCCAGTAACAAACTCTAATTGTTGGTGTCATTTATTTTGCTTAAAAAAATATGAACATAAAGTCAGGGCATAATTGAGCATCAAAAATGCAATTTATCAAAATCATGTAAAATTAAAGTCTAAACAGATATCTCGGTCATTGGGAGAAAAAAAACACAATTGAATTAAATCATGCATTATAATTCCAGTAATACAAATTTGAAACACAATTCCAGTGATGCAAAGGAAATCGTTTAGAAAATGTTGGTGTGCAGAAGGCCTGCTCTGCTATGGAGCCACGTCTGCTTCAGAAGCCCTACCGAAATACAAACTGCGCAAAGTTCGGTTGTGTTTGGGAGAGTTTTGATCTCTGTTGAAAAACCACAATGAAGGTGAGCCCACCATTTTCCACAACAGTCCATTTCTTCATTGAACAGCTGTTAATGTTGAGAAGTTCTTCCTAATGTTTAGGCGGAATCTTTTGCAATTTGAATCCATTGGTTTGTGTCTTAGGCCATTTCTGCCCTTGTCCCATCATCCTCCTGTCACAATCCCAGCAGCACCTTTGGCAGGAAGGGAGAATGACAGGAATGCTTCCCTCCACACCCGTCCGGCTCCCTGCAGAAGGGAGCACGAGCAACACACATCCACCTTCTGCAGCACAGCCAGGCTCTTTCCCATGCTGTGCTGGGGATGGAACTGCCTCCATAGCACTTGCAGCCCTTCCGTGTGACAGGTAAGGATGAGAGCATCACACAATCACGGGCACTTAATGGATTTAATCCATGTCACAGTCACAATGAGTGGGGGTGTGATGGCAACGGCACCGCAATGACACTGTGCAGAAACACGGCCTGCAGACTTTTGCCATCCCGTTCCCATAGTGGGACTGTGATGCCATGCAGAAATGGTCTTAGTCTCTGGGACAGCAGAAGATAAACTTCCTCTGTTTTCTACACTGCATCCCTTCAGACAGCACTCATACTCTGTTAACTGGATTAAGGACTTGTCAGAATTATGGAAGATTTAACATAGGCCAGAGTGACTAGGTAAACAATTGCTGCTAGTTTTATGAGGGCAGAAATGTAGTTACCCAATTACTTTCTGTGCATCATTAAAAATCTCTCACAAGAAGCCTGCCTTGTTTAGCATTCCTCAAAAACTCCAGTTTAGTGGTACACCACATACCTCACTTTATGGAAGATCCATTTTCAGTCTCAGACATCTTCTATGTAGGACTGGGGAGGACTTATGTGAAACCCCAAATAACTGCTGCCAGTCATTATAGACATATTATTTCAAATCAGATTTTATTTTCACCAAGCTGATAACCATTGCAATTTATACAAGTATAATATATGTCAACAAATATAACTAACATAAAAGACACAGTAGCACAAACAGTAAAACAACCGTATATGCAAAATGTATCCCTGGTAAAGATAAACAACATAATCAAAGGGCCCTTCAAAGCGGGTAAAATCACTAAAATTATTTACATTTAAAATTTGTTTGTTTGTTGTTGTGTTTTCAGGTTGTCTTTGACTTCTGGCAACCCTAAGGCTGCTGTATCATAGGGCTTTCTTGGCCACATTTGGTTGGAGACAGCAAGATGTGCCTTTGCCTTCCTTTGAGGCTGAGAATGTGTGATGTGCCCAAGGTTACCCTCTGGGTTTCCATGGTCAAGTGTGGATTCAAACCCTGATCTCTAGTCCAACACTCAGATTCAAGATATGATTACATCTGTATTTTGAAATCAGTCACTAACAATTTAGCAGTTTTTTAAAACAGCCTATCATGGTCCTCAAGAAGAAAATTGGATAATAATCACCTGAGACACCCTAGATGAGGTAACAATAAAGGGGTAAATAAATCTTGGTGTGGGTCTCTGAACAAGCAGTATTTTCCTTCACCTGCTTAGAACTTGGAAAAGTTACTTCTTGGGCTGCACATGAAGTAGTTCAGCTTTTTTTTTTTTTTTTTGGTTAGAGCTTGGAAGCATCCATACAATTCCCCAAACTGCCCAGCCACCCTATACTCCAAGAAAGTATCTGATTCTTCTAACCAGAGACAAATGTTACAAAAATCAACAATGGTTTGCACTGACCTACTACACCTCCTTCCACAGTAAGTGTCTACCCTTACTGAAAAAGAAAGGAACCAGATCAGCAAATCTGTTTCTCTACTTTTCTCAGTGTTTGACTGCATAATTAAAGCCCAAGAGGACAACATTGGCAATAAAACAGGGGAAACAGGAGGTATAGGAACACTGACGTTTTCTTTCGCATATATCTCAAGTAACTTTAAAGTGTCCTAACTTTGCAGAGGTTGTGAATGCATTTCATGCTTCACTCACTTGCAGAGAATTAGCATTAGGAGTCATCACAGTGAACATGGGGAGAGGGGGCAGAGGCTGAATGGATTTCATTTTACTGCAGAAAGGCAGTCACTTATATTGTTTGATGTCAGCTGCAGTCACAGCCCAGCAGACATCTTTTGCAAGACTAGCGAGAGATATGACATTTTTGACATGGCTGCTGCTCCCATTCCACAGCTCAAATGACAGTCATCCAGAGTCCTGGCTCTTGCTTCTTGGTGCATCTAACAAACCCAGGTGCTGAAAGAGAGGCTCTCTCAGGCTCCCCTCTGATGTCATATCAGCTTTTCCCCTGCTCCATTTTTTAAAAATAAAAAGCCCTGCTCCTTTGGATGAACTGACAATTCATGTCATGCACAATACTGAGTTTCAGAAAACTGATAGCACTAGGGGGATCGAGGATCAGTATTTTAGATGAAAGTTATGCATAAAAATTTAAGAGAGTGTGTGATTCTACACCATTCAAAGATGAAAGCAGACTCCAATCTGTAAAAAAACAAAAACAAATCACCACTAAAGGTAATGGTATCTCTGTGGTTCAAATGTATTTTACATGTTGTATGCATTTTTCTTTAAAAAAAAAATCTCAGGCATTGATATCTTGTGATTCTAACTCTTGTGGATGGGGGCTTTCTAGGGTCAGCATGATGCTTCCACTCATCTCACTCAATTCACAGAGTTCCACATACAGAAAATATGCTCATATGGAACTCAGTGAGTTCAACATGAGTGTCTTAGATAAGAAACTCCTTGTTACTGTTCAGGAATAGGAAAAACAGGATAGGATAAGAAGATAATGGCTTGAATCCTCCTGCTGACACACTTTGATTCGCATCCTGTCGGGAATTCTCAGCTACAGTAGACCTATTCAACTGACTGTGGTATGGTCAGTCAGTTGAATAGGGATTTACATTGGTAAATCCCATTGACTGAATGAGTGTACTCTAGTCAGGGCTGAGAAAAATTAGGCCCGTGTGCATAACACAGGGTTATCTGTGAGTATCTTTTCTGGGATCTTGCACAGGAAGGTAATCATTATCTCCTTGTACAACATACAAACACCCCCCACACACTTTGAAGCCCCAAGGGTGCTCCCATAGTCATTTCCAAGACGAGGGAGACAACAAGGAAGCATTAATCCTGGCTGCAGTTCTATAGCTAAGGGAAGAATGGTGACATCACTCCCCGGATGTCCAGCAGTTCAGTAAGGATCCAGGAGAATGACCTCAATTCTCTTCTCCTGGCTTCAGAACAGCACCTGGGTGCTTTCTGGTCACTTTTCCCTCCCTTCCCGCAAGCCAGCAAATGGCCATGGTAGTGCTCTGGGGCTTGAAAGCTATCAGTTGGGAGTGGATATAGACTAGTACTGTGTGTGTAGAGTGTTAGGATCACAGCCATTATATAAAATTTGGCTTAATTTAGCCTCTCTAAATTAAGAAGCTATTCTGTCTGCATCATTTCTGCACATGCTGGGTAAACGTGGAGGGTAAACATCCAGGACGTGGGGGATTTCTACCCCCCATGGTGAAAGCTGTTGCTCGCTGCCCAAGATTTCAATCAGGACTTAAATAATGTCTGTTTATTGTTTATTATATATTATTATGTTATTCGTTTATATCTCACTTTCTCTCAATAATGAGACTCAAGGCACCTTAGAACAAATTTTGAAACGGCGCAGATTTTTACAAGCTATACAGAAACTTCAATAAAAATATAAATATACAAATTGTTTAAAAGGCAATTAAACGATTTATAAACTCGAAAACATTCAAATTCATGAAAAGACCACAAACCATAAAACAGAACAGCACATGATTAAAGGCCCATCCCATTCAGCTTCTATAAGGCTCAGGGCACAAGGTTATTTTCATTTGCCAGTAGAAAGAAAGCAAAGATGGAGCCTTTCTGGCCTCATCAGGGAGTGAGTTCCAAAATCTGGGAGCAATTACAAAAAAAAAAAAAAGGTCTTCTCATTTGTTCCCACCAAACAAGCTTGAGAAGGTGGTGGGACAGAGAGAAGGGCTTCAGAAAATTTCAGAGTTCTAATGGGCTCATAAGGTAAGATATGGTCCCTCAAACAAGCTGTACCCAAGCCCCCATGCCCACAACCACACCTTTTTTGATTCCCCTGAGTGAAAGGCAATGGGTCATTTAAAATGTAGTATATCAGTCTGAACAAATGCCTTTCTGAAGAGGGATTGTGCTCAGAGTTTCCTCCATCCATGGTTTGAAAAAGCAAATGATCTGTTAGCAGCAGCAGCTGAATAAATAAGCAATTTCCTATTCCTCATATAATGTTTACTTTGCATTAAAATATATGGCTTTCTTTGAAAAAAATACTAAAACCTTGAAGTAGACCATTGATAGGAAGAATATAACTCTTTTGGGCTGATAGGATTTGGAAGTTCCTTCTGTGAAAGGCAGCAATCTGGATTTAATAGTCCACCATGTGGACCTGCCTGCTATTTGAAATGACCCTCAGTAGGGCCAGTCCAAGGCTTTTTGCTACATGACACAAAGAAGCAAGTAGTAGCCCTCAACCCCAGATCAAAGTGCATAGTACTGAAGGCCACCCAAGCTGTGTGAGCACCCGAAACAGAAAATCCTACAAACACCTCTTCTTCCCCTGACAGTAAAGAAACAGTGATAATAAATAATAAATTCAGTATTTTTGTTGCTCTTTCATAGCAACCAAAGGCTTACTCTGCTTAGAGACAGACTTCTGTGGACTCAGAGGTGGCCATTTAGGGTAGGGATTTTTTAATTTTCTTAGCCACTTCTTTAGTCATGCTAAGAGAGAGAGAGAGAGAGAGAAAGCTCTTGGTTGGTAGGGTATGTCTGGCTGAGAGGGACATCTGAGGGTAAAAGTTACTCCATGCACTGGCAGAACACTCCACTACTGAGCTGCTTGTGTTGTTTTGTGGGCAGTGAAGGCTAAAGTAGGGTATGCTAGGGAAGCTGTTGTGGGACACTGAAGAGCTGCACAAACTGAGATCCCTTTGTCTTCCTGCCACTCCCTGTGCAGCACAGGTTCCACAACTTACCAGCCAGCTTTGGAGTTGGTATAATTAATTCCCTCCCACTAGAAGAAGAGATGGCTCTGTAAAAGATTTTATCTGAAGAGTGGCTCAGAAATACAGTAAACAAACACATTTAAAAAGGGATAGATTTCAAAACATTTCAGAATTTCAGTACACTTCAAGTGAGCCATAGCTGGGGAAGAAAAACAATAGCACCTTTCCACCAATCCCACTCCCAGATTCAGTGGCACATTGTTTTCCTTGGTGCCTGCTTGAATGGGGCTAAGAGCTGACCTGTGCGAAAAAGCCAAGGTCTCTGCAGTCACCACTCTCTTCCTTACAGCAGTTTCTTCTTTGTTCATGTTTGCCCTTAACCAAACTCTTCTGCGTGAGTGTTCCTTAGAAGGCAGGGAGTGAGTACATTAAAATTCCAGGGAGTGGGGGAGTAATTTCCACAATTTACTGCAAGGGGAAATTTTCATTATGTTGTTACTGATATTAAGTGTTAAAAGAATCATGGCTGCAAGACCTTAGTGATCTATCATTGAGCAGAAATCTAAAACACACAGAGAGACAGTGCTTTTATCCATAGAGCAACTTCCTGTCTTTCTGAAAAAGCAGCATTGTGGATTCTCAGTTCTGCCATACTGATGTGCCTGATGTTTATAGTAATATAAACAAATGACTGTGTCCTTCTGTTGAAATGGGAATGGAGAGGATATGTGGGTTATGTATAAAGCCAAAGTGCAGATTTTAGTGACCTCAGGAACAGAATGGATTGCAGTAAAGGGTCTTGCAAAATTATTTATCGACCTGTCCGTTGAGTTTAATTCACCGAGGGTCAAGCCTCGTGCAGAACTGGAATCCCTAGGTTTTCCTAGGGGGCAACCCTGACAGGTAAACTCTTCATTCTGCAGAGCAAATATGCTTTAGCTCTGTCTCTTTTGGACGCTGAAACAATGGCAGTTGTACACTCACAGCCAAATTCATGGTACTGTGGGAAGATCAGATGAAAACAACCTCCCAAAGCTCTCCTGCAGATGTCATATTGCTGAGATTTTTGCTGACAGCCAGAGAAAGGCCAGAGGAGAAATTTGGGAGAAAACATCTAATATATAAAAGTCAAAGTTTGTTTGTCTCTGTCAGGTGAAGACCTCATATGAGTGACTTCCTAAGAAGATTCTATGGAATCCTTGGGTTTGCAGTTTAAGGAGGGGTCTTTACAATTCTCAACTAGAGAGCTCTTGGGCCTCAGTCAACTGTGTCTCTCTTAAATAGGCCAGTTGCTATGGAGGCAAGGCCTAGCAGCAGGGAAGAGGGCAGTGTATTCCTTCAGGAACCCAACCTGTGTATGTTAATAACTCTGAAGACAGATTAGATTGGGGAATATAGGGAAAAGTTACAGGTACTGGACAAGACGGTTTGGGACATTAGAGACACAGGATCTCAAATCTTTCTAACAAGTATTACTTTTGAGAAAATACAATTCCAGGCAGTGCCAGGTATATTCTAGTTTATTATAAATTGAATCACTGTGGGATAATGGGTGCAAAAGAAAAGACAAAAGAAAAGAAAAGGAAAAGAAAAGAAAAGGAAAAAAAGGCATGATCTGTAGCAGTATTCTCCTTAGCCAATTTCACAGGCCATTTCCGCATCCTATGGAATCCTATGGAATCCGACCGGCCCCTCCCGAAACTGCAAACCCCAGGATTCCATAGGATATTGAAAGTGGAATCATAGCACTATGACACTCTAGTGCAGAAATGGCCATAGTAATGAATGCTTGTTTCAGGGCTGGGCCATCAGCAACTCTCTGACCTGAGTCCAGAACTCATCAAGCAAGGGAGTCAGAGATGGGGAACAAACAGGAAACAGGACCAATGAGCAAGCCAGGAACAAAGAACAAGACCCACTTTCTTGTTTCCCTGACCTGCCCCCATAGGAGCACATCAGGTAAAGCTTAATACAAACAGGAAGCAGCTTCATAGTACTTCATACATTTCCTAGTATTTCATAAGACAATAAGAAGTATCCCATGGAGTCAGATGAATGATCTATCTAGTCCAGAATCCTCTTTTGTAGGGTGGCCAGCCAGATGTGTCGTGAGTAGGATGTGAGAGCTACAGCCATTTCCTGCAGTTGTTTCTCACCAAATGTCGCCTGGGCACATGCTCTTTCTGTTACTTGACATTAAGCCAGTGGTTCTCAACCTGTGGGTCCCCAGATGTTTGTGGACTTCAGCTCCCAGAAGCCCTGAGCATTGACCATAGTGGCTGGGGCTTCTGGGAGCTGAAGTCCACAAACATCTGGGGACCCACAGGTTGAGAAACACTGCATTAAGCAATAACCATCATGACTAGGAGCCATGAAGGGCCTCATCCTTCATTAATTTGTCTGGTTCCATTTGAGAGCCATCACAGCCATCACTACATTTTGTGTTAACAAATTACATCATTTATCTATGTGCTACATGAAGTGTTGTTTTCTTTCTCTGACCTGAATTTGCCCCCCCCCCCCACACACACACTTCAGCTTAATAAGATGATCCCAGTTCTAGTATCATGGCACACACAGGAAAAGAAAAATTTTGCCTATCTACTTTTTTTACACCCTAAATACTATTATGCCCCTCTTCATGACCTCTGCCTTTTTCCTGGAACAGAGCTTGCAAACCTGTGTACCTTTAGGCATTGGACTCCACTTCGCATCATTCCCAGCCAGCCTAGTCAGTAGCAAAGCATAATGGGGTTGTTGTCCATGAGCATCTGGAAGGCCATAGGTTCCCCATCCCAAAATCACCCCCAAAGCATTTTGTCTAAAGAGGTTGCACCAGTTGCCTTTCTGTGCACTGCCCCCTCCAATCTACTGTGTTCTTTTTGAGAAGGAGATATAAGATCCATGCAGAGTATATCAAATGTTTTTGGTTATATATTGTTGTTTAGAGATGTTTTGATACTCTCAGTTTTATTTCTCATCCCTTTCCGAATGATGCCCAGCAGAGAATTCACACTTTTCACTTTTGCTGGATGGTGAGTTGATATTTTCATTCAACTATCCATCACAACTCCAAAATCTCACTGGAGGCAGTCACTGTCAACTAAGACTCCATGAGTATATATGCAAAATCAGGATTTTATTTTGATTTAAATTTTTTGGCCCCAAAGAAAATCATTGTACTAAATGGTGGTGATTGTTATTGTGTGTCTTGAAGTCATTTCTGACATATGGTCAACTCTAAGGCAATTCTGGCATGGGGTTTTCTTGGCAAGATTTAGTCAAAAGGGATTTACCATTGCCTTCCTCTGAAGCGAAGAGAGTGTGATTTGCTTGACCAAGATTACTCGGTGGATTTTTCCATGACTGAGTGAGGATTTGAACTCTAGTCTCCCAAAGTCCTAGGCCCTTTCCGCATGTTACCTTTTCTCGGCGCTGGCGTGCGGTGATCGTGCGAGCAACCTCTTGTGAGAGGCTCTCGCTTCCTTGCTTCTTCAGTTCCGCACGAGCTTCCTGCTCACGCGAGAGCCCCGCCTCTTCCTTTCGCAGTGCAGCCTGGGACCTTCCCAGGCTGCACTGAGATGGGAAGTGCGACCGGCCCGGCTCCTGAGGCTTTGCATGCCAGGTAAGTGTGCGTGGGGCCTGAGAGCAATGCACAATTGGCTGAAAGCTGAAAATGCAAAGGTCATGGCCTGCCGGCCCCGGGAGCCTTGCGCAATTGCGAGGGCGTCATGCAGATCGTTCCTCACAATCACACAAGGCTCCAGGCCCTCTTTTGCATGGCAGATGCCATGCGAAAAGGCTACTAGTGCAAAACTCAAAGCACTACATTATCCTGGCTCTCATATTGAATTATATTTGTCCTTTTTTCTTTTTAATTACCAATTCATTCATTTTGGAAAGATTATTTCTGGGTTCTCACCAGTCACTTTTTGTCTTTAGCACCCTGAATAATCCGATTTCCTATCTCACGTGCCTTTCAGAATGCTTTGAGAGTACATGAGAATGGCATTAAATCCCAGAGTCCATATAGAATCTTAAAAGGCTTTTGATAAAGTCTGTCACTGATTTCTGTGTAAATTTAGCAATCCAGGCATAAGAAAAGGATCATCTTATGGAGTAGTAACTGGTTTTTAAAAAAATAAAAGGTGGAGAACACGAATAAACTGATAGTTCTCACAATACAGGGAAATATGTACCACCCCCAATCCACACTGGGACTGGTAGTGTTATTTATAGTCACTTTGGAAATAACAGTGAGCAGGGAGCTGATGAAGTTTGCTGGCAACACCAAATTATTCAGGGAAGCCAGTCATCTTCTCTGCAGTCTCCTTATCCTCCTTTAGCCTGCCTTTAATTTCTTAGCTGGGTTGCTGCCTCTGAAGTATTGAGAGATGTCTTTAAAATTGTTGGCCTCATTGTTTTTAGCAATTATGCCTGTAGCTTTTATTTCTTTTTTGTTTGCTATATCTCTTCTACTGTGGCAGCCTTTACATCTTTTATTATCTGATGACATGAATAAATAAAAAATCCCAAGGTTTTGGGGGACAGATTTTGTCCTTGTGATTTTACCTTTCCATTTCCTCACCAAGAGGGTCCCCGTGGGATCTGGTGGTTCCAGTTCCTGTGGAGAAGTGAATCCACTCCTGGTTTTACTCTGAAATTTCAAGGAACTATCCAAGGTGTTGAACCAGATAGCTCCTATTAAGCTTGGACTTGGAAGAAATTCATCACCCCACTGACATTGGAACTACCAGCTGCCATGGTAGGGTCCACAGGTTAGTTCAGTACTTCTGTGGTTCATTCACTAGAAGAGCCATAGAGAGATCTGAATGTCACTGAGATATATAGAGCTCCAAAGTAAAACCAGCAGTAGCAGGAGGGTGGACTTTGAAGATTATTAAGAAGAAGGCAGAGTCACTTTCACTTATCGGTCACAGTAGAACAAATAACTTCTCAGTAAGAACTTAAATAAAGTGTACGGTTTATACTAAGGTGAGAGCTTCTGCTATATAAGCAGAAAGTTATGTGAGGAAGCTTCAGGGGAGACAGAAAAGCCAAAGGCCCCAGGAGGCCTTCAGGATAGCAGGATTTCAACACAAAGAGTCTGACTGAGACATGGAAAGAGTGGCAATAAGAATTGAGTCCATATTCAGAGCTAACCATGATTGGTAAAAAGGAGAAAATGAGAGTTAAGCTGCTTTATCAATTAACTAGCATATTTACCTGGTGTTGCCCAGGATTTTATTTTCTCATAGGAAACACATTAGAAATACCTTAAGAATTACCTTACCTTACCTTAGATGTGGTTGAAATACATAGATTTGAGATCCTATGTCTCTAATTTCCCAAATTTTCCTGTCCTGTACCTGTAACTTTCCGCCATATTCCCCAATCCAATCTTTATTCAGAGTTGTTGACTTACAGAGTTTGGTTTCCTCAGACAATACACTGCCCTCCTTCTTGCTGCTGTGCCTCGTCTTGATAGCAACTGGTATGAGCTGTCTGACTGAGAATTCTAAAGGCCCCTCCCTGAGTTGTCAAACCCAGGATTCCATAGAATCTTCACAGCCAGCCAATCATATGAGGTCTTTGCCTGACACAGCCAATCATATGAGGTTTTTCCTGCCTGACACAGACAAATTCACTCACAAACTTTGACTTTTATATAGTAGATAAGGATGGACAGGAGAGGCCCTTTTCTTAATTGTACCACCTCAAAGGCATGACTGGTGGGGAGGGCTTTCTTGGTGGCTGCCCATAGATTTTGGAACTCCCTTTCTAGGGAGACTAGAATGGTTCCCTACTCACAGTCTTGTGCTGACAGACAAAGACTTTTACTCCACCATGTTTTTGAGAACTGAAAGTTGTAAAGAAATACATTAAAGAAGGTGCTATGCTACTTTTGCTGCTTTAATTATATTGTTTATTTAAAATTGCTTTTTATCATTTTTAACTATATGCTTTAAATTCTTTTGAAATGCTGTTGACAGTTTAATTCCATTATCGTGTTGATCTCTTGTATATTTTAACTGTACTGTGCTTGAATTTGTAAGTTGCCTTGAGTCCCAGTTTTGGAGAAAATGCAAGTGTAAAGAGAACAACAACAAAAACAAGAAGCAAACAACAACTGCATTATTATAATGGCCAAGAGGTAAGAACACCCTGAAACATTAAATTAGCATCAGATGCCTACTATGACCCGAAGAAAAATGAGACCATGGAGAGATACTTGTTTTCACCCCAAACAAGGAAGAAGTAAAAGGAACATATGTCTGTATCACAGCCCTAAAGACTCTGGCATCCCAACATAGCTTAGGAGACATGAATGATTTTCTAATCAGACTACTAAAAGAAATACAGTTGCAGCTCAACTTTTGCAGGTTTAACTTCTGTGAATTTATTATTTTATGTGAGTTTGTAGCTGCTGCTTAACTAGCAATGTAGCTGTAGGTGAAGGTGGAGATAATATTGCAATGCAATGACAAGGAACAGCTCCTGAAGTTGCTGACTCTGCCTTCCTCCCTACTCCTCTTTGTCTTGCTTCTCCTCCTGCTGTTCAGCAGGGTGGCCGTGGCTTGTCTACCTCACCAGAAATGGAGGATCATGAAGCACTGTCCAAAAAGCAACTTGTGCATATAGAAGTCAATAACTCTGTTCCCCAAACAGGGGGACAAACCAGGAAGGATTGTCCAAAAAGAGACTTGTGCACATGATTGTCAAGCCCTGTGAGGATCCAGGGTCTTTTCTAGGGGAAGGCTTGGAGAAAGCAGCAGCCAGTCCTAGGAGGCAGCCTCCAAGCAAGGTAGATGCATCCTGGTGCCAAAGTGGGAAGGGTAGTAATGGGTAGAGCTGTTGGTGACTTATGCAAAAATATCCTTTACTGTTATCCTGCTTCTGTTTTATCTCCTCAAGAAGGATGAGGACCCTGAAGGAAATTTTTTCAGCAGCAGAGTGCCTACAATGCATGTCTGGGGGCCTTAGAGATATTTGTGGTTTTTCCACTTTGGCAGTGATCCTGCACCCAAATCCCCATGAAAGGTGAGGGCTCCCTGTAGCTCTCTCCTTGGAAGAAGATCATACAGACATTCAAAAGTATCTCTTGAGCCATAGGTTGTCTATAGAACAGATACACAGACTCTGCCTAAGAGACCCTGGGAAGCAGGAATCTGAAACACCACCTGCAACAACAAACAATGTAATTCAGTGTACATGTTAAGCAAAACTACACAAAAGGTGAGAAGACAAAAGCTAATAATATGCCTTCAGATAGATTCTAACTTATGGCAATCCAGTCCTAGAGTTTTCTTAGGATTTATTCAGAGGAAATTTGCCATTGCCTTCCTCTTACACTGAGCAAATCCAACTTGCCCAAACTTATCCATGGCTGAATGGGGATTTGAACCTTGCCTCCTAGAGTCCTCGTTCAACACTCAAACTAAATGCCCAGGCTGTGGAAGAAAGAACCACTTCTATGAAGCAAATAGAGGCAGTGGTGGGAACAATCCATGTAGTTAAGAAGGACCAGGATACTGCAAATGAGCAGAGAGATATTTAGTTTATGTTTCACAGCCTTATAGATATTATACAATACAGAAAGAAAAAAAAGAGCAGGAAAACCATGTTTGCAACAATACTACTAGAGCAAATGCCTCCAAGACTCCAAGTGGATTGCAGAACCACTTGCAACATCCTTCAGTGAATCTATTGCATAGTCAAACAGAATGAAAAAAAAAGTCACAAAATGATGCTAA
The DNA here is from genome assembly GCA_948472985.1 of Iguana delicatissima. NCBI lineage: Eukaryota > Metazoa > Chordata > Lepidosauria > Squamata > Iguanidae > Iguana > Iguana delicatissima. The sequence continues at coordinate 771,792 of CAOKZL010000430.1, forward strand.
TGTATAAAAAAATAGTTGTAAGACCACTAGGGAAGTGCCAGCTATGTATAACAGATGCCTGCAATGAAGAACAATCTGTAAAATGCGCGGAAAAACCACTGGCCGTCAGTGCCAAGTGCAAAAGGCACACCCAAGCCTTGCACTCAAGGCCTGCCCAGCCTGACATCTCTTTCTGTTCAGGTCTGAACAGCCAGGGAGATCTTTGAATCAAGCCAGGGCCAGGACAAGCGGGTCTGCCTCAGTTCTCCCTTTCTGAGAACGCAGTCCCTTCCCCACTCTTGTCCCCCCTTGGCTTCTTCCTTTCAGGACTCTCTCCCCTTTACTGCCTTCCCTAAATCTGCCCGTCTCCCAGATGTAACGATCAGCAGTGATTTATGTTTTCCAAGACTGTAGTACTGTTGGCACTAAGGTCAAGATGATATTATTGGTAGCATGTATATTCCAGGATTCAGAATGAGACTCTGGGACACTGTTTTAAGGAACACAGAACTTCAAACATGTATTGTAACACTGTTGCTTTAAATTTGCTTTGTATCTATATGTTTATAAACAGCACACCATTCTTCTCCCTCTCTCTCTCTCTCAATTCATTCACTGTCTCTCATACATCCAGTTTCTCAGTTCTCTCTCCCACAGAACTCTTCAAATCTCCAACCTCTCCCAAACACACCACAAATCACACTCTTCTTCAAACACACTCCAGAGAGTTAAAATCCGTTATTTTCCTCTTTCCTCCAGCCCCTCCTCTGGGCTGTCCAAGGTTCCATTTCACCAGCCAATCAGCTTAAACACTCTCAGTTGCCAAGTAGGCTCTGTTGTCAGGACCCCCTCCCATCAGGTTCATCACACAACCCCACTTTCAATTTATAGTGATTTACAGGGAAGATATTCCTCTGTTGTTGGGAAGCCACATGGTACAGGCCATGGATTTAATGACAGTTCAAGAACAGTAATTCAATCCTCTATCTAATATCCTCTCAAGATATGGAGGTATATTCTGTAGCACTAGGCATTTTGAAGGCAAACTGAGGTTGAAGCTAAGCCTATAGATGCCACCAGTATGACTGTCAAACGTAGAAAGCCACCAACCCTGTTGAAGCCACTGAAGAGAGTCATGGCATCATGACGGCAGCTGGAACTAGTACAGGCTGACCAGCTGCCTAGGCCATTTCTGCACTCCCTGAACTGCAAAGCCCAGGATTCCATAGGATGTTGAAAGTGGAATAATAGCACTATAACAGTGCAGTATGGAAAGGCCCCTAGTGTTTGTAAGGAACCCTTCCAGCAAACTGAGAATCTAATTGATCCCAGCCGATTTAACAAGGTGCTCAAGAGAAGTCATTATCTTTTGCCAGTAAATGAGGAGGGATTACCAGAGCTCTGTCAAGTAAAGGTGTTAAAAATGGATTTTTGCACATGGAACTAAATGATCAATTCACCTGCTTGACCACATTTAGTACACCATTTGGTAGGCACTGCTGATTAAGAATGCCAGTAGGAATTCGACCTGCTTCTGAGGTAGTCCTTAGAAGGACTTCCAGGCTTTAAACTGTAGTTAATGATATTCTGGTGATATATGAGAAAGAGATGACAAGGAATAAGCCATTTGGGATCATGATGGTAAATGGTAGCAACTTCTCAGAGGCCAGGAGAGAAAGATGATACTGAATGTTATGAAAATGCAGCTGAGAAAAACAAAAGTGCTACTGGTCATCTATTGACATCACAGGGACCAGAGAAGGGGCTTTTCTGCACTACACTCTTTCAGTGCTTTTATTCCACTGTTAACATCCTACAGAATCTTGGTGTTTGCACTTTAGGGAAGGGCATCTAGAATTCTCAGCCAGAAAGCTCTTTGGTCTCAGTAAACAAGCCGCAGAATTTCTTTTCTTTTCTTTTTTTCATTTTATTTTTATTAAAGTTATAACAAACAATATTTACAAATAATCATTCTTTCTTTTTATAAATATATAAGAACCAGAAAGCAAAGAAATATATATAATCAAATTTATATACCTATATACCTATAAATTTATATACCTAGCCAACATTAATTCTATTTCTATTTCTTGTTTTTCTATTGATCTTCTATCTTAATCTACATAAATAGATAAATAAATAGATCATTACCCTTTTTATATGACTTGCCATATCTTTGCTTGTTTTCATTCTTTTCATGTTTCTTTCTGAATCGCCCATTTTCTTTGTATGTATTCTTTAATTGGTTTCAGTTCTTCCCTATTTTTCCCTCTTGTTTCCCCCTTAAATGCCATTGTCAAATCATCCATCATTATCATTTCTGATAGTTTAACATCCCATTCCTCGATATCAGGTATATGTTCACACTTCCAGTACTTTGCGTAAGTAATCCTTGCATTTGATACCGTATATAGTATTATTCTCCAATATCTAATATGCTCTTTTTCTATCTGATGTAACATATTTAAAAGAAATATTTCAGGGTGCAAAGGAATATTAATTTGTAATATTTCCAATATTTTCTTTTGAATGCTTTTCCAATATCTTTTAGCTTCAGGGCATGACCACTACATACGAAAAAATGTTCCTTCTTCTGTCTTACATTTCCAACATTTACTGGAAATCTTGTACATTTTTCTTAATTTTGTTGGGTCTAAGTACCATCTATAGAGCATCTTAAAGTAATTTTCTTTCAGCTTTTGGGCTAATGTAAATTTTTGTGTGTTCTTCCAGCTTTTCTCCCAATGTTCCAAGCTAATTTCATGTCCTATATTTCTTGCCCATTGTATCATTGAATCTTTAATTATTTCTGTCTCTAATTCTCTGTTTAATAATATTTTGTATAATTGAGCCACCATATGGTCTTTTTTTTCAAGAATGACATTTTCAAATTCATTTCTTATACTTTCAAATCCTTCCAATTTGTTATCCATTTTAAATCCTTCTTTTAATTTATTATATAAGAACCATTTACATTTGAAACCTTCCATCTCTAGTTCCTCTCTTGTTTTTATTCTTAGACTTGTCTTTTCTTCTACTAAAATATCTTCATATCTGATCCATTTTTCTTTCTCATCTCGCCATCTTCCAAATAAGGCTTCATGTGGAGATAGCCATAACGGGATTTTAATATATATCTTCCTTTTAAATTTCTTCCACATTTCTAATAATGCCCTTCTAAGATAATGGTTGAGGAATTCTTTATCTACTTTGCTTTTATTATACCAAAGATATCCATGCCAGCCAAATTTCAATTCTGATCCTTCCAATTCCAATATTCTTTCATTTTCAAGACTTATCCATTCTTTCAACAAGGTCAGGGCATTTGCTTTGTAATATATTTCAAGATCTGGTACACCAAATCCTCCTCTTTCTTTTCTCTCTATTAACATCTGCCACTTTATTATTGGCTTCTTCCCTCCCCAAATGAATCTCAATAAATCTTTCTTCCAATCACAGAAACATCCTTTGTTGATTATTATTGGAAGATTTTGAAAAAGATAATTAATTTTTGGAAGAATATTCATTTTAATTGATGCTATCCTTCCCAATAAAGATAATCTCAATTTAGACCATTTCTGAATTTCTGTCTTTATTTCAGTCCATAATTTTTTGTAATTATTTTCATACAATTAATTATTTTGTTTTGCTATTGCAGTACCTAAATATTTTATCTTTTTTTCTGTCTCAAATCCTGATAATCGTATTATCTCTTCCATTTCTTTTTTAGTCATATTCTTTGTTATGATTTTTGTTTTACCCTTATTAATTTTAAATCCTGCATATCTCCAAATTTTCTAGTTGTTTCCAGTAATTTTTTCACATTTGACTTTGGATCTTCAAGAAAAATCACAAGATCGTCAGCATATGCCCTCAATTTGTATTCTTGACTCTTTAGTCCCTTTGATATCTTTATCAGCTCTGATGATTCTAAGCAGCACTTCCAATACTGTTATAAATAACAATGGTGAAAGAGGGCAGCCTTGTCTTGTACCTTTTTTTATTCTGATTGGTTTCATTTTCTCACCATTGATTATGATTTGAGACAAGCCGCAGAATTTCATAGGATGTTGAAAGTGGAATAATAGCACTATAACACTGTAGTGCAGAAATGGCCAAGGTGAGAGCCATTACACAGATACCTAGGCTACAAGAAAGAGTCCAATACCTTATTGAGACAGTTAACTAGTTCTCCAAATTCTGTGCACATGTCTCTAATGTTTGTGAACTACTAAGATTGCTAATAAACAATGATGTGTCCACGAACTGGGACAGACTGAAGACAAGGCATCTGAAAGAATTAAAGAACTCGTTAAGAAGTGCACTGATGTACTGCAACCTTTCTGAGCAGACAGTACCATTGCATGATGCTTCAGAAGGTCTTGGAGCAATATTGATGTAAAATCAACAGCCCATAGCCTTTGCTAGTAGAGCAGTGACTGAAACAGAAAAGTATGCACAGATAGAAAAGGAATGTCTGAATAATAGTGTTTAGCTTAGAATGGTTCTATCAGTTTACTTTAAGACAGAGAGCAGTTGTATGATCAAATTATGAATCATTAGAGTGTGGTGTACTGGTTTGAGCATTGGATTGTGACTTTGGAGGCCTGGGTCTGAACCTCTGTTTAGTCATGAAAACCCACTGGCGACCTTGGGCAAGTCACATTCACTCAGCCTCTGAACAAATCCTGCCAAGAAAACCCCATGATAGGTTCACCTTATGGTCACCATAAATCAGAAACAATTTGAAGGCACACAACAACAAAAAGGCCTAGAATTGGAGAAAAGGTGGAAAAGAAAGAATTTTTTTCTGGCTGCCACACATATTGACCTGTTATCCGTGGAACTTTTGCTGCAATTTATGTGGGAATCACTGAGCTAAAGAAAGAGCAGTGGAAAGGAACAGAGATTATAAGAGGCTGAGAAAGGGAAAGCAGAGTGGGATGGATGAGAAAGGGGTTTTTAAAAAATTGTGCATCTCTCTTCCTTCTCTCCAAAACTCAAAGGCAGATAGTCTTTTTCATCTTCATTCTAGTAAGGCTTTTAATGTGAATATTTAACTTAAATTTAAATGCCAATTTAACATACACGTAATTGTTAATTCAACTGAATTAACTTATTTAGCTTATTAATGACTAACAAAACTCAGAAACCTTTGTTAACTTCCCTATCTCTGTGGACAGCACAGAAGAAAGCATATTACTCAGGACAACAAAACAAACCAAGAATGGGAAGCAATTACAATGGCTAATGTAGCTGGGGTCCTTTTGCACTATGCAATTATAGTGCTATGATTCCACATTAAATGCCATGATTCCATCCTATGGAATCCAGGGATTTGCAGTGTAGGGGGAGGTGCTTAGAATTCTCATCCAGAGAGCTTTTCTGGTGCCTCTGACCACAACTACAAATTCCAGGATTCCGCAGGATGCTCCCAAGGCAATTAAAGTGGAATCCTAGTGCTGTAACTGTACAGTTACTGTACGGATGATTATGAGCCCTAAAAGAACAGAGCGCACTGGCAGTAAAGGCTAGGTCTCTGTGGTGGGCTAAAAGCCTCCAGGGAACACCCACCAAATAAATGTTTGTTAGAAACCACTGAAAAGAAAGGTGCACCACCATGTCTGCAAATGAGTAGCAGGGCTGGCTGATAGGGGAAGCAAATCCCCTCTTGATTATACTGCTGGTCCTCTTTCATCTGCTCTGAACTGAAAAGGACCTCTGTCACTGCTGATCCTTGTGAAAGGATAGAGTCCGGCACTCAGAGAACTCCTGATAAGGTCCAGCGACTACAGCAACTGTGGAAGGAGCAATGTGATAAAATCAAGAGGGATTTGTCTCCCATTGGTTAACTCTGCTCAGAAGTAAAACCAGAAGCAAGGGGTGGAATTTGAAGAAAGAACAGGAAAAGGAGAGGAGGAACCATTTCCAGTGTGCAGATCAGAGAAGGAAAGAAAATGGCAATTGCTCCTTGACTATACAAAGGATGCCTCATAAAACACTTGTTCCTTCAAATCCCAGCAGTGTCAATGGAGCTGTGGGAGAATAGAGCACCTGGAAACCAAGCCTTGTGAGGAACAACTTATGGACCTTAGTGTGTTTCACCTTGAGAAGACTGAGAGGTGACATGATAGCCATCTTTAAATATCTGAAGGAATATTATATGGAAGATAAGAGGCAGCTTGTTTTCTGCTGCTCCAGAGGGTAAAACAGGAACCGATAGATTCCAATTACAAGAAAAGAGATTCCACTTAAAAACTTTTTTACCGTATGAGGTATTCAACAGTGAAATAGACTGCATCAGAAAGTTATAAAGTCTCCATCTTTGGAGGTGATTAAACAGAGATTGGAGGGGCATCTTTTAGGGCTGCTTTAGTTCTGTATTCCTGAATGGCAGGGGTTGCACTTGATGACTTTTGTGCTCCCTTCCAGCTCTAAGATTCCGCTATTCCAATTCAGTTTTCATTAATTTCAGTATAGCCAGTGTGGGTGAGTGGGATGGATTGGACCTTCCATGCTCTTGAACCTGAATGCAAGATCAAACTCTTAGAAGTGTGTTTGCCCCTTTAGTGCCATTCTGGTTTATGCCACACAGGGTGAGAATTTACCTCCATTTGAACTGTGCTATGACTTCTGCCTGGATTTCTTGTTGTCACCTCCATGGCTTGGGTTCCCCTCCCCTTCTTTAAGAGGATACTAGCACTTACATCTTTAGCATGCAAATGACAGCTCTCTCCTTCAGGGAAGCCATCAGAGAACTTTTTTATGCAAATGTATGTATCGAAAGAAAATGAAATATTAACCAGCCAGCTGAGCATTTTTATTTTTAACAATGTTTCCTAGCACAGATTTTTCAATCTTTTGAATAAGACTTTGCAAAAATTTGTGTCACCAATTGCAGTTCCAGTATTGAAGTTGGCAGGAAACGGGGCAGTGGGGTAAGACAGAATTCTGGCCTTAACCGTCTCACATGTGTGCTATATGTATGTAGCGATGTTTCCCATAAAATACCTTTGTCTTATATATTCCGAGCAGTTTCTAAGAAGTTTTTTTGTGTGTGTGTGGTAGGCAAAACTTAGAATTTTTTAAAAGAACTGATAGCTGTTTCAGTTTGAATTAGGTAAAATCCTCTGTCCAGATGAAAACTGGTGGGTCGACAAAAGCAATTTTCTAGATATAATGGGAGGGGGGAACTGTCTACCTGGAATTAACTGAAGTTCTTGGGGTGTAACCTTGGAGGTGAAAGGCTGAATATGATCTCAGAATAGACAAAACATGGCAAAATTGCTGCCTTGATGCCCTCCTTTTGGATAATTTTTAAAAGCTTTTAAAATTAAGGCATGCCAGGACATTGTGCGTCCTGCAAAACTGGCCAGCAGTAGCCTAAATAATGCATCTGTTAAGTGTGTGATCCGTAGCAGTTGTAGATGCCTGGCAGTTTGAATGAACCGTAATGCCATTAACACAATGAAGTAAATGGAAAGCTTTTTGTTGCATTTGAATCTGGGGTCAAATTTTCATAAATTTTGTTCTTGCAGGCAAGAAGGAATTATTTCAGCATTTTTACCTTCTCATGCTGTGAGAAAGGTGCCAAAAACTGTGCAGTTTTGAAAACTATTAGCAATTTGAGTCTTATTCTGTGCAAAAAAAGAATGCACGTGGGTTTTCTGTGCAGAAACCGCTATGGTTTTCTGCAGGAAACTTGTTTTCTCACAGAAATGCTACTTAAAATGCTATATGTATGTATGTATGTATGTATGTATGTATGTATATATATTTGGAACATTCATTCTTTGCACAGAACAAGTCCTGAACCGTGAAGATCCTTGCCCCTCTACAATTCTTGACATCAGTGCATCCAGACAATTGAGAAACCCATTTTTGACAATTTTTCAAATAACTTTTAATATTCTTTCTATTCCTATGTGGAATTTATATACTGATTATGCACACATCTGAAGAAGCACATAAACAGGTACTGGGCTCAGCCTTCAGTGCACTGAGAGTCTGAGCTCCCATTGTGGCTGTTTCTAGAAAGGTTTCCCACTCCTCATGCTCACTGTAAACACAAGTCTGAAAATTTGTGAGATCTCAGAAGACAGGGGCCAGTGTCCTCTGTAGCTCTTGCCTTTTTCCTTTGAGTAAAAAGTATAGAATGCAGTGGATAAAAAAGCAAATATATGAAGATTTGGCATCATCTATGCATAATGCAGGTTTATACTGCAGAGAATGTGGAACATCTGAATTCAGATTATGTAGCAGTAGTACTAGTAACAGTACCACTAGTACAAGTAGTAGTAGTAGAAACTGTAGTAGCAGTGATGGTGTACAAGTGATCGTCCCTAAAATCAGAGAGCAAAGGATTTGCCCTACAATAGAGTTTCATTCAGGGAGGTCAAGAAGGAACTTGCACATAGCACTGCAACATTATCACAAGTCAAACTGAATGTCTTTCTGTTATTGGAATTTTAAACAGTGGTTCTGCCCATCACTCTCCAAATCATGGCTTTTGTAAACCTTGATTTTGAGACATGTCCTTCTCTGAGATTTTATTTTAAAAGCATATGAGCCTATCTAAACTATTGTTGAGTTTCTCATAGGTGGTTCACCTGGACCTGTTACATTTTCTACGTGGATTTATTTTTACTAGGGTGGGGAGAGATGAGAGAACGTAGGAGTAAGCTAAGCTGGCCTTGTGGGTCTAAACATTGCTTTTCCATTCTGCACTGTGAATGAACAGGAGCCAAAGGCATACTTGGGAGAGCAGCAGCTGTTTTGAAGTGGAACCAGTGTGTTTCTGTGAGAGGAGTACAAAGAGTGGTTCGAGAGAGTGGCTGACAGTTCAAAGTGTTTTGCTTTTATTATGCCACACCTGCTGTTGGCCCTGCTACATCTGCTGAAATCCCCAAAGAGACTTTGTTTAATGAGGGAAAATTATGAATTGATGCTTCTTTACATTGTGAAAGAACCTGTAGGAGTACAAAGGAATTGAAAGAGAGCGATAAATATTACATGCTTATCATTCCATGGCATTTTCTCTGGAGACCTGTGATGTGCTGTTGTTAGAAAGGGTATGTGAGACTTCAAATGTAGGTAAAGCTCAGCCAACGGGAAAGACAAGACCCTCTGTATCTGGTGGTTTGATATTTACCTCAAAAAGTCATAACAGTATTGATAATCAGAGATTACTGCAAAAACACCGCTGATGGCAGCCATTGGCCTTGTCCTACTGGACAGGAGACAGCCAAGGCCTTCCACATTGGGCACTGAATGTCAATGCAAAGACGTTCTCACAGCCAATGCAATACCAAAATAGGCCTGATGTTCAAAGGAATTGACAAGAAGAAAATTCGCAACAGTAAAAAGGAAAGAATTTTATGATAAAATGCACAGTCCACAACAGATATCTGTCAAAAGTTAAAATGATCACCATTTGCACAGATGACTTTAACCCTCAGACATCAGCATTAAAGTAACATATTTCTTTGTGTGAGCTGTGGTGTATTTTCTGGCCCCAGAGAGAATATCAATGTGATGTGAAAAGCTCCAGGAATACTCATGAATTCAGAATTCAAACATCTAGAACCGGAAAAGATAAGGTGGAAAGAAAAGAAAAGAAAGTCAGATATGGGAAAGGAAAAATCAGGCCGCTTGTAAATACATTCTATGATGTATAAAATGCTGAAGGTTAATGTTTCTTTGAAGCCAGAACTATATTTTTTGGGATTAGTACAAGATCAATTAGAAAAGAAGTACAGCAAGCTACTATGATAGATGACCACCGCAGATTGACTGTTACATGCATAGAAGGACATAATATTCCAACAAAAGAGGACTAGCTGATAAAATTGTTGGACAAGTTAAATGGATACACTGATGATATTGTTAAGAGAAAAATCAGTAGTGACTTTTTCTCAAGACTGGGAATCTTTATAGTTTTTTTGCAGGAAAAAGTGCACAATGTGCTGATTGTAAGTGCCTTTCTACACTACACTATTATAGTGCTATTATTCCACTTGCAACATCCTGTGGAATTCTGGGATTTGTAGTTCACTGAGGCCAAAGAGCTCTCTAGTTGAGAATTCTAAATGCCCCTCCCTAAACTGCAAACCCCAGGATTCCATAGCATGTTGAAAGTGGAATAATTGTGAGGATTAATAAGAAATTTTGGTACAGATCCAAAAAAGAGATGGATTAGGTCTCCCAAATTTAAAATGGTATTACAATGCAAATTAATTGAGATATATTACAGATGGAGTCTCAGGAAAAGGGGATTTAGAATGGTTAGAGATGGAAACAACAGAAATTGAGGGGAGATTAGAGAATATATTTTTTTGGAATCCAGTCAAGGGAAAAATAGAAAAAATAGAAAATCCACTATTAAAGAATATATTAGAAATATGGAAGAAAAACAAGGGAAAACTAATGCTGGCTATCTCACCATTAACTCCAGTAGTGATGATGGAAAAATTCTCAATCAATTTGAGGGATGAATTAGAGAAGGAATTTAAAAAGCAGAGAATATATAAGTTAAAAGAATGGATGAATATAATGACTAACAAAGATAGAATAAAGGAGAGATTGCAGGGTACTAAGATGTCATGGTTTAATTACGTTCAGATGGAGCAGTGGACAAGGAATTGGAAAAGCAATAACAAAGATTAGAATACACTAGATTTGAACAAATGATTAAGCAAAGAGATGATATAAAAAAAATGAAATATGGAAGGGTACCACAAGAGAAATACATAAAATATTGTCAAACGATGAAGATGAAGATGAATATCTTAGAAAAATGTGGGAGGTAGAATTAGCACAAAAAATAGATATCCAAGATTGGGGGGAAATTTGGAATCAGCATCATTTAAAAAATTTATCCGTAAGGATAAAAGAGAATTATTATAAATTGGTTTGGAGATGGTACCTAACACCAGTAAGGTTAAACCACATAGACAAGAATTATTCACGGTTATGTTGGAGGGGTTGCCAAGAGATTGGCACATATATTCATATGTGGTGGAATTGTGAAGGTGTACAGAAATTTTGGCAAATGGTGTTTAAAGAGATAAAAGAAGTAACACAAACTGATTTACAAATATGTCCGAGTATAGCGTTATTATCTATATTTGGTAAAGTTAATTGTACCCAGTTAATGAAGGAACTAATTACAAATTTATTAACTGCAGCAAGGCTAATTGTATGAAGAAAATGGAAAACTCAAGAAGACCTTCAAATAAAGGATTGGTATAAAGAAGTGTGGAAAATTGTGATTAATGATAAGTTAACATGTTGAATTAAGGTTTAAAAAGGGATAATGAAAAGGAATGACTTTGAAGCAATATGGAAAATATTTGTGGAAAAGGCTTTAATAAAAGAGGGAAGTGTCACACCTCCACAAGAAGAATTACAATGTTGGAAAGTAGAGTAAGCTAAAATATAATTGGCTCTGGGAATGGGCTCACATTTAGGGTTAGAGTTTATGGTTAATAACTGAATCATATATAGTATTAGCAATAGGTTAAATATAGTTGAAAAGAATAGATTTAAGAATGAAATTATTATAGCAATAATGAGTACAAGAAAAAAGAGATTTAGATACATGAAATAAAAATATATAATCAATGTGATACATAATATGTTGAATAAGTATATGATGATAAAGGATCTGGAGAAAAATAGTAATGTAAGCTATTTGTATTGTAATTTTTCTCTTTTTCACATTTATGTTATTCACGTGGTGTTTTTGTTTTATTCTGTTATGTATTGTTCTTTTTCTTTAATAATAAAAAAAAGAAAAAAGAAAAAAAGAAAGTGGAATAATAGCACTATAACACTATGTAGTATAAAAAGGCCATAGGTTTCAAAAATTAGTAAATTTGGGAAAGTATCCATTGAAGCATTTGAATCATATTTGCAGTTAGAGAATTTATTTTGTAGAGTCATCTATAATCTCAATTAGGAAATCTGGAAACTAGTGTGTGTACAGTATCTCACTTTAGTATTTTCATTTCTAGCCAGCATGGTTAGTGGTTTGATCATTGGCCTATGATTCTGGAAACCAGGGTTCAATTCCTTGCTCAGTCATGGAAACTCACTGGGTGATCTTGAGTTTGTCACAGACTCTCAGCCCCTGAAAACCCCGTGATAGGTTTGCCTTAGTGTTGCCTAAGTCAGAAATGACTTGAAGGCACACAACAACAACATTACCTTTAGTTATCTTTAGTATTTTCTTTCCTTACACTACCTCTTTTTCTTTGTTTTTCTTCAATATTTCTTGTAAGTTTTTTATTTTTCATTTGTTTTGCATGTATGTATTTTGAAAATTCTCAATACATTTAGAAAAGATTTTTAAAATTCAGACTGCTTGTAATTTCCTGACCACAATTAATTCCCTTTCTTACCTCCCCGCAACAAAGAAGAAGCGATATCAACTTCCCCAGAACACAGCAACCTACTGGCAAGCAGATTGTGTTATTTCTTTTTCTTGACATTGTGGCTTCCACCTCCTTTCTCCTAGTGTTAAAATCTCAGATAAAACTAAATGCAATAATAGTTAAAATATAGTAAGACCAGGAAATTGGTAAAAATCACTTGTTGCCAAAAGCCCTGCAAGATAAGAGTCCTTAAATCCTGGCATAAGGCCTGTAATGCGTAGGGAAGAGCTGAAAAATCTTTCTACTACAAATGTTTTGCACTATAGTTCTGACAATCCATTGTTGTAGATCATGCTGGGTAAGCTAAAACATCTGTAAGCAAAAACATCTGGCATACCAAAGGCTTCCCACTCCAATGTAGAACAAGGAAGTCTTCAGGAGAAGGGAGTTCCAAAACCTGGGTGTCACTGGTGAAAAGCCCCTGGTCTAAACCTCTCCTAATTGCATCTCTGATGGCCATGGACACAAAACAAGGCCTCAGCTAAAGACTTCCCTGGCTAAACAGGTTTTAAAAGGAAATGGGATTGAAGGATCTTTAGATACCCCAGGCCCCAATAATCCCAAACATATTTTATAGTTTTTTTCCTTCTTTGGCATCCCTCATGAATCCCTCTAATTTTAATTCTTGCAGGAAGGGGGCCTTCATTCAAAGGCTGCTTTTTTGATAGCTGTTGTTATTCAGTTCATCCAAACACTGTGAAAAATATGCAAATCCTTTTCATTATAATCCATATCTTACTTCAACATGCAATGTCTGTTGTGCCCTGAACAAATGCATTAAGGGGAACTTTTGGCTTGTAAGAGGGTTTTTTTTCCTCACCTGTCATTATCCCACCTTTTGATGACAACCACTTTGCTCTGTGAGGTTACTGATTAGTGATTTCTAGCTAGATCACAACACTGTAGAGAAGCTTTGGATTGTGTGTTCCCAGTAGCACTTGAGTCCAAGGTTACCAAGGAACTGAGCATTCTCACGCAAAGGACGGCTTTTGTATGCAGTATTGATTGTGGTCATAGCACAGCAAAAATTGGAAAAGTTTGGACAACCTCCCCCTACTCATGGCCATACTGCCTCAGGAATTCTGGGAGTTATAATCCAAAAAGTAACATCCCACACTGCATGATATGGTGGGAGTGGGGAGTAAGAATCCATGACAGACATCTAAAGTGTCAATAGTGTCAGGAAAAATTCAGCCACCACCATTCAGAAAGTGCCCCTAATTTCACTGGCCTCTTGCTACTTTAGGAAAGCATTTAGGAAAATATTGTATTTTCCCAGAAATGCAGCATTGCATGCTAAGTGCTAAGGAAATACAATATCCCCCAAAGAAAAGCACTTCCTTGAAGGAAGATGCTTGGATTCCATACAACGCAATGACTATTGTTCTTTATTTTATTTTTAAATGTAAACTTATTAGTTCATATCCAAGCCAGAGTTACATATACTTGATCCAAATTGATTTAAGTGCTCTTAATCCTGATCTTGGATTGTGTTTTTTATTTAGAAAAGCCTTTACAAGCTTTGCAGCTACCATTGTCTGATGTTTTGTGTATTCAGAGTTTTGGTGTGCTTGGCAGGGGAAATTATGGTAGCTTGTAAGAATAAGGTTGGAAAAGGTTCATATATGTGTGTGTGGACATCAGTATTTTGGAGACGTTGCAAATGTTAGGGTTTTTTCTATAGACATTTTCTTCACTCCTGTGCTTGTTTTTCTCTATTTTATTGTGTGTGCGTGCATGTGTTTTTAAAAGCTGCCTTCCACTATCATATTATAACCATATATAGTAGAGTGTTGTTGACTTCAAAGGGGAAAAATGATAAATATTAACTTAGAAATGCATGTTGCACTCATATTTTGCTCTTTCTGATACACTAGCAATAAACATGTGCCAGTTTTTTTAGATTAAATAATTTATTTTTAGGGATTCTTTGTGAACTGAGTTTTTTCCTACGAATTCTCTCCAGGGAGTGAGCCTCAAATATCCAAAACTTGAAAGTATAAATTAGTCTAAGAATTTGGGAATTTTCACTTGCTCCAAATTGCAGTGTCTCATTGGGATTTTAGTAGAAATAAGCTCCAGTGGTATCCTTTGTATCTTGAGACTGGGGCAAAGAAGTTTTTTTTTCTAAAACCTAATCTTAAATATATGCCATGATATTGATGATATTACAGCACTTTTATTTCTCTGTCTCTCTCTCTCACTGTTCTTTTTCTTCTCCTTCTTCCTCCTCCTCCTCCTCCTCCTCTTCCTTTCCTGGAGTTTCACCTGATTTACATAAGCTTTTGTTTTTTTCTTCACATTAGGCCCATGTGCCTTTTCAGTTGCTGCATGTTGTTATACTTCCTGTGCATAGGTCGTTGCTATGTCACAATTGGTGGATATAGAGAAAGAGGAGGAAGGCTAGATGCTATTTAAATTTGGGAGAGGGAAACCCTGGAATATTTGGGGGGGGGTTAGTGGAGGGAGTATCTGCAGATTGACTCACTTCATCAGGTTGTTTTGATTACCCCATGGATTGGTGAAGTTTGGCAAGTATTGTCAGATGTCTACCAAACTCTAATTGCTTTCTACCCTGATTGGTTAGGTGGTAACCAAGGTGCTCTGTGTTCTCCCCTCCATTCTGCTATTGGTTGCCAAATTTGTTGTATAATAAAGTTGTGGCCATCATATTTTACACATAATTTGGTAGCTAGCCTCTCTGTCTTGGTGCAGTGCCAATCATGTCACATTACCATCCAGCCACTTTATTGACTGAACACATGTCAACCATTGTGACCAGTGGTTTCTCATGTGAAATAATTTATAACCTTTCTGTCAATGAATATAATTATCCTCTCTTGCCACATGCTTCATGCTATATCACAAGCTTCATGGGAGGTGGAATTCAGTGCACTTCAGCAGCAAAACATTTCTGGGTTGATCACATCTTTGGTCAACTGAAGCTGCATTTTGGAGTACTATACTACTGTGGTGGAAATTTTCATGTTGCTTCTAGAAAGGAAGCTCATATAGTTTTTGATTGTTTCCTGCTCTACAGTGTAGCAACTCTCTCCCTCCCTAACCTGAAGGGACCAGATATCTTCTGCCCAGCTATGCTGGTGCCCCTGTTACCCTGTTTACTGGGGGTCCCGGGAGGGACTCCAAAATGTGCTCTACTATAGGTGGGGAAAATTAGCTCAGAGCACTGCTTTAGCGTTACGAGAGGCAGGGTAACTTAGCAAGATCTTGTAACCCAGGGTCTTACAGGGTCAGGCCAAGTCAAGAAGCAGACCGGTTTGAGAATAATGAATGATCTTTTATTAAGTACAGGCACACAATGTAAGCAACACAAGCATACAGATAACTAAGGAAAATAAAGGTGTGAGTAAGATAGTGGGATTTTCAGAGGGATAGTTGGTTCGGGTGATACGACACCTGTTCCTGAAGCCTGGAAGAAGATAGAGAGCGATGCTGGGGTTCGGTGTGTCTCAGCACGTGGATCTGAGGGGAAGCTCGCCAAGCAATGCGGCAGCAAGGCGGTTGGAACTCGGGAGCGATCCAAGGAAGGTCTCGGAATCAGGGGTTTCTATAGGGCCTGCTCGGGGCAGGGAGCCTTTTGTAGGTCACGTGCATACATAATGTGGTGTTTGCTGGGGAGGTCCCTGAAGCTGCGATCTGGCTATTTCTGGCGTGCCTGTATTGTTTGAGAATATTTCAGCAGTTAAGTGCCGAGCCTAGTTTCATGCTTGTCCAGGGGCCTCACAAACACGTGGAGAAGGGTGGTATGGTAAGGTCGAATTATGATATCAAAGTGATATCGGGTGCTATCGCCAGGTAGACCTAAACTGCAGTAACACCCCATCGGGCTAGATTGGGTCCAGAAGCTTCAAAGGGGCAGGTGTGATAACTGAAGCCCTGTCAGAGCTGCTGCTGATGAGCAGCAGCTGTGGATCCCTGTTGCTCAGGGTGGAGATGAGTCCTGCAGCTCAGGAGCTCCCCCTGCTGCCATGGACCAAGCAGGCGTGGACGTCCCTCTGCCTGCTCCTTTAGGGCAACAGGGATCTGATTCTGTGCCTGCTCCTTTGAAGTGACAGGGATCCAATTCTGAAGAGGCTCTGGAGCCTGGTTCAATAAACCTCCAATCAAGGTGGAGATTCAAGAGGGCTGTGAAAAGGGAGGCTTCCTTGGTTAAGTTTAAGAATCAGTGACTGGACACACCTGTGCCTGGGGCTATATAACTGCCTGCCTGGAAGCTTCCCTTTGCTTGTGGCAAACTTCTTATAAGCCCTCCTCTTGCCTGTACCTTGCTTCTGGCACCCGGTTCCTGATACATTGAATTGATCTCTGGACTCTTGACTTTGGAACTGTAACTACGGCTTCACTTGGCACTCTGGTAAATGAACTTCCTTGAGTAAGTGCTTGCTTGTCTTCTCCCGGCTGGACTTTGCTGGCTCTCCCACTCTCTTCTCTGACTTCTCCTTTGACTATACTTTGACTACAAGGAGTAGGGCTTGTCTCCTATTAATTGTATTGCTTGGCTTTGTCAGCTTGGAGCTATTCCAGATATGGCCTACTGTCCTATCATGTTATTAGTTTTTGGAGGGGAAAACTCTCTGGTTCTGGTGTTCCACTTATTTGAAAGAATGAATTATTTCTGCATCCAGCCACTTTATTCACTGATCACATATCAGCATATCTTTTAAGAAGGAGTCTGAACTACATGCACAGCTACTGATACACTACTAGTGAAGAGCTACATCAAATATTCTGGATAAATAGTAGTTGATAGTTAGAACCATAGATTCATAGAGTTGGAAGACACCACAGAGGCCATCCAGTCCAACCCGCTGCTATGCAGGAACACACATCAAAGCATTCCCAAGAGATGGCCATCCAGCCTCTGCTGAAAAGCCTCCAAAGAAGGAGACTCCACCACACTCCGAGGCAGCATATTCCACTGCTGGACAGTTCTGACCATCAGGAAGTTCTTCCTGAGGTTCAGGTAGAATCTCCTTTCCTGCAGCTTGAATCCATTGCTCCTTGTCCTAGTCTCTGGAGCAGCAGAAAACAAGCCTGCTCCCTCCTCGACATGACATCCCTTCAAATATTTAAACATGGCTATCATGTCCCCTCTTAACCATCTCTTCTGCAAATTAAACATGCCCAGCTCCCTAAGCCATTCCTCATAGAGCATGCCTTCCAATCCTTCACCATTTTGGTCACCCTCCTCTGGACACATTCCAGCTAGTTAATATCCTTCCTGAACTGAGGTGCCCAGAACTGGACACAGTATTCTAAATAAGGCCTAACCAATGAAGAATAGAGTGGTACTATTATCTCTCTTGATCTAGACACCATACTCCTGTTGATGCAACCAAGAATCTCATTGGCTTTCTTGGGTGCTGCATCACACTGCTGACTCATGTTCAGCTTGTGATCTACCAAGACTCCTAGATCCCTTTCACACATATTGCTATCCAGCCACACATCCCCCATTGTCAGAGCCCAACTCCCTACCTGTGCCTCACTGCCAGCAAGGGGGAGGAGGCAAGAATACTTGCTGCAAGGGGAAGGCAGCAGGAAATGTCTGACACAACAGCTACTAAGGAAACCGCAGAGCTGAGCCAGGTCGAGGTCCAGTCCAACAATCCAGAAAGCAGAGGTCTGTCCAGAGGGGTCAAGGAAGCCAGAACACAAGGGTCGTGAGGCTTGCAAGTAATTTGCTACAAGCAAAGAGCAAGCCATGCTGACAGACCTAAATAGCCACAGAGAACAGGTGTTACTTGTCATTGTTTCCTTAATCTAGCCAAAGCAGCTTCCCTCTGAGCTGTTCATTTCAGTCTCCTCTGTGATTGGGTGGCTAGGGGGCACAGGTGACTTGAATTCCTTCAAATCACTGCTGGTTCCCTCTCTCTCTCTGAAGCTGGCTGGGGCAACTCTGCCTCTGTTTGTCCTTCAACTTATGGGAATGTTTGCAAGTTGGTTTGGTCAGTCATTGGCTCTGTTCCTGGCACAATCAGTTGCTCCTTGATCTCAGAGCCATCATCTATCACACCCATTGTATATTTGTGCATTCCATTTTTTCTGTCTAAGTGTAGGACCTTATGTTTCTCTCTGTTGTTAGCTTTGACCCAGCAATCCAATCTGCCAAGGTCATTTTGAAATTTGATCCTGTCCTCTGGGGTATTAGCAATCCCTCCCAATTTGGTGTCATCTGCAAATTTGATTAGCATGCCCTCTACTCCTTCATCCAAGTCATTGATAGTTGAACAATGTAAATTACATGTCTAAGTGCAAACAGTGTTGTGCATAGCTGCTTGTGTGTCACAGAGTTGTTGTCAATCAAACAGGAATTGTGTCACAGTTCTTTCCCCATTCACCTGGACAGGAAGAGGTGGAATTGTTAATTTCCCAAAGCAGGGGATGGCAGCCCTATTCTTTATATTTGATTGACCTGATTAGTCAAAGCACCAGAGTTGTTCAAATGTGGGAAGTGATGATGGCAGTAGAGTCCAATTTGTGCACCTGCCTTCTTTTCCAAAGTCCTCACAATGCTCCTTTATTGTAGCCTCAACAATACTGTGAATCTCTATGGGGATTCACAGTTTGGGAGAGAAAAATCTCTCAGCACTTACCTGATCTCTGTACGCTAATTAGCTGTCACAATTATATGCCCTTGTCACTTAGCAGTGGCATTGCCAACAGTTCACATGAAGTCAAGTGTTGCTGCTGTGAGTCTTAGTGTTTAGTCTGGTTAATCTTCTACCTTTTCCTCACATGCAAGATTATAGCTTTTAGTTCATTTTCCAAGCACTTTCTCCTAGGTTATGCCCCCCATCCCTTTCCACTGACAAGCTGTTGGAAAGCAGATGTAGACCAAACACTAGCACAGCACTGCTTGAAGTTAGAACTCAAGGAATCTCTTGAATGGAATATACTGAGCAAATGGGTGAACTGTGGGGAAACAGGACAAGAGAGGCACATACAGTCTTCCCCCACAAACTGTTCAATATCGTCATCTTCCTCTGAAGAATCCCATTACTCTGAAGTCCTCAGTGATCCTGTTTCTCAGAGGTGTCTTCCTCTACTCTCAAGATGAAGGATAAGGAACCAGGGCTTTTGCAAGGGCAGCCCATGCCTAAGGAGGAGGTGGAATCTGGCTCCACAAAGCGTTGGGATGGTCACAAAGACAAAGGCTGATCTATACAGGCTAAATAATGCATCCTTACTCCAATCCCAGTCCTGTTGGAACATACAATGGAACATACAATCTTTTAGATGTGAAAAACAGTTCTTTTTGATGCTTGAGGGATTTAAGATGATTTTTAAAAGTCTTCAGTTTACTCCACTGTTTTTAGGAAGAACTAGATTTTTAAAACATGTGGTTTGATCTGTGAATTAGGATCATAGTGGAACCAGAGATGGGGATAAGGTGGGCCCAGGCTGGTAGGTGGTCACCTAGGTCACTTGATCGCTCCTGACACAGAAGGGTAGCTCTCTTCAGTGCCTGTAAAAGCAGAGTTGCCTTTTTTTTAAAAAAAAAAAAAGCAACAGTATTTGTATGCTCACATTCTCAGGTCAGCATTTCACCTCCCCCTCCTCTACAAGCTTCACTTTATAGAGGTGCAGGTGCAAAATCAGAATGAAGGGAACATAAAGTCTATTTGATTAAGCAAATATGTGAAAGTAAGCATGCATCAAAGGAATAAATAAATTTTTAAAAAAGAGCCTACAATTGCTGCAGTTGTGTGACCAGAGATATACCAATATGGCAAACGTGTACAGAGCAGAAACACCCCATTGCACCAATGTGGCTCCATAACAGGGGTCCTGGGTGGCTTCCCAAACTGATTTCAGTTTGGATTAAAACAGGTGCGTGGCAGTAAAAGGGTCAAACTGGGGAATGGATACCCGGCAGAGGAGTTAGGATACAGTACTTGTGTAGATTCAGCCAAAGAAATTAATTGAGGCAGTAATCCAGAACACAGGCTCATCCTGCTGTAGAAATACCTTGAAGGGGGCCAATGGAGCACATGGTATATTCTGGGAGAGAGGACTGAGGGCTTCCATGCTACTAGGGTGGTGAACTGGATCTGAGTTAAACTATTAAGAACTTATATGTGATGCTGAACTCTTATTCCTCAAAATCGGATCATCAGCCTCTCAAGTTTGTACTGAAACCAGGAGCTGACTCATCATCTCACTGATATGGTCTGCCCTGAATCCCCCTGCTGGGTGATGCTGACTAGGCAATTCTGGGAGCTGCAGTCCAAAAAGTTGCTTTTCCAAGATTTGGCTTGCAAATTAAAGAACTGATTCCCCTAATGAAAATTCTGCCTTTGGATTTCTTGAGCATAATGGAGGATCTGTTGGATGTCTCCTGACTATGCGTCTGGCTTGGATCAAAGGCTTAATTTGCTCTGACTATTTAGCACTTTCTGCCGATATTTAGAGTGAAGGCAGCTGTGCTACGCATGTACGCATGGCTAGCTGCACCACCTAGGGAATGTGTATATCTTGTCAGGTGTGCTGTGAATGAGGCAGAGCTCCACAGGAACCATTATCATCTTGGCCAGCACCACTGACTCCTTTAATTTAATAGCGTGATGACCCATCCATTCCACTTTGAAACTTCAGCTCTTTCCTGTTGTGCTGAATACATATGACAAAACTGATTAAACCATGGGAAGTCCTCCTAAGAGAAAGCCAAATAACAACCTAGAATCCAAAAACCATCACTAAATCAAGGACTTTCCAGCCCCAATAAAAGAAGAAAAGAATATTTCGTAAATACAAACTATCCTTCTTAAGGAAACATTCACTTAAATTTCTTCATCCCATTGCAACTATCATTGTCCATCTTGGATCATGTTGAGACCGCTGCATATGACTAGCTGCTCTGTCAGCAATGGAACAGGTCATGTTGCTCCTCTGGTCCTTTTTCACATAGATGCCCACCTGAAGAAGGCTAGAAGCAGAGAACATTGTACAGGAAAAGAAAGTATAGTGTGGAAGATAGAGAGGGTTACAGCTCTCTATATTGCTGTAAATTACATGCTCTCAAGAATTCTGAGTCCCAGAATGCCTTAGTTCTTACTGGCACTGTTGATGCACAGACAGGAAGAACCAATAGGTTGAGGAGCTGAAGGAAGGGACAAGCACTTTAATAATTGAGAGATATAGGCCTAAATCCAATTGCTGGAACCTACCAGACAGGTGTACTGAATTGATAGAGACTTGGTAAGTCAAACATTACACTTATGTAAGTTCCACTGATTTAATAGGTTTACTTTAGTCAGGGCTAACAAATGGATTTGGACCTTAGCTTTCCGGAGAAACAAGAACTAAGCTGATGCTAAGAACATACAGAACTAAAAAACTTCAGATCCTCATAGTACTTAGAAAAGCTAACCTAGATTTTAGGGCGGAAAGAAGTGTCTAAAAGAGAGGTAAGGAGCCTTTGGATCTCCAGATGTCTTGGATTACAATTCGTATAACTCTTTACTGTTCGTATTACTGGATAGGCCCTCTTAGAGTTGTGGGGCAAAGATTCCCCAGCCTCATATATAAATACTACTTCCAATACTACTTTCAATCTACTTCTGGTTCAGGTATCGCTGAGCCCAGTTCAAAATATTCTTGCTTACTTTTAAAGCATGGGTGGAAATCATATGGTGCTCCAGATGTTGGAGAACAGCAATTCCCATCAACAGCAACCAGCATAGCCATTGGTTGCAATGCTAGGAGTTGCCACCCAATAACATCTGGAGAGAGAGATGGTTCTACCTCCTGCTTTAATGTCTTAATTAGGGATGAGATGAATCCAGGTTTTCTGAATCTGGATCCAAATCCATGGAAGTTCTGGGAATCCACAAATCTCATGAATCTTGAATCTTTCGAATCCTTTTTTTTAAAGGGTGTAAAAAGCAAGGGAAAGAAGGATAATCTTGGGCAAGACATACTCTCTCAGCCTTAGCAAAAGCCTAGGCAAAGGCAAATCTCCCTCTGAAGAAATCTGGCCAGGACAATTGTCCTAGTTTTGCCTCAGGATCTCCCCAGATCGAAAATGACATGAAGGCCCTTTCTGCGCAGGCAGGAAAATCTGGATTAATCCCACATTTTCCTGGTTGTGTAAACAGGGCCACATACTAGAGTACAGAGCTAATCCAGGTCAAAACTGGCTTTTCTTTGCATAGCTCCTTCTGGCACCCTGGGGTTTGTAGTTTGATGATACACCAGCATACTTTGGCAGAGAAGGATGTGATACCTTGTAAAACTAGAAACCCCAGAATTGTGTCTGAAAGAGCTTTGCAAGGAGCTATGCAAAGGAATGTTTCAGCTGTCCTTGAAATCTCAAGCCTGTAGCTTTCAGTCAAGTGTTTGAATTAAATATAGGCCCTTTCCACACGGGGGTAATAAAACGTTTTAGCGCAGTGTAGCGCGATATCTGAGGGAAGGTTTTCCCAAACCCTTTAAAAGTGCACGGTCGTCTTTAATTTCCAAGTTCCACACGTCAATCCGTTCAGAAACGTCTCCAACTGTGCTTGCACGTGTTTTTAAAAACCCGGGAAAAAAAAGGTTTTTTTTCCCCCGGGCCCGAAATAAATTTTTTGCTCACTTGTGTGGAAGGAAAATACCACTGTTTTTGGCCCCTGAGATGAAGGGGGGGCGGGCCGTGGGTGTGGACAGCTTGGGCGGTTGGCCCGCCCCACAAAGAGCCGAACGGCGCCATTTTTTAACCCTTTGCTCCGGGGCCCACAGCGGGAAAAAAGAAAAAAGCATTGCAGGTACGCTAAATTGGAATTATTTATTTACAGTCCATTTTAAAGGGGGGTTTTTGATGTTTCCGTGGGGATATTGGAGCTTCAGGGGGACTGTGGATTTATTGCCTTCATCTGGAGTGGCCTACCCGGGGGGGGGGGGGAATTTTTTGGGGAAGTCGCCTCTAGTGACACCGCCATTTCGCAACCCACCACAAACCGCTGCATGTGGGGAGCCGGGGGGAAAGGGGGGGCCGCGGCGGCGGCGGAGGGGGCCCTTCGGCGCCCTGCCAAGAGGGCGCTAACGGACAGGGCAGCATGGTGGCCGCCAAGGGGTCCCGCGGGAAGCCTCGGAGTAATGGCCCCTTTTCACTTTGAAGAAGCGCTGCGGGGATATCAATTGCAGGTTTGGCAAATTGGGATTATTTTTTTTCCCCCCCCCCCCCCCCATTGCTACCGCGGATGAAAGGGAAAGATCCACAGCCACCTGGAGTTTCAGGGGGGGCCCGGGAAAGTTTTCGGGGGGGCTGTGGATTTTTTGCGGCGGAAATTTTGGGGGGGTTATTTTTAAAAGTCTCCCCTAATACCGTCATTTGGAACCCGCCACAAAGCGCTAATGTGTAGGGGGGGAAAGGGGGGCCACGGAAAGCCTCGCCTTCACGTTGAAAAAGGTCGTGGGGCTACCCTGACTGCCCCCAAATGCTGCCCAGAACATAGGGAAAACAGGGCGGGGGGCCATGTTTGCATTGGGCAAATGGACCAAATGAGTGTGGAGGGGTGGAGGGGGGGGCCTGCAAACCCCATGCATTCACCCCGCCATTTATCTCCCAAACGGCGTGATTGATTTCCGGTTTGGTTTTCATTTGAGGCCGAGAGGTGACCCAAATACACCCCTTTTGCCCCAAAAAAACCCAAGGGGGCCCCGAGGGGGGGCTTGGTGGGGGCCCCCACAGGGCCCCCGGTCGGGCAGGAGGGGGAGGAAGGGGGTAAGGGGGGTGCCCCGGGAACAAAAAATTTGACCATCTGCTTTGTGTACACAAGCCTCCCCAAAACCCACTATTTCCTCGCAGGTAAAAATGGGGCCCGCCCTTCGAGGCTGAGAAAAATCAGAAAAGGGAAAACACTCCGTGGAAAAAACCTTTCCATCCAGTTCTCCAAGATGGATTTCAGTGGTGGTTTCCCACCCCGGGTTTTAAAACCCAAACGCACCCTGAGCATTCCAGGTTACATGGGTTTTGGGGAACCTGTTCACATGATCTTCAAGTGCTTTCCACACCTGTTTTATGGCGGGTGGATCCAGGTAAAATGAGACTGTTTCCCAAAGGGGTAAAACTGGTTATATGCAACCATTGAAAACAAGTCACGGGAAAAATTTAGAGAAAATTTTTTATTAAATAACTGGGAAAAATTTCACCCAACATAACAGAAAAACAGAAAACAAAGCCTGATTGGTGGGCGGTTGGTGGGGGCCACGACAGGGACGCGGTTTTATCTGGATGGGGAGGAGGGTCTGGGGACAGAAAAACCAGCCTCCCCAAAACCAACTATTTCCTTGCGGGGGGATCCCCGGTGGCCCGTCCTTCGAGGCGGCAAAAAGGGATAGACAAGGAACACTCCGTGGGGGAAAAAACCTCCATCCAGTTCCCCAAAAAATACCGGGAGCCCCAACTGGTCACCTGGCTTCTCTTTTAAAAATGAGTTGTTTTCCGGGTACTAGCAGGTATAGGCCATAAGCTGTATGCGCAGTCCTTCAAAAAATGGGATTTCAAGTGGTGGATCCCTTTTGGTTTTAAAACCCCAATCCCCCCCTGCTTAGTTTTCCAGGTTTGGCATGGGTTTTTTGGGGCCTGTTCACAAAAATTCCTTCAAGTGCTTTGCACACCTGCCTTGCTATGGCAGGTGGATCCAGGTTGAACTACTGCTTCCAAGGGTGAACTGGTTACATGCAACCATTGAAAACATGTCAAAAGGAATTTAAAAAATATGTTTTTTTAAAATTTCAATTTATTTTTCTAACCCAACATAACATAAGAAAAAAAGAAAACAAGGTTAAAAACATCATGGGAGGTTCCCCCTCCTAAATGTTTTTTCCCCCTTTTTCCCTCCTTATGCCCGGGATACGTATTTTCTAGGGGCGGTGAAAACCCCCCATAAGGCTTCTCTGTGCGGACTCGTCGTTGGAGGGAGAGTAATATTAGGACACCGTGTTTGACACGCTTTGGTGAAAGCACCGTAGCCAACCTTCCATCATGGCCCCCCGTGTTGCTAACTTACACATCTCAGCCGTTTTTTTTTCCAGCGTGGTCACCCCCGCCATTATGGAGTCCGCGATGGACCTCAGGTCCGGGGGGGAGGGGACCTGGAAAGAAAAGGTGACATTGGCGGCCAGGCACTCCTTGGAGTGGGCCTCCATGTGTGCCCCCTTTCCGCGGATAATTTTTTTATACTTGCCAGCTGTGTGTGAGGATGCCCCGGGAAAAAGTGTCCCTTTCGCTCCTCTGCTGCGGACAGTGTGCCGGGCCAAAAGGGAAAGGGAAAAATTTAAACATCCCTGTCAGCAATTGTGCATCTAATCTCCACATTTTCTCCCACATAGGTGGTTTATGTACCGTCAGTTTCCCTGGCCCTTTTCCCCCTGGCATGTCAATCACCGGGTTTGCTGTGACCGGGGGAGGAACCAGCGGGGCTCTCTGCTTGTGCGCCTGTGGCTGAAATAGAAGCAAGCGGGAAACAGATGTTGCCGCGGAAACAGATCAACTTCCTAGCTGTGAATAAAGTTTTCACACCAAAGCTGTTCACATGTTTTACCTATATCTTCCCCTGCCCTTCCGCCCCCCCTTTCCTCCCCAGGGCCCGAGCTGTCCCCCAGCATATTTTTTCCCAGGCTCTGGAGAAACGGGAAAAAAGCAAAGCTCTCAACCTTTGCAAAACAGCAGGCAATTTTCCCCTAGAACACACCAGTTCCCCACGTGTTGGCATCCAGGGGACAGGGTTTGGGAATCTCAAAGCCGGAGGAACATTTCCCTTTCCCCTTTTGGGGGTTTCCCGGGGGCATCAACATTCCGCCTGGTGGCACGGCGTCTGGCACCTGGGAAGGGAAGTGGCACATGCTGCTGTCAGTGTGTGCTCACATAAGGGGGGAACCCGGGAAACCCCCACCTTTTTGATTGACCATCACTTGTTCATTGGGAGGGGGATGGTTGTAAAGGGTACCCCACGCCCTCTTCTGCGGCCACGCCGGGAGGGGGCCCGGCAGACTTTCACAGCCGCAGCATGGTGCGGAAGTGGGGAGGCTTGGCTGCAGGGGGGTGGGTGGCCTTAAGCGTTCCATGCTTTCGAGAACCCCCCTTGATGGCCTTAAATTTTGGATTTGGCCTCCGGGCCGCCCCGGTCGAACCCCTGCCGTGACAACCCCCTGGCTATGGTCTCGTAGTACTCCCTGTTTGGGGAATTTGTACTACGGAGGAGTACTTTTGACCCCTCCGCACCACTCGACCATACCCCACCATCCCCCTGGTTTCGAAATTTTCCCCAAAAAGGGGGCCCCCCACCCCCATCTCTCTCTCTCTCTCTCTCTCTCCCCCTCTTTTAACACTCCTATCTCTATCTCTCTTTAGCTATCTAGCTATGTATCTCTCTCTCTATCTATCTCTCTATCTATTTTTCTATCTCTTTTATCTCTCTCTCTTTTTATCTTTTATCTCTCTATCTATCTCTCTATCTTTCTATCTCTCTCTTTTTATCTAATAAAAGTTTTTCTTAAAAAAAAAAATTTAAAACCCCTCACTCTTTCCTAACTTTCCCTAACCTTTCCCCGGCCCCAACACCCCCACGGGAAACTCATTCCCACCCCCTTTCCTGGGGGGGCGGCCCCCAAGTCCTGGTGGCCGCTGCGCATGTGCAAAGCGTCGCCGGGAGAAACTGCGTGGGGCGACAAGGAGGAACCCCAATTACTCGGAACTAGCAACCTCGTGGTCAGCCAAACTTTGGGGGGAAGAGTTTTGTTGAAGGTGGCTATGGCGACCCAAGATGCAAGCCAGGGAAATGTGTCCAGCCCTGGAGAGGGAGAGGTCAACCCAAAGGAGAAGCAGGGAAAAAGGCGGGGGGGTCGCGTGGGGGACTCCGAGGAAAGGATCTCCTTGAAGTGTGGGGAAAAAAGTACCAGGCGGATCTTCAGAGCTACCGGAATTCCAAATATTTGAAGAAATAGCCAGGGAAATGGAAAGAAGAGGGCACAAAAAAGGGCAGCGGAAGAATGCCGCACAAAAACCAAGCGTTGGGGTGGACTACCGTCATCGGTTTTGCTGCAAAAAAGGGCAGGCCCGCCCCCGGGGTTTCCTGTCCTTTCTTCGAGGAGCTGTCGCGAAATTTTGGGGGTGACGCGGGTGCACACCCACCAAGGGTCATCGCGAGCCTACAGATTGCAGAGGACGGGGATACGGGGTGAGGGGGCTGCAGCATCAAAAGGATGAATGTTAAGAGGGGGCCCTCATCTTGGTTTTGTATCACTAACTCATCTATGCATGGAAATTCCACCCATTTCCCTTTTCCCCTTTTTTTGCTCCAAATTTCCCCATAGCCCCCGGGGCTTTTTTGGGGGGTTTTCCCCAACCTCCATGCGGGACATTTAATAAGGCAGGGTTAGTGTGGCAACAAAAGATAAGCTTCGCTTTATCTCCCTGGGGCGGGAATAGCCCTTGGGCATGGCTGCTATGAAGCGGAAAAATGCTTTTGGAATTTCATGCTACCTACCTTTCAATTCCTGCATCACTACTTACTCTGTAAAACCAAAGCAAGCCCTTTTGCTCCCCAAAACGGCCAATTGTCTGAACTCTTGGAACCCCGTGGGTCTTTGGGTATGGCCAAAAGGTGTGGGAGCATGCGAACGGCGCGCAGTATGTTCCTGGGCCCTTCCAGCTGGATATCAATGTGCATAGGTCAATGGGGGGGGAAGGGAAGGGGGGCCCCCGGGAGCCATGCAGAATGCATTCTCAGCGGACTTGTTCTTTTAACCTCCCCAACCCATCCCCCGATGCAGGCATGGACGACACCAGCAACACGCCAGTTCATCCCGGGACATCTAGAGCGGAAAAAGAACACCACTGGTACAGGGAAATTTTAACCACCACCCTTACTCCCCACCTTTGCCCCCATAGCACTAAAGGTGTTGGCCGGAAAGGGGAAAAGGAAACCCCCCGGGTGGAACCCTTTTGGGACAACAGTCAAGCCTGGTGTCTCACGAGTGAGCAGGATCCATGAAACTAGACATATAAATAATTGTTTGCATGCACGGTTCCTGTTGCTTCCCTTCCCCGCAAAAACAAAAATTTTTCCCCCCAAATTAAAGGGATTCGTGGGGGGCTGTCATTTTAGTGAGATGTGACACGAGAGGTGATGTTACATGGGATGATGAGAGATGTGATTGGCTTTGCCGCTGCCCCCGGGATGCAGTTTTGTGCGGCCCTCACAGGAATGTCGTGTTGCGTTTCTAAAATCACATCCCATTAACCAGTACAATGCTACTTCCGTTTTGCTTTCACTCTCCCTAGATAAGGCAAGCAACGGTACAGCAGAGGTGACACCCAGCCCACCGCCGCGGGCTTGCCCCCCGGGCCAAACCATGTCGCGCCATAGGACCATGGGCGGGGCGTAGTGAAAAACCTTTCCCCCCGCTACCATAGCTACCATGGATCTATAGGGGGCAGCAGGAGCTCAACAGGGACATGCGTGCCAGGGAGTTCCAGCATGAGAGTACCACAGCGACAAAGAACGCAGGGAGCTGCTTTGGGTTGGGAAAAGTATCAGGGGTTAAAGCCGCAATCGGGATGCAGTGAATGCAAGAAATGCTGCCATCCTCCCCAGGAATGATGGCAGGGTGGTTTCCGAAAAACTGAGCCCGAACCAGGCCAGAGCCTTGGGAATGGGGGGAAGCCCATCGACCTCCTCCCAGCAGCAGGTGGCAAGACGACATTTCCCCAAAGGGGCAAGAGAACCCCGCCACAGGACAGCCCTTGAGAAATGCATTTCCCCACCTACCTGCCCATTTGGATGGGTACAAATATGGCCCCGTTTACTTGTTAGCAGTATCCATTATCTAACTGTTTTAAAATTATATGTTTCCTATTTCTCCCATGAAAAGGGGGGTTGCCATATATCTTGTTTTCCTTTAAGTCAGTAAAAATTTTTTGCCATTCATGTTGTTTTTGTGTTTTTGAAATAATAAAAGCAATCCCTGTTATTTTTGAAACAAAAGCAGTGTAAAAATTTATTTGTAAAGGGGAAAGTATTTAAACAGGGAGGGGCAAAACACCTTCTAATTGCAATTACAAACAAGGGAGAAAACTACAAATCTAGGGCTAACATTGTCCTCAGCAAAAAGGCTTGCAATGGCATTCCTTTAAATGTTTCCCCTTCACGGGCCCCGGCGGAGGAGTGGGGTCGGAAGTCATCCCGTGTTTGTGGGAGGCGCAGAGGTGGGGGGGGGCAAGGTCGGGGTGCAGGATGTGGCCCTTTGATTTGCAGATGTTGTGGAGGACCACGCAGGGGGGATATAACGGGAAGGTAGTTCTTCTCGGACACGGTTAGGGGGGCTGAGAGGCAGCCCCACCGGCCTTGAGCCTTCCAAAGGCCCGCTCCACCACGTTCCGACAGCGGTTGAAAACCCTGTTGTAAGCCAACTTCCTTGGGTCCATGGCCCCTCCTTTTTGGCTTCCCTAACCCCCTTACGGGGTACGTGGGATTTCCAAAGGGTGACTGGACCAATGGAAACGCCATTTATGGTGATGGAAAGGGTTCCCAGGAAATACCCCAGCCTCCATGGCGTGCCACAAGGAGGAGTGGGCGGAAAACAAACGCGTCATGCGTTCTGCCTGTAAAGCCAAGGACAATATCCAAAAAACCCTCCTTCATGGTCCACCATCCCCTGCAGGAGAATGGAGAAGGAGCTCTTGCGGTTTACGAACTCTTCCCCTTTTTCCTTTTGGTGGCCGCACAGGAATGTGTTGATTAAGCGCCGGTGCATTTGGGGGAAAAACCCCTCGATGGAATCCATCCATGACCTGGAATGGGTGGCCCCAAAAAAAAAAACATTACTCCTTTCATGGCCAGTGCAGGGATAGCGGCGGGACCCGGGCTGGGCTAAAATGGCGTCACCGGGGAGCGGGGGCGGGGGAAGGACGGAAAAGGGGGGAGAGGGCGGGGGGGGAAGGGTGGAAGGGGGGGAGGGGGGACGGGGGGGCCGCGGATGGCCCGGGGCGCGTGGTGTGGCCAGTGCAGGGATGGTGGCGGGACCGGTCTGGGCCCCAAAAGCGTCACCGGGAGACGTCGGGGTGCCGGGGAAGGGGGAGGGGGAGAGGGCGGATGGGAGAACCCCACTTGCGGAAATCTCCCAAAGGGGAAAAGGTGGACGACAGGAGGACCTGCTCATCGCCAGACACACCTCAATGACAATCACAGCGACTGTGGAGATCCCCAAGCTGAAGGTGTTCGCCGTTTTGCGATATATAAGCGGCGTTGACAACCACCACACGGAAACGCCATTCTCCTCCACAGAAAGGGTTACGCATTTCTGTGGCTTTCCTCTCAAGTGTGGGACGCAACGGTCGGCGATCTCGAAAGGGTGGCTTTCTATGCGAAAGTGGTAAGCCCCTGGTCATCGTCCCCCCTTAAAACAGCTCCTCAGCCCACCATGTCCTTCCCCCATCCTCTCCCTTACCCACCACCTTCTGGGGCGTGGGAGACCCCCGCGAGTGTCCTCTAGAAAGGGGGGCATTAAAAAAAGTCCTCCTCCTCATGGTCGCAAAGGAGCCTGGACCTCCCGCTCGATCTCTGGCCCATTGTTCTTGGATGGGGGCCCACCACTACACCCAGGACCGCGACAAAGGGCCCCCGGAACCTGACCAGGTCATCAAAAACCTCGCCCCCCATCGCAAAGCCATGAACAAGCCAGAAAATCGGCGAAGCAGGAAGCACAACGACCCCCGGGACCAACCAACGGATTTGCCAGAGGTGGGGGATGGCGGGAAAGGCGGGAAAGGGGTTGGGGGGAAACCGCAACGGACGTGCGCGCATGCACGGGTACGTACCGACGCAACACGCCATTTTTTTCAAATCGAAATCAGCCTATCACAGCCATAGTGGGCGAGGTTATGGTTTTAAAAGGGGGGGGTGGTCAGGACGGCAACGTGTGGACTGAAAAGCGCTAAGCCGGATCAAACATAAGACGTATGAATGGAGAGCGCGCATTAGCGCGGATACAAAAAACCCGGTAAAAACCGGCCCGGGAAAAGTCACTACGCGAATTCCTCTTCTCCCTGTGGAAAGGGCCATTAAATGTTCAATTTGAATACCTTAAAAAATAACCCCAGATGAATTTTTTAAAAATTTCTAGCAAAGGCTATTATTACTCCAAGGGAAAAATTCACCTACTTCCATCTCTGCTTGTGTGTCTAGTTTTTCCCAGGTTTTCAGGCATCCCGGTTTTCCCAGGTTTGCAGGATCCCGGTCTCCAACAAAATGGGTAGTGGAAATTGGGAAAAAATTTAGTTTGTCTTTTTTTGGCCCGGGATTTGATTCCCAAATTTGAAACCCCGCTGAGGATTTAGGGATTTAAAGGGTTTGGTTGGCCCATCCCTAGTCTTAATGGATCCAAAGCCCAAGGAATACCCTTTATAGAAGCCTGTCCACATCTGAGGAGGCCTTTAACTAGAGAAGTTCAGTCACTTCTTTTTTCACAGAGGAAAGGGGGAGGGAACTGATTCCCCCCCACCCCCCTCTTTAGGGTGAACAGAACAAATTGGGGGGGGAAATTTTTAAATGGAAAATGACTTGAAAGGAGAATAATAAGCACCTCCTCCCACTCCCTACCAATCTAATTATTTATTTATGATTTAACAAATTTCTAAACTACTTTCAAAGACTTAAAGCACCAATATAAACTATATATACTATAAAACATACAAAATATTTTTTAAAATGATAATGACAATTCAGATATTTATATCTTGCCCTCTACCCAAGGAAGATATACAATAAAGTCAAGTTAAACACCTGAATCAATTAAAAAAATAAGAATTATGTGATAGAATAAAAGTATGTTAAATGGTTTAACACGTTAGTGCAAGGCAGTTTAAAATCCATTTAAAACCACAGCACATGTAGAAATTTGGATGAAATCACTTAGGCCCCCAAGCCATGTTTTTACTTGGTACCAGAATGAGACCAGTATTGATGCGATTCAGGCCTGTGAGCAGATTATATTCAATACTCACAGCGCACAATATGTATACAAATACTTCTTAAAATAAATAGGATTAAAAATCCACAGGACTTTAAAAAATTGTTTTTGAAAAAAAAAAGATAATTATGGAACCAAATAAACTCCATAAATCAATTCCATGAAAATGGGGCCATCATTGAGAATACCATGGTAGCTACTAATTGACCACCAGAAAAAAAAATGGGTCCAAAAGCCAGGTGGCAAACATTACTTATATCAACTTCTTCTTTCAACTAATTCTTGCAGTGCAGAGGATTGTCCCCTTGGCTGCTATTTTGAGAAGGTTACCAGTGGTGGAGG
Organism: Iguana delicatissima; assembly: GCA_948472985.1. NCBI lineage: Eukaryota > Metazoa > Chordata > Lepidosauria > Squamata > Iguanidae > Iguana > Iguana delicatissima. Next base: position 804,524 of record CAOKZL010000430.1, read on the forward strand.
ATGGGTTTGATATTATTGAAATAGGTTACAGTCAGAGTAGACTTCTGGATTTCACTACCCTTTTCCCCAAGTTTTGCCTCATAAATTTCAATTATGAAGCTACATTTCAATTAAAAAAAGGTCAAGGCAGAATTTGGTCTTACGTTTAATGCATGAAGTTAGTAGATTGGCCATTTCTCTATTTCCAGGCATTTCATAGAATGTGACTAGGTGGAACTTAAATACTGGTCTTCTTTCAAATGATTATTCTTATAATACATTCTTAGAGCAGTGTTACTTCACATGTTTTTATTGTTTTAACTTTTGAAATATTTTAATTCATTCTTTGTAGTTTTTTTAAAAAAGCATCCAGAAATAATAAATGAAGAAGGTAGCGACAGTAGTAGTAATGCCAAATGTATCTTTCCATTTGTCTGCTAATTTTATGGGAACAAATTCAACCCTATTCTCCATGGTACAGCAACCAGTGTTTTCTCCAGCCAGTTTTCATTGGATCAAATGAATGTTGGATTTCTTTGGATAAAACAAATCTAGGCTTGGTTCTCATTTTGAGAAAGTATTTAGACAAACAAAACTGGCCAAACTTCCTTTTGACTTTGCTTTCTCAGGGACCTAGTCAGGCTGAAAGTAATTTGCCATCCCCTTTGGTTGCCTCTGATAACAGTCCTTTTTGCAACTTGGATTGTGCACGTCAACAGATGACTGTTCATTCCTACAACAGCTAGTACACTTTGCAAAATTCTTCTTGCCACTTGAGTTAATTACAGTGGTGTCTCACACACTGCTGTAGTAAAGGAGGGCCTGTCAGCATTTTCTTTCAACAAGAGCAGACATGTCCTATGACTTCAATTCCCTTTATTCAGCCATTGAAAAACTAGACAGACAAAACACCTGAGGAGGAGGAGTGTGTTTTCCCACCCTGCTCATGGCACATTTCTGTCACTCTCTTTCTGAAGTAGGGGGTGACTTTCTGAACTGAACAGGCTCTTCTATACACTTTAGCATTTGGAATTATAGGAGGAACCTCCACATATAGCAAAGGCTGTCCTCTTCAGAAACTTGTCCTTCATGTGAGGAGAATGATGGAAAGGCATGACAGAAAGGCATGGTGGGAAAAAGATAGTTAGAGTAAATGCACAAGGAGGAGAAAATGTTATCTGAATTCCTAAGATTAAATAGGGCTTTTATCTTACAGGGGTTCTGGATCTCTTCTAGACTTTTTTTTAAAAAAACAGAACCTGAAATGAATGATCAAGATCATGAATCAAACACATAGCCAAAATGTTGTAGCTATGCTTTAACTCCCCATGTGAGCCCTGAAACCCACCTTAAAAGCCAGTCAGCCACCCAGAGCAAGGGAGATCTGTTTTGCTAGCAAGCAGGATACTGCAGGATGATGCAGAGGCATACAGACAGGGGTGCAATGAGGGCGGTCCACCCCAGGTGACAATTTTTGGGGAGGTGCCCTGCACAATGACCACGCCCCATACGATGCAGCCACACCCCTGTGTGATGTGGCCATACCTCCTGGCAATGCAGCAACGCTCCTGTATGACATGGCCATGCCCCTGCCCCTCCGCCCCCCCTCCCTCGAGCTCCAAGCTATGCGGCTGGGATGATGTGACCCTTCCCACCAGCAAGAGAGGCTATGATGAAGACTTGAAAGTGAGGCCCCTGATTCTACTCCTCACAGCTTCACTCACTGGCAGGACGGGGCTGGTCCCTGTGATGAACCTGAGGGGAGGGACTTAGCAACAGTGCCACCCTAGCAACTGAGAGTATTTAAATGTGATTGGCTGGTGCAAATGGAACCCAAGCTAGCCAGAGGGAGGGGCTAGATGGGGGAGTGAGTAACTGAAATTTAACTGAAAACAGAGAGTTGTTGAGATTCAGAACTGGGACAGCAGAGTTGAGAGTTGATGAAGAGAGCGGAGTACTGAGGTTGAGAGAGGGTGTGTTTGGATCTGAGAAAGAGGGATAAGTGTTGTTGTTTACAAATCCTTTATTTCCATCTACCATTTACCTTGACAGTGTATTAAATAAAGAGTCGTTTATATTTTTATAAAGAGCTGCCTCAAGAGAGTGTCTGTATACTCTATTCTGGGTTTCACATGCTACCATCAGTACCACAGTCATCAGAGGGATAAATCAGTGCTTGTCCCTATCTCAAAGGGTGTGGATTTAGGGAAAGCAGTAGATGAAGATAACCTAGAAGGAGAAGCCAGTGGGGGACAAAGAGTAAGAAGGGGCTGCGTTCTCTAGGAAGGGAGAACAGGAGCATACCTGAGTGTCATAGCCCTGGCCTGATCCAGAGATCTCCCAGGCTGTTCAGTCCAGGACATAAAGAGGTGTCAGGCTGGGCAGCCCTGGGTCTTCACAGTCCCATCATCCTGCAGCATCCCTGCTGTGAAACCATGATGACGATGATGATGATAATATTGATGGTGGTGATGAGGACTCTGATAATGATTCCTGCTTTTTCTATGGTTCTAGGACTCAGACACAGATATAATGAAAACTGTCATCACTGAAAACATACAAAAATTAAAATATAATTAAACTATCAACAAAATTCAAAACCAATTTTAAAACTTATCCATTAAAAAGCAAGAAATAAGAGGGGTACACCTGCATCTGCCACAATTGCCCACTACTGGACTAAATAAAGCAGGGAAATTGTTGGGCTGCTCTCCAGCTCAAGGTCTTGCATTGATTCAGGATAATTATTTTAAAACTGAATTGTATAGAAATGGCAGAGTGAGTTTCCTTTACCTCCTTGCTTGGACCATAAACTGCCTGGGCATACAGATTATCTCTGTATTTCCCCAGCCATGCTGGCTAGGGAATTCTGAGAGTTGCAGTCCAAAGAAGAACATTTTCCAACTTATGATACATTTCATGGCTCAATCACTGTCATGAAACCAGCACTCATTTCTGGTGTATCCAGTCTCAGATTAACATGAACAAGATGCACCTCCTTTTTTATTCTTATTTCCTAAATGTGTACACTAACTAATTGGTGTAAATAGTAGCACAGGCAAAAAAAGTCATTGTATTGTTTCATGAACAACAATATTCAAGATTGGGAGCATAACTGAGGTAATAATATAATTGAGGTGGTAGGTAATGTAGATGAGAGAAACACACTTTCCAGCATGGCATTCTGCTGATGCTATTTGATGAGAACTGCATCTGCGTGATCCTGTCGTTAACATTAATGGCAATTACAGGAATCTTCTATGGCTGTTGTGAATGTATAACCTGGAGTTATGCACTCACGACTGTTACTTATTCATGATCCCTATGTATGCCATAATTGATAGGCTATGTAGGGACACTTACTAGGAAACAGCCACTGTGATTGACAGGGGTCTGCTTCCCTGTCACTGGAGAAGTGGCTGACTGACATTTGCACCCCACTCCCTTGCATGAACAATCTCTGGTGCAAGTGGGAATTGCAACAAGGGTTCTGTTTTTGCCTGTTACATGAAAGATCAATCATGGGGTGGGGTGGGGTGGGGTGAAAAAGGCATCCAACTATTTCCCAAATGGCAGCAGAGCAGACCCTTGTTGATCACAGCGGCTGGTTCCAGATAAGTGAAATGGCAGGGGGGATCAGAATGGGATTAATTGCATAGCACCGTAATTATGGTTCTTGTGCATATGTAAATCCCATAGAGGATTCCAGCCACTATTTTTATTCCAAATATGAACACCAAAATCAAAATTGTTGGTGAATGTGAGAGATAGTAGTGTATCTTACCATCAGACTAATTAGGGTTCACAAGCAGAAGGTGAGCAACAACCAGTCCCATACTATCACCAATCACATACCAAGTCTAGCAATGAAATAGAAGAGGCTTAGTCTTTTTTGGTAAAATTTACAAATATTCAAGGTTTCATAATATCGAATGGTGAAAAGCTATAGTAGATGCTTTTCAAATATAGAGAGGGAGAGAGAAAGAAGTGCAGGTTGAAAAACAGGAAGAACAAGAGGAAGAACAAATTCAGACTAACTTCAGACTAACTGATGCAAGATAAGAGAGGATGTGGCTAAGACTCATAAATGCTATTGTATGCTATTTGTGGTTTTGCAAGGTCAGAATTCTTTACTGATTAGGCAGATACCAAAATATCTGTAAAAACCACCATTTAAATGATGCACCCAACTCCATCTAGCCATTCCTTTGTTCCTGGGGTGGGATCAACACAGCCACATCCAAATCTTTTCCTGTAGCTGAACATGCTGCAAGGATGTCATCTGCAGGCAAAATGGTCCCTGCAGATGCCTGTTGCAGTATGTCCAGCTACAGGAAAAAACAGCTAGATGCATCTCCACTGACCTTCCCACTCTTCAATAACACAGAAGTGGCCATGTTGGAAGGGAAGGTACATTACTTAAAAGGTGGGTGTGGAAGGATGGCACAGGGAGACATAGCTATAGGTATGTGCCAGATGTCCATCTCTTGATGCAGCTATGTGCTAGATTTATGTATCTCAATGCAGGATTCAGGCTGACATGAATACATGTTATGCCTAAACTGTTAGAGAAACATGCAAAGTACCAACTACCAATTATAGGCATGCTCAGGTTGCTACCTGTAACAAAAAATATTTTTAATAAAAAGGAAAACAAAATTCAGTGTAATTTTCAGCTAACTTTTAAAGTGGTTTTCCCATTTGTGGGGGAAAAAACCCACAAATACTCTTGAGTTAAAAGTATTCCTGTCAGGGATGATTAGCAGCAGTATGTAGAGATAAAATGAATTCTGTGAGCAGCACACAAATAATCCTATGGCAGTGGCAGAACTCTGACTGGAAATTTCCTTTAGGAGACAGTCAGAACACATAAAGCCTCTCTCTCTCTCTCTCTCTCTCTCTCTCTCTCTCTCTCTTCCGTGGTGAATTTGCCCGAGCACCATATGATTAGACTAAGCTACAGTCTCTCTTGCATGCTATACCATCACTTTACTCCTCCGCCTCCCATTTGACAAATTACTTTCCCAGCTTTCAATCTTACCCTCCTTCTGTTATCAGACCAATGTTCACAGGCACATTACTGCAGGATCTAACATGGAAACTGCTCCTACCAAAGCACTGGCAGTTTTCACAGGCCTCCAGTATTGGGTGTGTATTTGGAAATGTCCACAACTGTTCCAGGCTCTCCTGGCCACTGGGGAGATCCACACTAAGCTGCCAATGCGTATACCCCTAGGCAGAATTTGTGGCTGGAGAAGGTTTTGTCATCTGTTTCCTGACAAGCTTGGAAGCAGTTGAATTTCCATTGAAGGGGTGAATAATTTCCCCTGAGTGTGAATGAATTCTCATGTAGCACACATGGACATACACAAGAGAAAGAAGGAGACAGAGCGAGGGAGGCAAACTAAAACAAAAATTCCAAATTGAAGCAGAAAGCCAGAGAAATCCAACAGAGCGAGGGAGCTCGCCAGAAAGCAGTCTGTAACTGGTTCATGGCTATGCATTCTAAATCCAGGTTATAGCTAACCTAAGTTAGGTGCCTGGCTTTTTTCCATAAGTTAAATTCACACATAGTGCTAAAAACTAATTTAAACAAAAGGTAGTCTACTTTTTTTTTAATGGATAAGGGGTTGGATTCAGAGTTCATCATCTGCAGAGTAAACTTACTGAAACTGGTAGCACTTAAATAATATTAAGTGTTCCACTGATTTCAGTGGCAAATAAGGATGTTTCTGTGCTATGCAGTTGTATTGGTTTTATATGGGCCCTATCACACTACATCTTTATAGCACTATTATTCTACTTTAACTGCCCATGATTCCATCATATGAGGTTTGTAGTTTAGGGAGGGGTATTTAGAATTCTCAGCCAGAGAGCTCTTTGGCCTCACTAAACTATAAACCACAGAATTCCACAGAGTATTGCCATGGCAGTTAAAGTGGAATAATAGTGCTATAACAGTGTAGTGTGATAGAGGCCTAAGTATCATGGTTTTCTTCTTATGGAAATAGTGATTTGTAGTTTGCTGAAGTACTTCACGTTCTCTGCTAGAGAGCTGCAATGTTGTACTTACTACAAATCCTGGTGTGCCATAGAATGGACCCATGTCAGCTAAAGTGGCATCAGATTTCTATAACTATGTAATGTAACACACTAGAAGTCAGGATCCCATTCACATGATGATGTGCAGACTTTCTGGTATAAATTTTAGAGAATGGGATGGTGGGGAGACATGAAATTTTACAAAATTAATCAGTAATATACTGTCTCATTGCCTAATTCAGCTTGGAAAATCCTGTTTAATCCTCTGACATTCCACTTTTTAAACTGCTTTTAAAATGTTCCAGTTTCTCACTCCTCCTCCCAATTTCCCCTTTGTTCTCAGCTTATTTCAATTATTGCAAACTGAGTTCAAAGAGCAAAAGTAGTTTGCACTCAGTTAACTCAGCTGCATAGAAGGAGATGAGAGGATGGAATCTTGATACTGGAAAAGTATACTCAGGAGGAAGGAGACTGCTGTAGCTTCTCCTATCCAGCATGTTCTTCCTCATTAATAACTTTTATCATCTTTACCACACTCTGAAGTTACTTGGCTGCACATGTTCCAATTTTTATATGTGAAATGTTGAGGAGTATGTAGTAATTTGGGAGCAAATAATCTCCTGTGCCTGCACAGCTTGTTCAAAAGCAAGCATTTTAATATCTCTTCATTTAAACATACAGATACAGTTCAGATTAGAGTGAACATTCCAACATTATAACCTTGAATAACTAACATCTATACAGTGTCACAATGCATGCATGGTCCTTTTCAGCCGTTTTTTTGAATGTTTACAGGAAATGTGTGAAACTTCCTGAAGAAAGGTGATTGGAAATCCAGCCACTGTTTCACATATTGTCACAGTCCAGTTGCACGGTTAATTCACTACAATCAGTTCCAAGTATTTTCTCACTTATTTTAGGCTGCATCCTTTTTGGCCATCATAGCTATATCAGCACAGATGATGAAGACAGCATGGTGGGACAGCACAGCCAGTGGCAAAGAGACAGGCGTAAAATGGCTGCACACACTGAAATGGCAGCAGGGATGACAGGAAAAGCAAAGAGCCAGTGGGTAGCTTTTTAATGTGACAGAGCTAGCTTTCTCTGATGCCCCCCTGCACTGCTACCCCTATGGACTGCTCCAAAAAGTACTTTTTTAACACTGTTACAGACAATTTCATTGGTATAAACCACAACTAGGATTCTGGACTTAATTTCAGTAGCACAGCATCATGAGCTTTCTATTTTAAAGTGAGCATAAAAAGTCCTTTGCATATGTATTTAGCTTGTGGCATTGCAGACAGTGATTAGAAGGTATGTGATATACTTTACACAAGTGTAATAGATCTGGAGCAAGATGGGGGTCCACTATTTGGGTCTCTATTTATGCTGGCTTGAGTTCCGTGACAGAAAAAGAAAAGGCAGGACAGAAATGTGGTGCATTAAAAAAAATCAATAAGCAAACAGTGTCCTGAAATTGCAAACTTGGTGTGCTAAAATAAGGATCAGATGAAAACACAGAATGGCTGGGGTACTGTGTGAGACAGTGCAGTATAGTGCATGAGGAACTGGGGTACAGCTGGCCATTCAGCACTCCCAGACTTACCACTGAGCTGATGCAACCCCCTCAAAAGCCATTCTGTGCCTGGTGAAGGTGTGAATCGAAGAAGCATTTGGCTATGTCCCTGTTGCCAGGCACAAAATGATTACACCGAGGCCTGCCAGGGTCCTCCAAGAGGTCTCAGTGGATGAGGCAATCATCCTGCATCTGGCTACTGAAACAAAGCCAGATCCTCTCCCTGCTCTCCACTGGCTGCAGAATTGCTGGGAGGAGGGCTGCAGTGACTCACTGATAACTACATGGCAGCCTTGGGTTGTTGCAGAGGGAGGAAGGGAATTCTGACGTCCACAATGACAAAATATGACACACATAGGCATAAGATGTGTATGTCACTAACAGGATGCCAGTCAAGGACTATTCATGTAAGTGCTGTCACAAAAGGAGAGTTTTTGAAATATGGTGGATTTAAAAGGGATATATAATTCCACAATTACCAGGACAAGATCTCAAAGTAACAAGACTGTAGCACTGTAGCCAGTTTCCATATGTGAAGAACCTCTTATTCAGTTTTCATGGAAGCAAGTTTAATGTTAACAACCATGTCCAGCATGAAGCAGAAACCAACATTTTTTTTTTTTAGAGCTGAGGGATACTCTGGGAGCACCCTCTTTACATTCAGATCCAATGTACCTTTCATCACCAGTGCCTACTCTGTAAAAAAAAGAAAAGAAAAAGAAAAACAGTTTGGAGAAGTTTGCTACAAAAATTAGTTCTGCAGAACAATACCCACTTGGTTTCTACCTAGGAAGCTCACCAAAGATCACTAAAACAGTTTTATATTTTTGAAAATTTGAGATTTCCCTCTCAGTTAAGACAGTAAATGAATGGTTACATAGAAAGATGCAGATGCTTGACCTAAGGAGACAATACATCAGCATTGCGTGGGAGGAGCAAAGCTGCTCTCTTAGCCAGTATTTCACTTGCTGGTTTGAATGTCTGCCATTTCAGTTATGATGTCAGGAGGAAGTCATGCTGATCCCATGACTGGAGCTTGTAAAAGTTACAATATTGGGCCACAGTTCCCAGTATCCCCAACCAACACTGCCTTTTAGTCTAAACATTTAAGTTTTCCAAGCTCTGCTCATGACTGATGGGAATGTTATGATTGCTTTCTGTTTTCTCATTTCTGCCCTCAGTGACCATCATAGCTAAGTTTTCCACATGGTCATTTTTTTTTCTTAAAGGTGAGAGTTCCTTTTAAATTTCCCCTTGGATGGGAGATGGCCAACAAATACCAGGTGCCGTAGGCTATACTTCAGAGAAAGGAACTGGTAAACCACCTCTTTGCCTAAGTATTCTTTGCCTAAAAAAAAAACACTATGAAATGCATGGGGTCACCATAAGTCAACAGGCAACTTGAAGGCACACACATACACACACACAAACACTATTTATTTCAGCAGAAAACATTACCTCCAGTGTTCATTCTCATGGCCTTCCTTGAGGAAGAATGAAGCAGGCAATAAAGCTTTTACAACACGATGACATGTGGATTATATGCAGCGTTTAAATTGTTAGAGAAGTCTGGTTCATGCTAGTATCACCTTTTATTTCAGGTAGCCAATGGGTCACAGATATGGTCTCTCTCTTTCCCTGTTTGTGAGGTTAAAAAATTTGAGAGTCCAGTGATTTCAGGTTGTTTGGGAAGAGCTTCTTGAAGAACAGAATGAAACAAAAAAACAGTCCTTCCAAACCTTCCTGTAGCCTATGCCCTTTGAAAACAAAGAAGCTGAGCACCTTTTCAGAGGGCACAGATGTTATCCTGTTGGCTATCCTCATGAGGAAGCCAGGAGACCCCTGTTTCATGTCTGTATGTCAGGTGATTAATTGCAAGGTAGAACTGTCAACATCACAGCCAGCCTGGAGACTGCAAATCTCTGCAAAGGGGATTATGAGGCACTAACTGCTCATATCTGGAAGCAGCGTTCTGTTCAGAAATAAGAAAGTGCAGCTGTGTAAAACCTGGGAGGATTTTATTTATTTATTTTCTGTCTAATGGACTTAGTTATGATAACACAATGAATATGCTATAAAGTCCATGCCTTTTTGTTTTCCCCAGAACAGTGCCACTGGAAAGGCTGGGATCCATTCCACTGAATGGGTGGATGACTGGAATGTTAAAGAGAGAAGGAAGCTAAAACTGTGTGCAACAGATATGAAAAATCACACAACACATATGCATAAATGTTGGTTGTTGTCATTGTATGCCTTCAAGTTGTTTCTGACTTACAGTGACCCTAAAGTGAACTTATTTTCTTGGCAAGATTTATTTATTTGTCTGAGGCTGAGAGACTGTGACTTGCCCGAGGTCACCCAATGGGTTTCCGTGGCTGAGTGGGTAGTCAAACCTTTGGTCTGGAGATTCAAAGTCCAATGCTCAAAACGTTACAGTACACCTTAACATTTGGCTGGAAACAATGTAACTTGGTTAAAAGAGACCCTCAAAAGTACATGGATAAAGATGGATTCATATACAGAGATACATATTCATCAGTGACCACTAGTTAAACACCAAACACTCTTCATTTTTTTATTATTGTATTCAATAGTTACCATTATACTCTGCCTTTCTTCCATCAAGTCCTCCCGTTTAGCCTCACAACACTTTATCCCATTTCATTCTTTCCCATTTTATTCTTGAAGCTGAGAGAGAGAGATTGGTGGGGGGCTTCGTTAGCACCCTTCAGTGAGATTTATGGCTCAAGGGGACCAAAACTGAGATTTTCCAAGCCCCAGTCTCACACCCTATAGTGAGTTGGGCCTCTCCCATTAGGCGTATGGGTTGGAAATCATTGTGAACATCATGGCAAATGATTTACAGCTGTCCAGTGGTATAAAAAGGGTTAATTTGTATGAGTGGTTTTTTTTAATTAGCTAGTCAGTTTGGGGCTGAGAAAAGATTAAGATTGGTCTGAGAAAGTGAATTTTCCTCTGTTTCCAACCTGCTTGCACAATCATGTTGGCACATTTTGATTTTCTTTTGCTTGCTTGTGCAGTATATAACCCTTGGGAGTCCATCTTCAAGTTGCTTCAAGGGGAGGGTGTGCCCACCAGGCCAGAGGTCCCATAGCCAGCTTTGCAGAATTTGATTTGCTGGACAATGATAGTCTGGGTAGAATTATTTGTTTAGGGGCCCAGTTCTACTATTGGTTGTGAGGGGAAGCTGTATCCCATCAGTGAAAGCTTCTCTGCTGTGAGCCATCTACTGCCTCCTTTCCCACAAATAAATCTTACCTTATAACACTAATGTGTTCAACACCAAATGAAGCCTTGGGGAGGCTTGGAACTGCATCCATTTCCAGAACAGAACACACTCTAAATGTGAGCCACCTCTAAAATGAAGAACTAAGTTTATTTAGGCCCTTTCCACATGTGGGAAAGGAGCCGCAAAAAACGCTACTCACCAGACTTCTTCAGCGTCCGGGCGAATCTGTCAGGATGAGGAGCAGTACGAGCTCATCGCTCTGCACTGCTCCGGCATCCAAAATGACGGCTTCCGGTTGGTGGAGGCTCTCCACCAACCAGAGAAGCTCACCAGCTTAAAGCCCTCCCCTGGCAGATCTGCAGGCACGCACTTGTGCACACCTGCAAATCTGCACCAGAGCGCGGGGACGGAACGACACAGAGTTGCGGCTCCATGCTTTTTAAAAACCTCTAAAAAGAGGTTTTTAAAAAGCACACTGCATGACCAGTTCTGGTCGCTCCGAACCGGACTGAGGTGCGGAACTACAAAGTAGTCCGCCCCAGTCCACTCTACGGTGCAGAAGACCTCTGTGGGAGGTCGCTCTGCACCATTTTAATAGCCCGGTACGGAAAGGGCCTTAGTAAAGGATTCTCCACAGACCATCTTTTCAGCAGCCTTTTGGAAGCATACGTGCACATTCATGCGTGAGGTTCGTGCTGTACTGAATCTTTAAGGCAAAAAGCCATTCTTCCAGATGTCCTGTTAACACCAGAAATAACTCTGCAGCGTTCTTTTATAGAGTGCAGTAGGTAAGTCTTAAATAACATAAGGTGTCAAAGAATACAGTCCAGCAGTCTGAAAATTTATCTTCTAGACACTTGCTTGTGGTCCTAGTGAACAGCTGCTTTATGGACCAATAGTTTGAAGGTTTATATTTTCTTCCCAAAAGCCTAGAGAAAAGGTTGCAGTACACTGGACAGTTTTGATAAGGGACATTCATAATTCTTAAAAGAAAAAGTTCAAAAGTGGTTGAGGTTTAGACTCATTAAGAATCTTCACGGTATTAACAAAAGCTTATTCTTTTTTAAAAATACACAATGGCAAAGGCCACTCATCTCTAGAAGGAAGCTTCCAAGGAAGCAATTGGGTTATTTTTATATTGTCTACAATAAATGTATTGCCTTATGCAGTGCATTTTTTTGACTGAAGACAAAGAAAGAAACAAGGGCTATTTCTGACACTGTATTTTGGACCACCACAGTGTCACCTGGCTTGCCTAATGCTTTTCCGTAATTTTTTTTGTAATCATTGCTGTTATTTCTACCATACAATTATATGGTTTGAAATGGGAGCAAAAAACGAAAAAACCAAACCAAAAACAGCAACAGCAAAAAACCAAAAACCCAAGACCCTGTCAGAATCCTCACAATCTTATAGACCCAACATGTATAAGGAAGTTTCTCAGATCAGCTGCCATCATGAAGTACTCTGGGAACACTTTATTTCTGAGTGTTCCATATAATGGGAAAGAGCGAAAGGGAGAAAACTTTTTTGGCTTTCCATCTTTCTTTATCTCTTTCTTTGTCTGCACCTCTCTCTCTCTGCTTCTGTTGTCAGTATTGATGCTAGAGCAGCAGCCACGAAGAATGGAGTAGCAAGCAAATGAATGGGTAAATGCAAGTTCCTTTTATAGCATTATAGGAAGCTGTCTAAATACCCTAAAGTCACCCATCTGATTCTGGAAGCTGAGCAGGTTCAGTGTTGGTTAGTACTTGGATGGAAGACTACCAATTTCAGAGAAAAGAACTGGCAACACCACCTCTGAGTACTCCTTGTCTAAGATAACCCCGGTTGTCATAAATTGACAGGCAACTTGAAAGTGCATACCTGTGTGTGTTTGCATGCACACACACACACAGAGAGAGAGAGAGAGAGAGAGAGAGGAAGCTGCCTCATACTGAGTCTGACTGTTTGCCTGTCCAGCTCACCATAGTTCACGTTGGACTGGCAGCAGGGTAGTGAGGTGGTATGATAAGCTCCAGCTCATGTTAGCTTTCTTGCGCTACAAGGGGGAATCATAGGCCATTTCAGCATTGTCATGTGGAGGGTGAAAACAGGAACTGTACATGACTAGGGGCTGATATTTGAGGACATAATTTACAGTTGTACAAGTAAGAATGCTATAGGACAGTGGTTCTCAACCTGTGGGTCCCCAGATGTTCATGGACTTCAGCTCCCAGAAGCCCTGAGCATTGACCATAGTGGCTGGGGCTTCTGGGAGCTGAAGTCCACGAACATCTGGGGACCCACAGGTTGAGAACCACTGCTATAGGAAGCTTACATGTGAATACTGCAGCAAAGCATACTCTTGAGGGTCTAAGGCCATTTCCTCACTAGACTGTTATAGTGCTGTTATTCCACTTTCAACATCCCATGGAATCCTGGGGTTTCCTCCTTAGACTGCAAACCCCAGGATTCCATAGAATGTTGAAAGTGGAATAATAGCACTATAGCAGTCAAGTGCAGAAATGGTCTTAGCCCCTAAAGAGGATGCTTTGCTGCAGTATTCACATGTAAGCTTCCTATAGCATTCTTACTTGTACTACTGTAAATTATGTCCTCAAATATCAGCCCCTAGTTATTTACAGTTCCTGTTTTCACCCTCCCCGTGACAATTTCTTGTTGCATTGAGGCAATCATACTTGTCTCATTGTTAGAGTGACTTTTATAAGTCACTGTGGTTTTGTGATATCTATGTTTGGAAATTATGTTATTGATGAGACATACCTCTGAGAAATTGGACATTTTTTTAAGGTTGGGGTATAATGTTTACTTCTCTTGTAGCTTTTCAGAGTGATCTTTAACCCTGCTGGTGTAAGTTTGTTCACCTATTAGTTCTGTTAATCTGACATCACACTCTCATTTGTCCAAAGGAATGCTCTTTGTGATTCTACTGCAGCTGCTCATTAGATGCCACAGCATTTCCAGAAGAGAGATTTGTGCACAATTATGAGCTCCTCAACACAACTGTTCAGAAAACAAGCCTTGATTCCAAGTGTAAAAAATGTTGGTCCAATTTGACAGAATACTTGGCAGCAGATGTTATTCCAATAGCAATGCTGGTCAATCTCTTTGTGACACATAGAATCTTGTTTTCTCTCTACTGCATTCTTCCTTTTACAAACCTTTGCCAACAAAACGCATAATTATTTCTTTCCATTGTGTCTTCTGTAATGGCATGTTTGCTAAGCACATTTGATGTAAACTGCACAATGAGATACAAAGAATTCATCACCTTATACCTTTGTGGGCAACATAGATCCAGAGATATACTTCATATGATAGGTTTCTTCCCCTGTATTTCTGCCAATATATACAATATACTAGTATCACTGTTTTTTCCCCCCTGCCATCTCTTGCAGCCCTAAGCCTTTAAACTAATACAGTTACACTTTCAGGGACTATGCCCCTAAATGTCAGTTTTCATTTTTAGTCTATGGTGGGGGTCAGTATGCCCCCATACGTGAAAACTCAAACATTCAAAACCTTTCATTTTTCACCTTTTGAAACAATTTGTCTTGCTTACACAGAACAGTATCATTTCTACAGAAAGATTGCTGCCAGAATTTCCTTATCCCCAACACCAAATGGTGCCCTAAACTTTATGACTACTTTCTTTAAATGTACCTTTTCTTTAACAAACAATTCTTTAGCACAGTAAGTAGTTGTTGTTGCTGTAACAAAAGCAATCTCACAACCTACTCAAAAGGAATGGTTTGAGGAGGTGTAATTTCTTGTGAAAGGGATATTGGGCATTTAGACCACAGCCAACTATGCATCTACAAAGAGTATAGCAAAGTTATACTTTACAGCGAAACGTTTCTAATACTGTTCTGTTCGGGGGAGGGCCAGCTCTGAACTTGGTGAGACAACAGTACAGTACTGTTTTTATTTATTTGTTGAATCCTTCCACCTTTTAAGACTTGATAATCTTACCAAGGCAGCTTATACCCTAGGAACAATACAGTTCAATATAATGAAATCATATTGACCAGTGTCCTGGATTATGGCTGTTAGGTATCTGACAATGCCACCAGGCAAGCCACAGTTCCAAAGGAGTATCAATAAAAGGAATCAAAGTCAGGCCTGGGTTGCCACATGAAGTTCACAAGAGAGTCTGAGTTTGCAGGGGCAGGCACAGAGGATGGTCAGAAGATAAGCTAAGATCAAGTAAACAGAGAAGCCTCCTATCGGGTGAGAAATCAGAGGGGTGAGTAATCAAAAGTTGAAGCTGAGTATGCCCAAGGTCAGGTATCCAGAAGATCAGATAACAGCCCTTCAGGAATGCTGAGGGCAGGGAACAAAGGAAGCAAAGGTTCAAATTATTCTCAGGTACTGTCTGTCTGAGGAGTGTGCTCTGGTCAGACAGTGACTGACAACAATTTGAATTTTTATTTGCAGCTATTTATATGCAACTGTGTTCAGGCACCCCCTCACACAGCTGTCACTGAGGCTGATGGATTACTGCTGAGGCCTCCTCTGTCCAAACTGAGCATTTCATCTCAGCTAGAGCTCCCACTCTTTAAGTGTCATCTCTCCTGCAACTTATTTCTCTTTTCTCCAGAGTCAGCAGTGGCTCCCTGCTTCTATCAGTGAGAGAGATCTTCTCCAGAAAACCCAGGTTCAGTCTCCAAGGCTTCCAGAGGAGGACTGTCTGTTGGGTCCTCAGATTCAGTCTGTAATACAGAGGGGGACCTGTCAGCTTTGCCCTCTTGTCTTCTGAAGAGGACTCCTCCAGGTAAAACGTGACAATTGAGGTGTTACTGTTAACAGAACTGCTTCTATGAATGGATCTAGGAAAGTGTTATTCTCCTTCCATCTTACAGTCCTTCATACATCCACAAAGTTCACTCCAGAGATCTGAGAACCCCTCCAGATCTAGTTTTTGAATAATGCAGGATGCTGGGAGCAAGGAAGAAGAAAGTTCAGTTGTATTGCGTTATACCAGGTGTAACCACAGAAGCAAAAACTATGAAGCATCCAATGCCATCTACATCTTAAAATGCCCAAAAGATAGTAGTTTTATTAATCAAAAAGACTTTTGAGCATGTCAAGATGTGTCTCCAGATCCTTTTGTTATCAGGTATAAAAGTTTGGCGTAGAGAGTTCTAGATTGGGTCATGGAACTATTCAAACATATGGGATCTTTTTGCTTGTTTCTTAGGCCCTTTCTGCACGATGACTGTGTTCTGGCATAGGGACACAAGAGGAGCAGGACCACAACAATGCTTCTGCATGACGTCATCATGGTCTCGCCCTTCTGCCACCAGCCGATGCAATTGTGGGGTAAAACTCCATCAATGACTCTCAATCAAACAACATTCACGTCCTTCCCAGCCATGTGAAAGGGCCAGAATCACAATGGAGGTGCTTCCTGCCCCAGAGCAGCATGGGAGAGAGAGCCTGGCTGAGCTACAGAAGGAAGAGGCATGTCCCTTGCGCTCCCTTCTGAAGGGAGCTGGTCAGGTGTGGGAAGGAGCGTTCTTATCGTGCTCTCTTTCTGCCAAAGGTGCTGCCGGGATTGCAACCTCAAGGCAACAGCATCAGATAAGCTGTGGAAATGCCTTTAGTGGTGCATGACCCATCCACTTAAAGAGATTACTCCTCCCATTAAATTGAAACAACTATACTTTATTAGATAACACTGGAACAAACAGAAAAGGAGTAAAATAACCGAGTACTTCCTAGTGTAAGGGTCTGGCTACCAAATATAGCTGGGGTGCAGCGCAAAAGGGAGGCTGGTTATTGGCAGAGATGAATGCATTAGGAAGATAAAAGTTAAGTGGAGATTTAGAGTTCGAGTTGAAAAAAGGAGTGAAACTGTGGTACTGAATGGAGCCCATGAGAGGTAGAAGAAGGGGAAAAGGGAGAGGGAAGACCTGAGGCCCATTCACACAACACAGTTACAGTGCCATGATTCCACTTTAACTGCCATGGTTCCATTCTATGAATTCCAGAATTTGTAGTCAGGTGAGGAGCTCTGCCTGGGAATTCTAAGTGCCCCTCCCTTAACTGCCTGTGAAGTAAGCAATGGATTACTCTGTTCAGACTAGCAAGCAGCATAGGAGGATACATCCCATACAAATACAAGCACAAATACAGACACAGTCACACAAAGGACATGCATTGCATCATCCAAGTTTAGGAGGCCAGTTCTGCACTCAGTTAATGCCCATAACTTACCAGGTTTAGCCAGATTGTTCTCATTTCTTTGATACTGGGGAACAGATTATGACTCTTGGGTTCTAAGTTCCAGAAGCAGCTGATGTGGAGCTCAGTGTTTTGAGGTTGTCCTCTAGGCTGAAGTTGTCACTCTTCAGTTTCAACTTCTCCCTCCTTCTAGACAAATTACTATTTCTCTCTTTGGCCCCCAGGATATGCCTTCCTCCCCACATGTTTACATTCCTTACGTTCACACAGACATCCGTTCACAGGCCCAAAGCAGTATTCCCAAGGCAATATGGATAGCCTTTTGGTTATCCAAGCTGTTTACTTCTTGTTAGACAATTCACTGTCAGGCCGTCTTGTCTTGAGCTTAACTTTTTCATACATAAATCACAGAGTGCTGTTTAAAATGCTAGCTAGAATCACCTGTGTCTCAAAGTAACATAATATGCAAAGTATACTTGGGAGTCGACGTGCTGTTTGCAACAATTACACTTATTTCATTCCTGGATGAAAAAATGTGGGTGAGGGATCAGTAATTTTCTCCATACTGCACAAGAATAGAAGGGTTTCTGTGGAATTTTCAAACACTATTGATACCTCAGGATTTCATTGGGGAAAATTCATCAGTGCAAAAATAGATTTGGCTTTCCTGCACACAAAGTGCACGCACAGGTTCCTGTGCTTTTTGCTTAGAGAAACATGCAAGAAAACACTCTTCTGCATAAGAATCTCTGTGTTTAAACAACTGTATATTTTTTTCATTGAGGATACAATATAAATGAGCAGTCTTCAAATCTTTAGTCTGCACTAAAGAACAGAATATCCAAACCCAAAATTGTCACAACACTGCAAATGTTCACAAACAGAAGTAATGTTTTATCAATAACCACTAGTACTAGGACTGTGAGGTGCTTGTAAAAGTTGTTTTTGAGTTACATCAGCTGCCAGACACATCCTCTACCCTGGTAGCATGATGTGAGTTGTGGTTCAACAGAAAGAAAGAATTGGAATGTAATAATACTTTGGAATGTTTTGTTTGGAAATAATTGTGTGCAATTTTCTTATTGCTGCTTTTAGCAAAACCAGGAGACTTTCTTGATATTACAAGATCTAAAATATTTACTAGTTATAATTAATGTCTGCATTTCTTTCAAAAATGTTTGACCACATATTAATATTCTGTTTGAAAATGACAGAATGAAAAATAATGGTGTAAAACAGGGCTAGGACAGTAAATGCACAGCAAAATGTTTTTGTAATGCCACTGAGCAACAGGGGTGAGATTTCTGTTGGAACAGGGGAGTGCAGAGAAATTCAATCCACGCTGAACAATACAATTCTTTAACATATGGCAGAGTAAGGCCCTTTCCACACGGGGGAAAAAAAACGGCTTAGGGCGACTCATCCGGAGGTCATCCACACCTTGGAGCGCGCTAGAGCGGTTTGAATAGTGGAGGTTCCACACCTCAAACCGCGCTAGTGCAGCCGCAAGGGGTGGCGCGCGCGTTTTTAAAAACCACGTTTTATGAGGTTTTTACAAAACGCGAGCACGCTAACCCATTGCAGCGCCCCGTGTGAAACTGCAGGGATGCGCTAGCGCGTCCCTGCAGAGCTGCCCGGGGGTGGGCTTCTGGCTGGCGCGCTGCCCTGATTGGCGGAGCGCCGCCGGAAGTCGCCGGCCGCCATTTTGGGCACCGCCGAACACCGCCAAAACTCGCCAGCGTGTGGAGCGGCGAACGCGCGCTCCCCGCAGGGACGGAGCAACCCGTTTTAAGGTAAGATCCGTCCCTGCGTGCGCTGCCCCGTTCCCCCATCCTCCGTGTGGAAAGGGCCTAAGACTCGCCTCCAAACTACATGGAAAAATGTACTTCAGCATTTATGTGATATTAATCCCACTGTGAAAGATGAGGGCAGGTTTTCTGAAGTTCCACCAACATTGTTTCATGAATTACTCTTGGTAAGCCTATGGCTACAGAACAACCAAGGCCACCACTGGTGGGACCAAATTTGGCGACCAATGTTTCCAGCCTCTTTTTTTTTTTAAAGGACCTAAAAATCACTTTGAAAAATTGTTTTAACTCTCTTGTATTTGCACAAACTTGCACATACTTGTATTTGTATGGATTCTAGGGTATGGGGATTTCAATGTATCATATAGTACAAAATTTATTAAAAAGGTACTAGATCTAAAAGAGCATTTGTGTGTATGAAATCAAGTGTATTCCACAATACTCAAGCATCAGAAGCCAGAAAGCACCTGCTGAAATGAGGTCTTGAATAGTTTTGTTTCGTTAGAAGTGTTTGGAGTTGCTATTAACTTTTTTTTTCTTGGCAAATAGTGTAAAAACACAATTTCTGTGCCCGAAAAAAGTGCTATTGTTTCTATTTTGAAATAAAAAACTCTTATCCTGATCCCAAGAAAGGAGGAAAACAAACATAAACCCTGAAGGAAAATAGTTATTACTATTCATTTCAATTCATTTATTATGGTAGAAAAATTTCCTGTTGAAACATCAAATCTATGTTTGTTGAGAGAATGACCCCCAATGAAGGGCCATTCTTTGTGTCATCCTATAGAAAACCTGGGCCATTTCCGCGCTAGCCTGTTATAGTGCTATGATTCCATTTTCAACATCCTATAGAATCCTGGGGTTTGCAGGCTGGCTGGCCCCTCCCGAAACTGCAAACCCCAGGATTCCATAAGCTGTTGAAAGTGGAATCATACCGCTATAACAGGCTAGTGCAGAAATGGTCCTGAACTTACACTTCAATACTGCAACAGTCATTGCAAATGAATTTTCCACTTATGATACACCATCTGCTAGTGTTCTTATCCACTCCTTAATGCAGAAATAACAGCATCATCATGATGTAGGTGAAGGCAGAGGTTGAAGCTTGGGTGCATAACACAGGTTAGGTGTGCTCTGCTGCAGATTTTTCATTTTTGGCTGACCAGGGCCAGATTTTGCACATTGTGACCCTTCTCTGTATCTCAAGACAGATCAGTTTTTACTCAAGAACAATCAGGGGAGTCTACTCAAGAACAATCAGGGGAGTGTGTCTGCTCCATTCAAAAGCAATAGGCTTCCACTCAGGATTGCCTTGGACTCATAAAAAGTGGTTGGCAATAAGATCAGTGTCCACAATATTAAAAAAAAAATCATCCCGGATGTTGACTTAATCCTTACATCTGAAGTCCCTGGCAAGCTGGTAGAGACCCACCATACTTTTCATCTCATTTCAGTATATCATGGTATAAGATTTATAAGACTTCCCACACACCAATAAGTCATGGTGAACAGTGGATGGGAGAAGTACAGTGGGCTCCAACATTTTTAGGGAGTAGGGGCAAAGAATCCTTGCAAAAGTGGAAAAACCACAAATATCATAAGCCCCCTCACCCGAGATGAATGCTACAGACTCCTTTCCACCCACTCCATTTGCCACCTTGCTACCCGCCATGCCTCAACCAGATTTTCAAGCCTGTCCCAGCAGATCCAGCTCCTCACCACACTCCTTCTGCTTCCCCTCCTCCTCCTGTCCTGCCAAAAGCACCAGCTCCTCACTTCCTTTCCCACCTTGCCACCACCAAGCCTCAGCTAGATTTTAAGCTGCTTCTCAGCCTATAGGCCTCTTCATGCCACTTTTCTTCTTCCCAATCCTGGTCTCAATCTGCTTTCTTCTCAGCCATATTGTAAACTCTTCAAAAATATCCACTCCTTCACTCCACTCCTCTTCCTCCCAATGAGTGGTGGAGGGGACTTGGAAGGAGTTTAATGTTTGGCTCAGGCATAATGGTGGCAAGGTGGGAAAGGACTTGTTGCGCTGGCACTGTTGGCAGGACAAGAGACAGCTATGTAGATGAGGAGGATGACCTAGTCAAACAGCAGTTACAAATTCGTGAATAATAAAATCTGCAACAGAGAAACTTATGAATGTGGAGGCAGACTGTGTAACTTTGTAAGGGATATAAGTCTCTAGTGTTTTATCTCCATCAAATTCCAAATTAGATAATAGTGGTTGTCTTTGTCTATATAGCTGCATTCCACATGTGCATGCATGCATGGCTTATTTGGCTGAATGGTGCCAAGACAAATAAGCATTTGCTTGGTAGATCTCCTCTGGCAATATACTTAAAAAAAAAAATAAAATCCCCACCACATTTTTTCAAATGTGGACATACGGCTCAACTAATGTCATCACACACTGTAACAACAATGGGCTTTTTGTGGTGCACCATGCTGGCTGCCCAAGTGAATGTTTCCCTTCTCTTCCCATCCCTTCCCTTCTGGGATGTTTTAGCATGCATCACCTCTACCGTGTTATTCTATATTTTCCTGGTTTAATTGGCATATGCAGCCAGAACAGACATCTACCTCTGAAGTTAATCTGCTGCTTATCAATAGTTACGTCTGTCCCTGTTGTGTACTATGTTCAAAGTTGTCAACAAACATAGTCCCAAATAGTAGCCAGTTTGTCAGCTACACATTGCTTTTGTTTCCTTGCTGCCAAACCTCAAACCAAATCTTGTGTTATACAACATTTATTCAGGGTCATCATTGCTCTGAAACAGCAGCACCCTGAGACAGGATGCTGCAGTTCTAATGATACTTCATGTTGGCCATGATTCGCCTGTCTCACAAAACATTAGGCTAGTGTGTGCCTTCAGCTCAGTATTGTCAATGGACTACCACACTTTGACTGTAGTAGGGTTCCTCTTTTTCCAGTCCCTGAACATATACCATGCTTTATCCATTTCACAGATTATGAGATTAAGAATTCTTTTTGTGAGGAGCAGTTCTTTGCATCCTTCTCTGGCCCTGGGCATCCCCACATAATGCCTCAGGCTGCTTAATGAAATGTCTGTTAATGTCCACACTAGGTCCACACAGACCTTCATTTGAGGAGCTCAGTATCTCCATTAGTTCCTCCTTGGACAAGATCAGTTGTGTGCTTTTGCTGCCTTTAAACCTTTTGCCCTTTGGACAACCATGGAACCTAAAGTCACTAGTGTGCTGAGTATTAGATTATTTATGCAAGTGGTGAGGTTTTAGGTTAGAGTTATGTTTGCTTTCTCTCTACCACAGCAGGCAAAGGGATACTTCCTTCATTGAAACACTCACACCAGCTTCTCTTCATCATGCTTCAGCCAAAAACGTCACGGGATGAGAGAAAGTCCCATTATATTGAGACAACGTAATATGTTATACTAGCTGGGGCAAAAAAGATACTCCAGTGGCTCAAACCATTGCATTTGACGGGACTTTTTTGTCCCTGATGTTTTTTTCCTCATAGGTGTGTTTTATTGTTTTGTTATAGAAAAAAAAACCTGTGCATAGCAAGTGCCTGAAATTTGGGGAGTTTGACCTTAATCCTATTGTATTTCCAACAATCAGTTGTTAGTGATTGACACCTATGTAAATCCCTTTGATTCAATGGACTTATTCTAGGTGAGATTATTAATGAGATTTTGGTCATTATTCGAAACTAAATCTGCTTTTGTCTAGACCTGCGCTCTGCACTGAAACGTAACTCTGGGAGACTGAAATGTCTTAACCTGGTACAAAAAGGGTTAATATTTTAAAAGCTATTAAATCCACTTACTCTGTTATAAACAAACAGGTTTGTTGCAAAATTGCTGTTCAGTGCCTGTGACCAGTATGACACAGATCAGAAATTTAGACTGCCCATTCCAGCTGTAAACAGGAAATACAAGGGAAATATATGGAACCAAGCATCTTTGTAATATTATTTTTATTTAAGAGGGCATTTCCTGCTTCTTAACTTTACTAGCATTAGCTACATCTTAATTTTCCTGATGGTGGATTCTTAGCTGATTTTTTATTTGGTTTTAGTGCTGCTTTTACATGTGGTTTTTCTGCTATTTTAGTGACTTTATTAAGATTTTACTGTACAGCCATTATAATTTGATGTGTTTTAGTTGTGTTTTTATTGGTTCTATTGCAAGTTTGTCTGTGTGTATGTGTGCGTGTATGAAAAAAGCAATTCATAAGTCTACCTTTATTAAATGATCTTGACACAGTCCTCTGCAAGTCTGAAAAGTGAGAACAAAGGCACAATGCCTTCTCTGGTAGCTTAAATCATACACTAATATATGTCAACAAAGCACGGCAGACCCAAACAAGATTGCCTATATTCACTTGTCTATTGCTGGTCCTGCAACCCTCCCTCTCCTCAGTATTGCCAACCACTTATTTATTGTAAGAGAAAGAAGCTCATGGAAGGGGACTATCCCATTCTCTTCTCTTCCTGGAGAAATCCTGTACTCTTGACAGCTGTGGGACCCTCAAGAATACTGTGGAGTGAAACATGTGAGGCTGCCATAGAAAGGGAGAGTTTGCCAAAATGTGATGGAGGCTCCTTACATCCCCCACCCCCCTGTCCCAGCTCACAGAATTTGCTTTTTGAGGTGGGGAGAAGAAGGAAAACAAGTCAGAAATTTTAAACCCAGTTGAACCCACTGTTACTGCTCTACACCACGGCTCTCCAGCTCACCCACACTAGCTGTATACATCAAACAGAAATACACAGCAACAACATCAGACCTCCTTTTGAAGACAATGTAACATGAGTTATAAATGCTGTACAGTGAGGTTCTTAACCTGTAGTCTGCGGATTTCCAAGGGGATGCGATATCCCTCTAGAAGCTCCATGAAGGTTTGAAGAAATGTTACGAGTGACTTTAAATAAATATTTGATGCACATAAGCAGTTGCGTAGGGACATGAGGGCGGGGGGGGATGATTCGCTATAGGCAGCAATGTTTTTGGGACATCCTGGCCCGTAGCGCTGCCCCTGCGTGCCCTGGCCATGCCCCCACACAACACAGCCATGCCTCCATGCATAGTGGCCATGCCCTTCATGCCATAGCCCTGCTACCTTCCTCCCTCCTTCCACACACTCCAAGCTCCGCCACTGCAGGTAAGGGTTTAAATCTTGAGTTAAGTCTTGATGGTCAGTAGCAACAAAAGATAATTGAAGGGGGTCCATGGTAAACAAAAGGTTAAGAACCACTGCTGTACAGTATTGCTTGCGTGCTGTCCGTAATAGAAATGATGGCTTCCATCTTTAGAGCTGTAAATGGTATGGGACTAGGATATTGGGGAAAAATGCATCCTGTGTTCTATCAGTTCTTGAGAAGGGGTTGTGCTTATGAAGACTCCTCCTTTGTGGAAGCTTAGGAAATGCCAGTTAGATTTCAAGTCTTCTAAAGCAGCACACCAGCATTCTGCCTTCTGCTGTGAAAGCTAAAGTTGTGGAGGGGGCAGAGCTGTTAGAATCTTGCACTAGCAGAAAAGTTGATCTATGGACTGAAAGCTGCACAAGGACAAGTTTAAAAAGACATCATTTTGAAGAAATACATAGAGAATAATTGGTTAAGGTTATGCCAAGAAGACAATTAAATATGAAATAGTAATGTGTGAAGAATAAGAGCGTTTGCTAGCTGAATATGACAAATAAGGTTAAGAAATTCTTTTTGTTGGCTAATCAACAATAACATAACTGTATAGAGGTAACAGGTATAAGAGGGGAAGAATAACCAAGTAAAAGAAAGTAGAAAGTGAAAGATAAGGGACTACAGAGAAGGATCTGAAGTAGGATCTCTGGGTTTCTTCCCAATTGGTTTACAGGAATTGAGAGAAACTGAATGTAAGAAGATTACATGAAAGCAAATAGAAGATCCTTGACAGAACATAGTACATGATACAGGAAAAATGGATGATTGTATTATAAACATTATAAGCAGTACAAGTATTTATCTATTACAAGCTATATAAGTATCATATGTATTGTATTATAAGTATAAATATACAGCATGATAAGTATAATGTATAAAGAGCTATATGTTTTTATACAGTCTGAAAAAAAATGACAAGTAGAAATATGTGTGTAAATAGATGGAATTGTAGTAAAAATAAAATATAAAAAAATATAAAATAAAATAAAATAAAAAGACATCATTTTAATTACGGATGGGCCAACCGAATCCTTAAATCCTCGAATCCTGGCTAAGGATTCGAGATTCCCAAATCTGAACCCCTGTGCCAAAATAGGCAAACCGAATCTTTCCAATCCGCCAACTATAGATTGTTGGAGACCGGGACGCCTGAAAACCAGGGAGACCGGGATGCCTGAAAACCTGGTGGACTATACATACAAGGGAAGATAGTAAGTAGGTGAGGTTTTCCCTTGGAGTAATAATGGCCTTTGCTAACAATTTCAGAAATTACATCTGGGCTTGTATGCTAAGATATTTAAATTAAACATTTCATATTTAAGTTCAGTACTTGACTGAAAGCTACAGGCTTGAGATTTCAAGGACAGCTGAAACATTCCTTTGCATAGCTCCCTTGCAAAGCTCTTTCAGACACGATTCTGGGGTTTCTGGTTTTACAAGGTGTCACAGCCTTCTCTGCCAATGTGTGCTGGTGCATCATCAAACTACAAACCCCAGGATGCCAGAAGAGCATGCAAAGAAAAGCCAGTTTTGACCTGGTTTTTCTCTGCTGTAGTATGTGGCCCTGTTCACACAGGCAGGAAAATGTGGGATTAATCCACATTTTCCTGCCTGCGCAGAAAGGGCCTTCATGTCATTTTCAATCTGGGGAGATCCTGGGGCAAAACTAGGACAATTGTCTTGGCCAAATTTCTTCAGAGGGAGGTTTGCCTTTGCCTAGGCTCTTGCTAAGGCTGAGTGTGTCTTGCTCAAGATTATCCTTCTTTCCCTTGCTTTTTAAACTCTTTTTTAAAAAAAGGATTTGAAAGATGCAAGATTCTTGAGATTCATGGATTCCCAGAACCATCCAGGGATTTGGGTCCGGATTCGTATTAGGAAAATTCTGGATTCGTCCCATCCTTAATTTTAATGGGGTTGCCATTCATTTTATTTACAGGTTAAGATTCATTGGGTCATAGTCCCCTAATAAATCTGGCAAGTTTTTGAAAAAGCATTTTTTGAGAATACTCTGCACGGAGACTTGATGTAATATCACTATGTTTAACAAATGGGTGAAAATAACCAACTGATTGGTTTGTAATATTAAGGTGATGTTCACTAAATTATTGGTAAGTTACAACTGCAGGTTGGGGTGAAAATGTTCTGTGCTGTCATTGTGTTGACAAATGTCCTGTTGACTGAATCTTGTCATCTGCAGCATGAAACCAATAAAGATTGTTTTAATTTAATTATTTTTAAAATTTAATAAACATTCTTCCTATTCCCACCCCTTTCTCAGGTGTGAAGCTAGATTTGTAGAAGTTTTCTACTCCTGTTCACTTGAATGGAGGTGGGGAATGTTCACACAGTCAGGGTCCTCTATCCAGATGGATTCTAGGCTAGCGAACTCTTCTATTGTTTTCAAAGCAAACATGAGCAGAAGCCTGCTTCAGATCTTCTCCCTTTTAATGGAAAGATCAGATGCTGAGCAGATGAAGACACTGTGAGTGGGACAACCATGCATGTTCAAATCCCCTTCACATTTTAACAGTGCCTGCCCTGAGCTTTCCTATCTGCAATTCTCCCCCAGAGAGGTATATTCGACGCCTTATATTGTTACCAAGGAGTCAGTGCCATGTTGTGATTTAAGTGTTAGACTATGACCCTGGAGACCAGTGTTTGATTCCCCACTTGGTCATGGAAACCCACTGGGTGACCTTGTGTATATCGCATACTCTCAGCCCCAGAAAACCCTGTGATATGTTCACCTTAGAGCTGCCATAAGTCAGAAACCACTTGAAGACACACCACAACAACAACAACATAATTGCTGCCACTTTAACAAGCACTTTTAGATTTGGAGGGAACTCTCATTGGCGCAGGGGAAATATTAAGCTTCAAGTTAGGAGATAGCAAAATGGAAAACCAGAGCCTGGGAAGGTTCCCCCCCCCCCAAATAATTTGTTCTTATTACACATGGTGTTTAGAAAGTAACTCTTTATTGCTATCCATATCAGTGTTTTTTAAAAGGACCTTGTTGCTTCATTTGTTATGTGGCTTGTTTCTTTTTTTTACTTTTAAAAAAGCCTTTATGATTTGTAAGAGAATGGCTTAACTTGAAAAATTAAGGTCAAAATACCGCTAAAAATGCCTATAAATGACCTTTGAAGATAATTTTAGAATACATCTGGGAAATATTGGCTGGCCTCCTATTCAATATTTATCATGTTTTAAGATGGTTTCTTCTTTGGAAATCAGGGAGTCCCTCCAACATAAGAATATCCAAGGCACATCTAAGGTAGGCTTGGGAGCTGGTGAGGTTGCCTCAGGAGATGTAGTTATGATGATGGAGTTCCATCATCTTGGCCATAATTTGCCAAACAGATTGTGTAACCTCTTTCCTATTTCTTACTTTGCTTTATAAATGTAATTTCATTCTACCTCCTTCACCCCAGTACATCCCCCAAAGTGGTTGATATGTTACAGGTACAATGATTATGCTGCTTGTTACTTGTTAATGTTGATGAGAACTACTATGTACCATTTTAGACTATCAGGGTTGGCAAAGAATGATAACAAACCTTTTATTCTGTCAAAGACTCTGACATGTGTATTCTTTGGTGAATGCAGGAACATCATAGATCTTTTGATAACTAGAAAAAACTCCCTAAGAAGGCCTTGGGTGTATAAATCTTTTGACTTATGAAATGGTATCCTTGATTCTGGTTTTGTCTTAAGAGTTTTAAGATATCAGTTTTAGACTTCCTTAATAGTTTACAGTTTTGGGGGATTGTTTTAATTATTTCACTTAATATGCTTATTAGAAGGGTATTTATGAGATTTCTGCTTATGGGCAAAACATAGTAAAGTAAAAATATAACATAACATAACATAACATAACATAACATAACATAACATAACATAACAGCCATGATTTCTGGTAGGGAAGAGTTAAGATCAGCTATGTAAGCATATGTGTTAACTTCAATTAAAAGCTCTTTGAAATACAATTGTCTTGACCTTCTTTCAAAAAGCCAGTGGAAAGGATGACAGGCGACCCTCTTGGGGCAATGAGATTCATTGCTAGGGCATCATTATCAGGAAAGCTCTACATCTCGTTGAGATCTGCCATATGTTGGATTACAAGGGCACACACAAAAGACAGTCTTCAGCTGCTTTCTACATGGGAAAGGGTATACAGAATGAGGCACTGATATTTCACGCAGCACTATGTTGGCCATTCAACTTTAATGCTGAGCTTATCACATATAAGGGCCACATATCAGTTCAGAAGAAGCAGGAAATATATTTTAGTACAAGTGAAAGAAAAATAAAGTCATCTTCATAGTGTCATATGACACAGAAATACATACACAGAAATTTCACAAAGTTCCATTTAAAACAGAGGTTTTGTATCACGCAGCCCTGTTCAGATACTGACTAAGGCCCTGTACAATCACTGGCAAAGCAGACATCTACACCAGAGTGTCTCCACTGAGTTTCCATTGCTACCAGGTACACAATCCCAGCTTGAGAGCACTACGGCACACTCTCAAGGCCAGTGAGTGGTGGGGAAGGACAGTTCCTGGGCACCATTTGGCTGCAGTTGTGCAGCCCCATTAAAATGGAATCACTGTTGGACTTCCAAAAAATAAGAGAGAGGTCTGGGAAGTGGATTATTTTTCTTTTTCTGCGCTGCATGACTGCAGCCAGATGGTGCGCTGGACCTCTCCACCCCCCTTTGCACTTATTGACTATAACAGCTTTCCCTGGCACCTTCAACTTATGGTTGTACATTGGGGTTGCCATTGTGCAAGGAGGTTCTGGATACAGCGTTCTGCAATGACTGTAAAAGGACATATCCTGGTGTAATGGGGCCTTGCACCAGCATATTTCACCAGCAGGATTCCAGCCATTATCCACTTACGAGTATAGTGGAGAGATCACTCCACTTTTTTATTCCATTGATAGAAGCAGTTCTCTCACCAAACGTACCCTGTTAGTTCCAGCCTGTGCTAAACAATCAGACAAGCCAGGAAACAGCAACTGTATAAAATTCCAATGTGGAATAGGGGTGAAGGTGGAGAAATTAGTAGTATTGTATCCCTCACATAGTGTGGACTATCCTTTTCAGATTTCAGCTGAACATCCACTCAGGAGTAACTTTGCTAAATGGAGTTCAGTCCAGTTCATAAGAGAAATTACTTTGACCTGAAATTCTTTTGAGCATGAAGTTGGATGTACTGCATTTTATTTCCCCTCATCTCTTTGCTAATGCAGAATGTTCTATGTTAAATTTATCAAATATATCAAGGTTACCCAGACACCACCTCCATCTTTATGTTCCACCACACTGTTTAAGGAACAGTCTTAAGGAATTTAACATTTGAACAGGCTTTAGAGAACAGCTAGAGGAACAGTCTCTGAAGGACTCCAATCTATTCATGAAGAGTTAAGAGGATTTAAGTGTGTGTTCAGACAGGCATTATAGGAATACATTTTTAGCCCTGTAATTTTTTGAAGTGATTAGAACGATATTGTTTTGTCACTTTAGGAAACATTGTCTTCACACTGTGCTGGCTTTCTTTTGAGCTCAATCAAATCCAGTGGACAATGGGTGAAATCCATTTATTTCTGTGTGGTGATGGAATGACATCTGTCAGTAGTAGTCTCCCGCTACCTGACCATCTCAGATTTGCTTTAGGGTTTAGGAAATTCCCTAAAGCAAGCATGAGAGAGCCTGATGGGAAGAGAAGAGTACAGGAAAAGTCCATTGTGCAAGAAGAAGTTCATTCATGCAATACTGTAAGTAGTCCAGTCTAGTGTCACAAGCCACTTGCTTGTCTATCCCGTGTGACTGAGGGGGAAAAATGAAGTAATCAAACAATCACATGAGAAAGCAGGATATATAAAGAAACAACTGAAATAAGTAAGGTGATCAAGGATCTGTTACAACCTGGCTTCAAAGAAAATATAAGCCACTCAATAGATCTCTGTGGAAATTTGCCCACCATTTCAGAGATAAAATCCCTAAGATTTGCTCTGACTTAAATGCCAGAGTTGATACAGTTCTAGAGGAAGTAACCTTAGCTCCTGCTTGTCCAGTGTTGATGGACACTTTTCAATTTGTGCAGCCTGAGGATATGGACAGGATCCTTGGAGAACTGGGAGCTAAGATGTGTGTGCTAGACCCTTGCCTTTCTTGGCTACTTAAACAGGCCAAAGGGGAACTGGCAGACTGGGTAAGGGCAGTTGTTAATGCCTCTTTACAACAAAGCAGGGTCCAAACATGCCTGATGGAAGTTGTGGTGAAACATCTTCTGAAAAAAACTTTCACTGAATCCTACAATAATAGATAACTTTAGGCCAATCTCTAACCTTCCATTTTGTTGACCAACCAAACCCAAAGGGTGCTCACCAATGGCTGCTTTTCATCCCAGAGAGAAGTGACTAGTGGGGTGTTGCAGGGTTCTGTCCTGGGCCCAATGCTATTCAACATCTTATCGATGACTTGGATGAAGGAGTGGAGGGCATGCTGATCAAATTTGCAGATGACACCAAATTGGGAGGGATTTCTAATACGCCAGAGGACACAATCAAATTTCAAAACGACCTTGACAGATTGGAATGCTGGGCCAAAGCTAACAAAATGAATTTCAATAGAGAGAAATGTAAGGTCCTATACTTAGGCAGAAAAAAACGAGATGCACAAATATAGGATGGGGGACACATGGCTAGATAACAGTACGCATGAAAGGGATCTAGGAGTCTTGGTAGATCACAAGCTGAACATGAGTCAGCAGTGTGATGCAGCAGCCAAGAAAGCCAATGCAATTCTTGGTTGCATCAGTAGGAGTATGGTGTCTATATCAAGAGAAGTTATGGTATTCTGCATTGGTTAGACCTCATTTGGAATACTGTGTCCAGTTCTCGGCACCTCAGTTCAAGAAGGATATCAACAAGTTGGAGCGTGTCCAGAGGAGGGCAAAATGATGAAGTGTCTGGAAGCCATGCTCTATGAGGAACAGCTTAGGGGGCTGAGTACGTTTAGTCTGAAGAAGAGAAGGTTAAGAGGAGACATGATAGCCATGTTTAAATATTTGAAGGGATATCATGTTGAGGAGGGAGCAGGCTTGTTTTCCACTGCTCCAGAGACTAGGACAAAAAGCAATGGATTCAAGCTGCAGGAAAGGAAATTCCACCTGAACCTCAGGAAGAACTTCTTGACGGTCAGAGCTGTCCAGCAGTGGAATATGCTGCCTCGGAGTGTGGTGGAGTCTCCTTCTTTGGAGGTTTTTAAACAGAGGCTGGACGGCCATCTGTTGGGAGTGCTCTGTTGTGTGTTCCTGTATGGCAGGGGGTTGGACTAGATGGTCCGTGTGGTCTCTTCCAATTCTATGATTCTATGATTCTATGATTTTTGGGCAAGGTACAAGAGCATGTGGTCATTCTCAGCTCCAGGGGTTCTTGGATGAGGCAGATTAGCTAGATCCATTCCAATCTGGTTTCAGACCTGCTTGTGGGACAGAGACAGCTTTGGTTGCTTCAATGGATAACCTATGCTGGGAACTGGACAGGGGGAGTGTGTCCCTGTTGCTTCTGCTGGATCATGGACCATGGTATCCTTCTGAATGGCTTTGCTGGAATGGGACTTGGAGCCATTGTTTCAACATGGCTTCTGTTCTTTCTTGGAGGGAGGTTCTCAGAGACTGATGTTGGTGGATTCCTGCTTGTCTCATTAGCCATTGGCCTGTGAAATCCCTCAGGGTTCAATCTTGTTCACTATGCTATTTAACATCTACATGAAACTGCTGGGAGAGGTTGTCCAGAGTTTTCCAGTCAGACGTTATCAGTATGCTGACACCAGCTCTATTAATCCTTTCCACTTAATTCCAGAGAAGCTGTTCCTGTGCTAAACTGGTGTCCGGCAGTTGTAATAGACTGGCTGAGGACAAACAAACTGAAGCTTAATCTAGACAAGACAAAGGTGTTCCTGGTCAGTTGAAAGACAGATCTGGGTATAGGGATTCAGTTTGTATTACATGGGATTACAGTCTGCCCGAAAACACAGGTCACAGCTTAGGGGTATTCACATATTTAGCTTTGAGTCTGGAGGCCCAGGTTTCAGCGGTGACCAAGAGTATTTCTGCATAGCTAAAGCTACTGCACCAACTCCACCTGTTCCTGGAGAAGTCAGATCTGGCCATGGTGGTACATGCCTTGGTTACATCCCATACAGAATACTGTAATGCACTGTATGTGGGGCTGTCTTTTAAAAGTGCTCAGAAACTACAGTTGGCCCAAAGAATTACAGCCTGATTATTAACTGGGGCAGATTACAGAGAGCACACAACTCCCAAGCACAGTATTTATGCTTTCATAGATGTTTTAATTTGTACTTTTTTAATGTTGTTAAACACCTTGAGTCTGACTGTTAAGAGAAAGGTGAGATAAAATGAAAGAAAGAAAGAAAGAAAGTTAATATTAACATTTTACCATCTCACCGTATTCATGTTTTCTGTAAATGTTTATCCTTCTTCCCTCTCAAAGCACTATATTTGAGTAAAAAATGAGATTGGAGAACATTCAGCATAATCAAATCACATTCATGTACACAGAGAAATATTTTGACTGGCTACCTTTTCAAAACGTTTGAATTTTCTGTCCCTGGATGCCTTTTGAAAATTGAGACTATGATGTTTCCTTATGTAACAACAAAAGACGTGATGCATGATAGAGATGTAATTCTTCACTGACTTTGTTCTAGAAGGAAGCTATAAATAATTTTAGCAATTTTCTCCCTGTTAGAATTCTTTGAAAACTGCTCTGAAGGCTATTTGCAATTCAAGACTTATTCTGTGCAAAATTCACACTTGTTTTGTGCAGAGAACAGCATTTTCTGCATATGTTTTCGGTGCAGGAAACAGCATTTTTCAGTACAAGAAAGATCATTTTCTGCACAAAACAAAAGTGTGAATTTCATGAAGAATATACATCCTGAACTGCAAAAATTGTTCACCATATAGGTTTTTCCCCATCATGGTTTCTCTGCACTTGAGAAACATTTTTTTAAAAAAAATTAAAAATATTTTTGAATATTCTTTTCATCCCTAGTGCATGCATACATTTAATGAATTAAAAGTGCAATCCCATATATTTCTATGCAAGAATATGCTGTTTTGAGTACAATGGGATTTACTCACTTGAAGGCACACAATGACAACAACAAACTGTATTAAGTTTGCAGTCTACAACTGCTTATTCAGCCAACAGTCCTTTTGCTCATTCTCAAGCCATTTCTGCACTAAACTGTTCTAGTGTTATTATTTCACTTTCAGCATCCTGTGGAATTCTGGGGCTTGGAGTTTCCTGAAGCCCAAGAGCTCTCTGGCTGAGAATTCTAAATGCCCCTCCCTAAACTGCAAACCCCAGGATTCCACAGGATGATGAAAGTGGAATAATAGCACAGTAACAGTGTAGTGAGGAAATGGCCTCAGTAATCTTTGCACAGGAAAGCTGTTAGGTTTGAAATTTGGTTCTCTGTAACTTCATATAGAATTAACACCTGATAATCATTTACTATGGTATTGATTAATATTTTGGACACTCAGAGCTCAGTCTATAGCTCTGTTGCAGTGAGCATTTCTCACAACCTTTGAATTAGAATTGCTTGTACTGCTTTGTTCATGTTTGTGCAAAGGGAAGGATGCTGTTAACTTCAGTTTTGTCTATCGGAATGACCCAGGATGTTAACTGGAACACACAGACTTGGGAATGTTAAGGGTCAGATAAAATGTAACTTGCGTATAAGCTGTGAGTCTGCTAATGCTGATGCATGAATCTTTTTTTTTTTTAATGTAAGCACGAAAATGGTATAAAAGCAGAAGCATGGAAAAATAAAGACATCCTTCCTTATCACTATTGTTAGTAGGCTATAACAAACACAGTTTTGATACTCAGAGGGATTCTTTGGCCAAAGTTGCTTTGTGTGTGTGTGTTTTCTTTTTCTCTCCTTCCTTTCTTCCTACCTTTTGTTTAGAGGTTCAGTTCAACTCCATGTCCACCTGGGGATACCATGAAGTTAAATAGGTTTAAGTCTGGTCAGATGGAAACCATTTCAAAATGCTCATGTATGTTGCCTGAACATCCATGACAGAAAAACAAGATATCATTGAGATATCTGTGAATAATATATTAAACACTGTAGGAAGCCATAAAAAGCTGGAATGTGCAACAAAAATGAATGGAAGGAAAGAAGAAGAAAGCTAGACCTCTTTTGCCTCTCCTTATGCCTTTTGATTACCTTCTCTATTCCCACTCCCCTCAGGATAGTTTCTAGTGCCATCATTACTGGTTACTAGTATACAAAATAAATAACCAATATTTCCAAATTATAAGTGAATTGTAAAGATACTAAACATTATGAGCATGACAATAGAATGGCAAGCAGCTAAAGTGTGTTTTTGCACAAAGCACAGATGGTAACTTGCGTGTTCAAAGCATGTGAAAAAAAGGTCATCCTACTTACTACTTAAGGGAATGAATATCGGAGCACTTAGTGTTTCAAAAACAGACAACTTGTGTTCCAGCAGTATCAAAAACAGACAACTTGTGTTCCAGCAGTGAGCAAAACCCCATGTCTTATGAGCAAAGGGGTCATTCATGTAAATGGGACTTCTTCTTTCCTTTTTTCATGTAGGAAAATTCAGTATCTATATTACACAGAGTGCAACCAGCCAATTCATTTGAGCTTATGGTAGATGCAGATGTAATAGCTCAAGATGCTCTAGTAAGTTTGTTTTTTTAAAAATCAAAAACCAAAACCAAAACATAGGTTTATTGTATAAGCAAAAGGAAATATAAAAAGGAGTCCAGATGAACTTAGTTACAAGACTGCCTACAACTGGCTCATACATTTTGATGTAAAATAGCAGCCACTACTGGGGATGAAGCCACCTCATGGTCATTCCTTCTTACACAAAAAGGATAGAGAGATTGGCTATGTTCTTAAAGACAAGAGGAAAATGACCTCACCACACAGGAGGAAGCAAAAGGCCTAAGGATATAAATGGAAGAAATATGAAGGGGAAAACTCCAGGGAGTATCTAATTTCCCTTTGCTCCCTTTCCGGTGATCATTTATACAGTCATGCAGGGATGTGGGGGTGGCAGGGTGATTAACCCTGTGCAGCAAAGTTTTTGGGGCATCTCAGCCCGTAGCCATTCCCCCACGTGCCCTGGCCATGCCCCATGTACCCTGGCCATGCCACCACACACCACAGCCATGCCCCCATGTATAGTGGCCATGCTCCCTTGCACTGTAGCCTTGCCCCCTCCCACCCGCCTCCACACAGTCCAAGCTCCACCACTGCATTTATATAAATGTTAATGCCTTTTTCTTCCAATATTATTCTGCAGGGTTACCCCAAACTTGTGGTATACCCTGTGTGGGTGTGGGAGGAGTGAAGGGTAATAGGGGAATTATCCTGTCCCCCTTCTGCTATTAGAAGGAAGGACCAAGTTGGGGCCCACCCACAGAAACCTCTGAGCAGCTCATACCATCGACCATAACTGGGAAATATCACAATACACATTGAAAATCTTTTCATGGTCATTATAATGGTATTTCCCCCCACCCCGCCTTTGGCGAAACTGAAATATAACCTGGGAAATGTGCTTGTTATCTATAATTTAATCTCCTACAGATGTGCCTTTAGTTCTCCGTGTGGGGGTGCATTTTGTCATGCAATTTTCACCCCAAGAACCTAAAAACTTATTTCCTTCTTCTGGTGTGAGTGTAAGTCAAATCGCATTTGTACAATAAACTATTCTTGCCTTTCTAGAAAATCTTGACTTCTTATGTGCTAAAAAAATCCATGTAAAGTATACATAGAGGTGGATCCTTTCTGTGTTGTCTACAAACAGAAAGACCTCTTTGGTTTGTGATCCATGGGATGCTCCCCATGATCCAAGCAAAAACCTAAGAAATGATGGCAGATCAGTATCAGAACTTCATATTAAAGGGAATGAAACTAAGTGCATTTACTAGAACATTCTTATGCCCATATATTTGGTTAAATAGCACTAGAGGAACTGTTTAACTTTATCAAGAGTATAATTGGCAAGACACATTTTATTAATTTTCAATATTAAAATTAATAGAACCCTATAATTAGGTAATGAATAAAGGATAATCACATTGAAGCTATTTCAATTAATGAATTTGAATATATTTAAAATTATTCCAAGAGCAGGATTTCGTACACTGGGAGGAAGGGGGGAGTGAATGAGAGAGAGAGAAAGCAAAGAAAAATGAAAATCAGGTCAAAGAGAAGGGGTGAGGAACATGAACCCCTTGAGAATTTTTGGACAACAGATTCTAAGGAGGTTTGCCATTGCTTCCTCTGTGGCTGAGAGACTGTGACTTGCCCAAGGTCACTCAGTGGATTCCCATGGCTGTGCAAGGGTTCGAACCCCAGTATCCCAGAATGCTATTCCATTGCTTAAATCACTACACCATGCTGTATCTCATGACACATTGTCGGGTTCACAATTAGCTGCAAAATGTTAGTATTCAGATCAAGGGTGGTGTAATGCAACCACTGTGTAACTTTGTATAACCATGTGAATCTAGATTTGTATTACCCAAACATGAGGTAGAATCTTGGCCAACGTGTTTCTAAGTTGCTCCTGTCTGGTTCTTCAATATGATTGGGAAGCCAAACTTGAAATGATTTCAAGGAGGATGAAAACTGTGTATGGAATAAGCATTAACAACACTATGTTGTTTAGCCACCTGCTAAGAATTTTTCTGCTTCCTACATATTTCCTGCTTCTTCTGCCTTTTCTACCACCCCATTATAGGTACTATCACTGGGCTGCCATGCATTACATTAAACAACCACCACTATGGTGGCTCATACCATGTAACAAGGGCACCTATTGTGGTCAGCAACCACACAGAGAGAGATAGGTAGGGTCAGAAACAGGGAGGCCATCCTTGGGTGCAATCAGAGGCAGCAATAGACTAGAGGCATTAATTGAGAGTAGGAGGCACTCTGTGTGTCACGGAGGTCAGATGCATTGGTTTCCAACTGCCCAGTTGTGATTTTACTCCAAGCTGTTATGTGCTGCCAAAGTAAATAACATTCACAATACAATTGTGTAGAGAAACACAATCCTTTCCTTTCAGTAAGGGCACCAGTGTTGACCCTTAAGATATCCAGTTATGCTTAATGTCCAGCCTGTGGCTGCAACTCTTATGGCCTTTCCCATAAATGTAGAGAAAGGAGAAAAAAAAACCTTCCCGGTATATTCTATGATAGATCTCATGTAGTGTATTGTGGTAGAGCTGTTTTAAAATAACCATGCAATTTCCATTTTTCTTTCAGAATTGTGCCTGAAAGAATATCAAGACAAAGGAGAATGCATAAGAAAAAGGTGAACTTAGTCTGTGAGATAGTAAATGACAGCCTGATTGTGAATAATTATGCATAAGCCTCTGTTTTTAAGATCCAATATTAAATATTGCTGTACCTTTAAAAAAAACTTCATTTCAGCACTAGACTGTTGAAGTTTAGGGAGTAGTTCAGAGAGGGGCTTTTAGATTTCTCAGCCAGAGAGCTCTTTGGCCTCAGTAAACTACAAACCCCAGAATTCCACAGGATGTTGAAAGTGGAATAATAGTACTGTAACAGTATAGTGCAGAAAGGCCCTCTGACTCCCCAAATTAGAAACAGAAAGTTATTGGGTTGAGTTTAGGTTGGATCCATCACAAGAAGATCCACTAGACAGAGAAAGGTCACAGTGATATGATTTCCACAAACTCCTCTGTCCCTTGAAAAACCTGCAGTAGTTTAGAGTATCCTATGGAACAGGATGAGTGGTAGTGTGGTGGGCTGAAGGAGAGAGGTAACATTGGCAAAAATTGCTCTCTCTCTCTCTCCTTCCTCTGACAGAAGGAATAAGGTAGTCTCCCATTAGACCAGTGGTTCTCAACTTGTGGGTCCCCAGATGTTCGTGGACTTCAGCTCCCAGAAGCCCTGAGCATTGACCATAGTAGCTGGGGCTTCTGGGAGCTGAAGTCCACGAACATCTGGGGACCCACAGGTTGAGAACCACTGCATTAGACAAAGGACAACCTTCATTCGCGCCTCTGTGGGCTTTTCCACACGTTACCTTATCGCGGAGGTAAGGGGTGCCGTTCGCGCAAGCAGGTTCTTGCGCAAGGCGCTCTCTTCACTGCTCCTTCGTCCTGCAGCTGGCTTCCTGGTCATGTGACTGCCCTGCCCCTTCCTTCCACAGTGCAGCCTGGGAGCTGTAGGCTGCGCTGGGGGAGGAAGCTCGAGCGGCGCGCCTGGGATGACATACAGCAGCGCAGGTAAGTGTGCGCGGGCCCCGGGAGCCTTGTGCAACTGCGCACCATTTTCGTCTTGAAGCCGAAAATGAAAAGGTGCGTGCGCGGTTCGCATTAGGCTCATGAGCGTCGCGTAAATGGGAGTGCCGCTCCCATTTACGTGACACTCAAGGGGCCCTCTCGCAAAAGAAACTGCGTGCAAAAAGGCCCACAAAATATCCTTCTCAAAAGCATAATTTAGAAAGAAAGGACATTGACACAGTGGAACACTTTTCTGTTTGGATATATGAAGTATTGGTATCATACTCTCTTAGAAGAGAACCACAATTGTCAACCTAAACATTAGTTATCAGTAGGACCATATTGTGCCCTTTCTCTTGGTAGCATGTGCACAAATGGTCATAGGCACTAAGATCAATAAAGAATCTTACTTAAAATAGAATTGTATTTCATTTCAACATTATATTCTGCATGCAATGAAGGCAAGCCTTAAAAGTGTGTCTGAATATTTTATCATATTCTCAATATTGCCTCAAAGAAAGCATTAAAGGAAATTATCGCCCTAGAAATATTCTTTTTTTAAAGAAAATCTAAATGTCAACATTTTCATTATATTCCATTTGCTTGAGTGCTTTTGCAGAATACAATTATCTTCTTTCCCCTTTAAACTATATGTTTACAGAGCTATTTTAGGTATGATAAAATGCATTTGGCAAGGATAAAATGTTACTGCGTGGACATTTAATGTAGACATTGCATTTTCCAAGCATTTCAGAGAAGTTGCAAATGTAAAGGAAAACTTGGTGGATGAATTAACTTTCAAACACTTGATGTGGTAACCTTGACTTGGCTGATGACGATGTTTACATTTCAGACACAGTAAAACACATTGTGTTAGTATCAGAAAACAATTTTTAAGCACAGGAGTCACTAGAGCATTGAAAGGTATTAATAGGGAAGCCCTAAACAATGCAAGATGATGATTAGTGCACTTATTGTACCCATGAGCAGTATCACAGACCTGGATTTTCAATTTGTAACCAATACTCAAGGCAAATGCCTGGCATATTTATACATTGTCTCGAATGGCAGGATTGGGGTAGGGGTGTGTGGGAATGAAGGAATGTTTTGGACCTGGCTGCAGCCATGGTATCATAACAATTTATTATATGCAGTTGATCAAGTCTAGTATACCATCTGGTACGAATGCACAGTTACACGTCTCATTGATTCTAACATGGAATGAAGTTGCTCATCTTCAGGTGGTAATGCAGCAAGCTTTAATTTGTCCTCAACGAAAAGCTGCTTTATCCCTTTTGCAACAATAGAGTTTTTCAACAAAATACTACCTGTTAGACAAATGAACACGCATATGTGCATTCTGTTGTCTTCAAGGCGGCAAATTTGACAGTAAAAACCCAAATACACACCTCATCACCTCCTTAACTTTCATACATATTTACAGACTTTAAGTCTTCAGTTTTTTCTTTCTTCAAAAGGCCACAGATCTCTGTCTATGCTTATGAAAAAAGATTAGAAGACTATAGCTAGAGCAGGAAGGATTCATTTGAAGGTAATACTTTATTTAAATCAGGAATTCATTCACAGAGGTTTGAATAGAAGACTTTACCTTCCTCTCTCTTTATGTAAAAAAGAAAAACATTACTTTTCAAGTACAAAATAAACCATTGACTATAAAAATTCATCTCGACTGTAGCAAAAGGCACAGATTGCCCCATTTCTAAAAGCAGTATGGTTGAAAGATCCTTTTGCAAATCAGTGTCATCACTAATTCTATTTTTTTCTCCCAGATGTTACTGTAATTCATACTTTGAAAGTCTAGAATTCATACATGTCCCTTGTGGAATCATGAGGTCCAGATTTATGCAGACAAGTGAAGCCCTCATATTTTTGTAGTCTCATGTTTTATGCACTCAGTGGTAATCATCTGACAAAAGCTGTACAGAAGGACTATCAGACATCTGGCTTTTCTACAGTCTATCAGTGAGCTGTAACTGTCATAAGGATTGCTGCCTACAATATAGGAAGGTCAGCTGTACAAAGGCCCTATTCCTCTAACCAATGTCATTATTCTGTTTTCTAGAAATATCACAACTGAGCAGTTTTCAGTGATAGAGGCTGTCTTAATACAGGATAATACCTTGGCTAGCTTTCCTATTATGTAGTTACAAGCTTGCAACTATTTCCTATTCACATTTATGATTGTGGTATCATTTCCATGATCTTAAATGCCCCTGAACCCATGTTAAAATCCAGCCACCTGCAACAAGGGATGGAAGTCTGTGGTGCTGGAAAGCAGGGCACTGAAAGATGATGCATCTAGCCCCCACTCCCACCAGCAATAGTGTGCCAAGCAGAAGCTTGGACCCCTGTGGCACCCTGACACAACTCATTGGTCCATCACTGATCTCTGGTGCAAAGGGAGTTGAATGCATCATGCTTCAGTGCCTTGCTTGCATGTGCTGCAGAATTCCATTCCTTGGTGCAGCTAGCTGGATTTTAAGGTGGCTTTCAGGAATCAGATATAGAAACAAATAGTAGCCACAACATTGCGACTGTATATCTGATGCAGAATCTTGCCCCTTGCCTGTATGAAGTAAAAACATTTCCCATGTTCTTGACAGTGAAGGGACTGAATGGCCAAAAAGGTGGAGCTTTGTATTAATGCTGTAGAATGTCACATTTTAAAAAACATACATGTAAGATACAAAATGATCACATGTGGTCTTGCTCAGTTGAGCTGGCACCACTTCAGGTAGTGAAATTATGTGTTTAATGGATCCACCACATTTTGAAATTTTTTTGCACATAGAAACATAGTGCGTCAGGGAAGGTGCCTCTATTTTTCCTAAGCTAGTCTTCTTATAGACAATATTATCATAAGCATATTGTTACTGTTATGCTGATATTGCTCTAAAAAGGGCCTATTTGATGGGCAAAGGTGTTTACATGATGCCAAAGCACTATTGGAATGAAGCAAAGTAAAACAATTCATTGTTAGAGGTCAACAGTAAGAACTCCATAAATTCAGGAGTGCCAATCAGTATGAATGTGGAGTAAACAGCATGCATAGATCAGCTTTAATAGAAGATTTTCCTAAAGGAAACTGATCTCTCCTCCTGTTTGCCATGTACAAAATTGTCAGGGAATATTGTATGTAAATTTGGCACTTGGTACAATTAATACAGTGATCATATTCAGCACTAATTTTTCATTCAACCCATTAAACTCATTGTCTTTTGACTGCGGTCTCATTGTGCATTACCGGTATTAGATGTCAATGAGCAATAAAAATTAAATCTAGGCTTGGCTTTACCACATAGCACTACTACTACCCCATCAAATTCCCCCCACCATGCAATTTCACCCAGAGTTGTTCTGCTCAGCACTGTGTTGACCACCATTTTGAATTCCCTTTATGTTCCCACTGTAGCACTGCTCCAAGACACTGTGGGAAATAAACATGGTAGCCATCTTGTGGCAACTGGAGGAGTATCACTAGAAGCATACTGGCCCAGGAGGATGCACACAGCATGGAAGTCTCTCTCAGTCCTGGAGCCATGGATTAGATTCATTAATCTAATCGATATGATGTAATTTTCATAAACAGGATTACTGATAGCTCAACCTTTGTTGGTCACTTGTACTGACATCTCTGAGCACTGCTGAATCCATCACTGTTCTTAGGTGGATTGATGGGCACAATGCTATAAAATCTACTTTGTAAGAACGTGACAAACTTACGCCATTTGCTATGAGCATCTGCAGTGGCCTTTCCAGATCTAGAATCAGGATCCCCCAACAGACTCCTCCCATCACAGAGAGAGATATATACAATGCCGACAACCTTAAATTTTGTTAGAGCAAGACTGTGATAGATGAGGGGTCAGAGATTGAACAGCAATCCATTCTGCCTGTGCCTCTGCTGTCTGAAAGACAAGCTGAAGCAGAGACTTTACAGCCAGTGCCTGAGGGAAGAGGGGTCAGTGATAATTTTGAGGAATTGGATTCACCTTTGCCTCCCAGTCCTGAGTCACACAGGCAGCAAAAGAGGGTGGCTCAGAAGCAAACTATTTCGCTAAGGCTCAGAAGGCAGGAGGCTGATCAGGAATATTTGTTTTCCCTGCTATTTAAGTCTGTTGGCATGGCTTGCTTTTTGCTTGTGGCAAATTGCTATCCAAGCTCCCTTGACCTTTGTATTCTTGCTCCATGTTGTCAATGCCAAGGCCTGGCAAGCAGCCTCAAAAGCCGGTTAACGAATCTCTCGCAAATAAGGCAATAAATCAAAGAGCTTTCTGGGCGAATGGCAAATGACTAGATAAGGCAGCAGTAAATAAAAGGGCTTCTGGCAGCAAGGAGATTCCCTGGCTGTTACGTCACAGCCAGGTTCTCAGTGAACAGTCTGAGTTTGTTCAAGCAAGAGAAGTTACCAGGGCCGGTCCGAGATCCATAGGAGGCAACGTTCCAGCAGGTCGGGCAGCATTCCAGGAGGCAAGGCAGGGATCCAAGATACATGATAAGCACCCCACAAAATGGACGGTTGTGAGCCGACAAAGACCCAAGGCTGAGTGAGTGCTTTTATAGGCAGATCACTCCTCCAGGTGTTATCAGCTGGACCCTGATTGCCTGGCGTTTTCTATTTAAACGCTCTGACCTCCTGAGAGCACTCTTTTGCTCCTGATGCTTCTGGTAAGTAGATACCTGCTCTTGAATCTCACTATCTGACTCTTCTGGCTTGGCTGGGTCTGAGGCAGCCCCTGGCTCTGCTGCTGGGACTACTGGGGCCAAGGGCTCTATATCTGGGGCAGCTTCTGGGGTGGGCTGTGCTGGTGCAGCAGGCTCCAGGGCCTCTGGCTCAGACTCAGAGCTTGTGTCCTGGAGTTCCAGGGTCCTGACACATGTCTTTGTGAATGCCAACATTCCTGACTCCCTGAACTGGCTTTGGCTTTGGCTTTTGGCTCAGCATTCTGCTGGATTGTTAGCTCTGGGCTTTCCCCACTTCCTCCATCTCCTTTGCAAGTTCTGTCCCATTTCTGCCCAAGCTGGCAGATAAGCACAGGCTGGGAGTTAAACTCTGACAAAGACTTCTTTGCTCCAAGGTTGGGGGTCTCCATACTGGTTGCTTAGATCCTTGGGAGGCTCTGGGAATGGCTTCCTCAATTTCCCCAGGGCTATGGAAGCTAAGAAGGATCTGGCAAAAGCTTTTGGGATGCCAGCACTGTGCCCAGATAGCAGCAGGTAGGTCAGCATGCTGGAGTGCACGTAAGTACCTGTCTGGCACTGATTCCAGCAGAAAGCCCAGAAAAAGGTGCAGTCTCCAACTACCATGTAAGTTCTCAGTGTGAGCTCAATCAGTGCTGCAAGAGTACTTACTCTAGGGCTCTGAGCCATGCCAAAGCAGGAAAATGAAAGGATTAACATTATGGACCTATACATGAATATTCAGCTAGCCTTTCTCACCACACATTCAGTGAAAATATGAGGGAAAAGAAGGTTTGTGCTTGTTAGTCTTAGCTTGAGTGTTTCATGTAATACTGTCTAATTAAGGAACTATACTCATTTTGATGTAAACACTGCACTTTATTGAATAAGTTCCTACAGAGTAGTTATCAGGCCTACTGTCTTCTCCTTGCCTTACCCACACACACTGTGAGTGACTCCTCTTTCCCTCTTCCCAATTTTCCTTCAAACTCCATCTTCTCTGCAACTGCTGGTTTTACTTCTGAAGCCTACACATATTGTCACATCCTTCTTTTCATTGGTTTCCAACAAAAAATGTGATTGGTTGTTGGAGCTAGCGGTTGCTAGGGCATAGCTCATCATAGAGATCTAGCCTTTACCCTTGGTCTGTTGTGATGTTTTAGGACTCATACTCAGCTAGTTGCCCACTATAGCCCTTTTTGCACAGCATTTTCGATGCGAAAGGGCCCCTTGAGCGTAGCGCACACAGGAGGAGCGGTCCACACGATGCACTCACATTTGTGTGACACTCCAGGGCCTGGCAGGGACCGCTCACACATTTTTTCATTTTTGGCTTGAAGCCGAAAATGGTGCGCAGTCCCGCATCACTCTGGGGCCCTGCACGCACTTACCTTGTGTGCGGAGCC
The DNA here is from genome assembly GCA_948472985.1 of Iguana delicatissima. Classification (NCBI taxonomy): domain Eukaryota; kingdom Metazoa; phylum Chordata; class Lepidosauria; order Squamata; family Iguanidae; genus Iguana; species Iguana delicatissima. The sequence goes on from CAOKZL010000430.1 coordinate 849,018, forward strand.
TCGGGAGCTGAGCTGGTCACGCTTCCTGTCCAGTGCAGCCTGGGAAGGTCCCAGGCTGCACTGTGAAAGGAAGAGGTGGGGCTCTCGTGCGAGCAGGAAGCTCGTGCGGAGCCGAAGAAGCAGGGAAGCGAGAGCCTCTCGAGAGAGAGCACTGCACCCCAGTGTTGAAAACAGGTGAGTTGCCGAAGAGGCCTACGTGCTATGCTTTCTTCTGTACTGTCAGCAGCATTGTGTTGAGGGCTGGTCACTGCTTGTGCCTCTCTTTCCTTTGCTGCATTCCTGGATCTTCGTCCTCCATATGAGACTCACAGGCAACTGTGGGACCAGCTGCCAAACTTTTCTTGATCCTTGTCATGAGTTGGTTTGTGCATTTGTGTTTCGCTTCGGCCAGGAATCTACAGCTGTCTTTCCTCCAAAAAGTATGTACTGCTTAATGTGTCTGTCAGTGGAAGAGACTTCCCTGGGTAATACTTTACACTGACATCACAATTCTGGACTATCAGCAGCATGTGTTGCACTTTCTTAAGAGAACACGACAAATTTCTTCATTGCAGTCTCTAATGTTATTAACCAATTGTGCATGTATTCTACATCCAAAGGTGAACTGATGGAACTACTCTAGTCCAAACATTACTGCTAGCAACTTCCTTCTCTCTGTGCACATCTCCTTTCTCTTTCTCATTCTTTTTCAGTCATTACGGTACTAGCAAAAGCTATGTGCTATCGACACTGTTATGCCAGTTGCTCAGCTGGGTTGCAGTATTTCAGTGTTGAAGCTTGATTGTTGATTTCCTTCATTCTTTGGAATCCCTCCTCTCAAGTCTGTTCCCATTCCAAGCTGTATCACTGTGTGTTATCAACCTCAGTGGTTCAAGTACACACCGAATCTGGATGAAAAGATGACTATCACAAGAAGGCATTGGACTCTTTTGGCATCCTGTGGTGTCGATGTCTCCATAACCGCCTTTACTTGGTTATTTTGCCCATGGTGGTTTTGTTTTTTGTTTTTTGATCAGGCAAGACTGTTTTCTGTGCAGAAAATAATGGACAGGATCCTACTGGTCAATTACAGATATATAACTACTGCAACTACAGAGCTGCAGAGTGAATTTCATCCCTCCCTCGCCACTTACTGGTAAGTAGCCATTGTGATCAATAGGGGTCCGTTCCCGTTATCTGGGAAGCAGAAGACTGACATTCCCAGCTCTCTTGTGAACAGTCTCTGTTGTGACAGGCAGGAGAGGCATCCCTGTCATAATTTCCCATCATGCTTGAGACCACACACATGAAGAAGGGTGGAAACACTAGCTGCTTCCCAAGCAACAGGGGAATGGATCCCCAACAATTGCAGTAGCTGCTTGCTGCTAAATGGGGACTGGAGGACTTTTATGGTCCCTATGTGTCTGCTAAACTAGGGGACTAGAAATATTATTTTCTGTGCAGAAAATGATGTTTTTATGCAGATTGCCCACACACAAATTGTATGTGCAGGACATAGTTTTTCCTGTGCTGGAAATAACATTTCTGTGTAGAAATATCTTTTTCTGGAAAGAAAATGCTGTTTTCTGCTCAAATTGTCCACATGAAAATTTTTGCTCAGAGTAAATCCTGAACTGTGAAGACTCTTTTCAGCCCAGAATTTTTGTCATCATGAGAAAAAAAAAAAAGATTCCACCACTTCTGGAATATTTTCAAATATTCTTTTCATCCCTACAGCCTTTTCATTCTTTCCCATAAGCTGGGCATTTGCCATTGCACCTTTGGTACAATTTCCCACAATACATGCACTGAATTACTTTTGTTTGTGGTTGCAAGTCTGTTCAGTTCCTGGTTCTCAGAAGTTATGCTAAGCTTGTGTACCTGTTTTGTACTTGTGGTGGATGTGATAGTTTTGAATCTTTGGACAATTCTGCTACACTTGAATTTTGATGATTTTTTTTCAGGGTGAGATCTCTTTCTCCAAATAACCTTTCCTTCAGACAAAGTCTCATGTGCTACACAATTCTGGTCTGGATTAGGGAGTCTGTTATCTCTCCAAAGCCACATGTGGATATCAGATTCTTTAGAGCTGTGATGTAGGCATCTATTCCTTCTTTTTTCCCTAGTTTTAGATGAAAAACTAGTATCTGTGGTCCCACTGTTAACTGAGGACACAATAGGCATCATAGGCTTCCATTAACTGTGTTATTATTTTACTGTTTCAGGATCCCCTGGAGTCAGTTTTGCACTTATTTCTCAGCCTTTATGCCCCATTAGGCAATAAAACAGCTTTACCTTCATTTTTTTCCTGTTTGTCAGCCCTGGTTAACCCTGTATACAGACTTTTAAAATGTTTGCACCAGGTTCTCTGTGTGGAAATCCAGCTGTATTGGAGGCTGTGTTATTGTTCTTTGGGCCCTTTAAACCTTCTCTCTTTGAGTCTTCTTTAAAGACTTTCTGCTGCCACCATGTTTCACGTGATACTGATGTCCAGTTAAGAAACCATTCTCACTTTAATATATTTCAGGGGTGGGGAAAGTCTGGCCCACAAACTCTGGACCTCATTTTTGCATTCCTTGAAGCCCCCTGCCAGTTCTCCAAGGCCCCAACACTTCTTATAAAAAATTACCATTGGGAGATTTTCACCTGAACATCATGCGGAGAGCCCCCCAATGCACTAACCAAAACCATCTCAAGCACACAGCTCCCCCACCAGAACCCCTCACCACCACCAAATACTTGTTTTCATCTGCAGTCCCTCTCAAAATGGTGACAGGAAATGATATGATGTGGATGCAAGGGCCAGCATTCACTATGCAGCACTATAACTATAGTGTTGTGTGCCTTCAAGTCCTTACAATTACACTAAGGCAAACCTATCACAGGGTTTTCTGGGGCTAAGAGTGTGTGATGCACCCAAGGTCATCCAGTGGGTTTCCAGGGCTGAGCAGGGAATCAACGCTGGTCTCCAGGATCATAGTCCAGTGCTCAAACCACTACACCCTGTCCATAAATCCAATACTGGATTCCAGCCACTGTACTATATAGAGAATGATGGTTTGCAGTTATAATTTTCTTTCAGTCCCATCACTTTCACAAGGATATGTGGTGGGGATGTAAGATACGGCATTGTCAATAGTTGCCTTTAGGCTCTGGAACTCCCTTTTTAGGAAGGCTAGACTGGCCCCCTCTTTGCTATTCTTTCTTCCTTCAGCTGGCAAAGACTTTTCTTTCTTTCTTTCTTTCTTTCTTTTTTCTTTCTTTCTTTCTTTCTTTCTTTCTTAAAAAATCTCCGGTAGGTTTTTTGAGAACCGAATGCTTAAGAGGGTCCTGTCGTGCTTTTAAATATACTGGTTTTCGTTATTTTAATTGTATATTTTATATTGTTGTTAATATTATTGATAATTTAACTCCATTTTAAAAGCCGCTGAAAAGTAGAATGACAGAAGATCTATTTGGACTATGTCTGCTGGATTGGGAAAGCTGGAGGGTCTATATGCCATTCTGAAGAGAGGTGGGATATAGAGTTAGTAAACCAAAATAAACAGAGACAGATGGATGATAATAGGTCTATTCAGGCACTTCCCAAATGGAGTCAAATGGAGATGAGAATTGTGCAGTCCTCCAGATGTTGTTAGGCTGTTGCTTTAGGCAGCATACCCAGTGAGGAATTCTGGGAGCCACATGATTACCACCCATTTTTAATGTTGGCATGTGTCAAGTTCTAACTACCATATCTTCTCAGTTGTAAGGCAGTCTCATGGATAAGTTGAGGGTAGGTTTTGGGCCCCAAATTGTGGAATTTTCATGGTCCTTTGCACATAGTGACACTCTTCTGCATTGTGGTGCTGCAAATCTGGGTCGGAAGCAACGCTCCCCTCTGCACCTGCTCGCTCCCTGCGGAAGGGAGCAGGATAGCCCTGCCTCTTCCTTTTGCAGTGCAGCCGGGCACTTGCTATTGCTGTGCTGGGGCAGGAAGCGTTGCAAACACGCAGCTGCGGCTTCCACATGACAATAGGTACGGGAGCACCACGCGATTGGAAGTGCAAAATGGATTTTTTCCATTTTGCAAATGCCATGTGAATGCAGTGCTTCCTGACAGAATGGCAGAAGGATGGTGACAACATCATGCAGAAGCACAACCTGCCGACCACTGCCATCCTGTGGCAGAACCGGGAGAGCGACATCGTGCAGAAAGGGTCTATGACTCATAGATAAGTTGAGGGTAAAACTTAGGGGTATATAGCATGTCCCCTGGAAGCAGAGTTATTGACTTTCACATGTACAAGTCTCTTTTTGATAGTGCCTTGTCTCCAAGGAGCAGAGTTATTTACTTCTGTGTGCAAACCCAAACCCCCTGGCTGACCTTGGGCAAGTCACACACTCTCAGCCTCAGAGGAAGGCAAAGGCAAACGCCCTTAGAACAAATCTTGTCAAGAAAACCTTGTGATAGGTTTGCCTTAGGGCTGCCATAAGTTGGAAATAACTTAAAGGCACCCAACAACAGCAATAGTTTAAGAGCATGCAAACAGGAAAAGCCATAAGCTCCCATTCCCATCCTCTCCCATAAAAGTAGGGAGAGTTAAGCCCATGGAGCCAACTACAGAGAAACTATCAGGCCTTCCCCTCACTCCTCCAAGAAAACTCTATTACTAAAGAGGAAGTGCAACATGCCTGTGATTCCAGGGACTTCCTGAACTTTAACTCCCATGGCTCCATTCTATGGAATTCTGGGATTTGTACTTTGGGGAACGAACTAGAATTCTCTCTGCTAAAGAGCTCATGTGCTTTTCCTTGTACTGGAACTCTCTAGGAGAGAAAGAAGTACCTGTCCTCACCAAACCACAAATCCCAGGATTCTATAGCATGGAGCCATTGCATGGAGCATGGAGTTAAAGTGGGATTAAATTTGTATTAGTTTGTAGTGTGGATACACCAGGGAAATACACACTATTTGCTGCCTGAACCTCCCGCCCACATCATCAGTGAGCAGTAAGATCATACAATGGATTTAATGGCCAAACCAAATACCCCTTCCCCTCAGTTTGGATGCTGTAATGTGTAATACTACTTTCCTTATTTCAAAATGCTGGAGGCGGGGATGGGACACACTTGCTGCTTGGAGAGCCCTCCTGTTCTGCCACTGGGGCAAGCCCCGAATCCTATCCAAATCCCACAGATAAGTCAACCAGGGTTTTCAAGGTTAATTTTTGACTAAAATTTCTCAATTTATAATTGAGCATATATGGTATATTATATTAATGTGTAAGCAGCCTTGAGTCCTAATTCTGTGGGAAAGGTGTGATGATGATGATGATGATAGGCAGGAACAACCACCACAAAAATAACCCAAGTCTATCAAGCTTAAGCATCCTGTCAGAAAATGAATATGATTGCACACTTGCTATTCTGCACTCGCTGTATCTTCCAAGCAGAAGAAAAGAACATTTGGTGGTAAAAACAGAGAAGTGTGTGTGTGTGTGTGTGTGTGTGTGTGTGTGTGTGTGTTTCTCCCCCTTCTTCTTCAGTATACCACTGTGCCACCCCCTGAGGGCAATGGTCTGTTTGTCCCACCAGTGCATTGAACAGACTCTGCTGTCTGCCACATGCTGCTCATTCTGCCAATCACTAAGGCCAAGCGCTAGGTGGCAAACAGCCAGCCTAGTATAATGCCCCAGCTAGGCTGGCAGAGTGACACTGGCAGAAGCAACACAGAGGTAGAAATTAAAACCTGAGCCTTGTTAAAAGGGAAGCTCTTATCATCACCAAGCCACAGCTCCCAAAATGAAATAGGATTCATCTAAGGCAGGAAAGGATTTGAAAGGTAACAAGGAAAAGTTAGGGTATATTTCCATGGCCGCAGTTATTCCAGTGGTCAGGCTAATAATAGAATGGCCAGGGCCAACATTTATATTCTATGGTTTCATGTTGAAATTGGGGGAGGGGGGAAGGGGGAAGAAACAGAAATATGATGGTCCGAACATGGTAAAGAAGCATTCAGAGGTATCAAAGATTTTAGAACATGGAGTGAAATTGGAATGTGTGGGAATGCACATTATATCCCAATCTGTGATTTGTGGAGTTTATGAGACTATGGAGGCTTATGCCCTGAATAACTGAGGCTTTACGGCTGTATCTTTGGGGTCCTATATTAGGAGGAAAGTGGGAGAAGGGAGGGAGGATGGATGGATTTAATCCATTAGCCAATTTGAATTCCAGAGGAAATACAATTTTCAGAGCTGATCTTCAGTCTTGAAACAGCTTCAGTCCTGTGATTCTTATTGCCACTGAAAATGAATTCACTTTCACCTCATGTGGACAACTTTCTAGAAAGAGACCATGCTAGTATGAAACAGGGCAGGTAGAAATAGCACGTGGAAGGAATTTCACATTGTAGCTCCAATCAAAGATAAAGCAATTCCAGAAGGCAGACCTATGAATTACTCAAGTTTATGATGTCCCCTACAAAATGTAAATGCATGCAGCATTTAAAAGAGAAAACAGTCAATGCCTCTCAGCTCAGTATAAATAAATATAACTAAACATAATCAATATAAATAAAGATCAATATAAATAAAGACTGACACATGGATGATAAAAGCTCTGTTCAGGCATTCACTGGTGTAGTAGAACAGAAGAGAGAATTGTGCAGCCCCCTAGATGTTGTTATGCTGCTGCTCTAGGCTGCAAACCCCATGAGGAGTTCTGGGAGCTGCAGTATAGGAACATCTGGAGAGCTGCATGATTCCCACCCATGTAGGAGAAGATATACACTCCAGCCCCACCTCACCCCCAACCATTCCTGACCTCCTCATATTGACAAGAGAGTATGAAAAGGACCTCTAATCAGCTTCAAGTGAACACAGGTTACAAAGTTCCATGACAGCAGAGTTTTCAGTCACATGTAATACTGCCATTGTATTCAGCCCAATGTGATGGCAGCTGTTTTTCTTAGAATCCAACCCAGAGTGAAACTAAGGGACACAGCTCAACATTTCCCAATTTCCCTCCCAACTCATGCTGCATTCCTTGTTCCCAGTTTTCTTTCTTGGAACTTGGGATCTAGCTCATAACCTGCCCACAACAATGTGGTGTTCCAGTTCCACTGGCATATTTGTACAAATACAAATGAATGTTTGTTTCTGTGTTTCCAAGGACTTTTTGAGCTGAAGGAATGATTAAATGTCTTGGGGCTTATTGCCCTCTGGCCATCAGGGAAATTCTTTGAACCCCAAATATTTTTGGATTTTCTGCATTCTGCCACAGCCTGTGTTCCTCTGACTGATCACAGAGTGACAGTGCATGAAATTAAGTCATGTTAAAATGTTATTCTCAGCAATGACTTCTTTGTGAAGCTATAACTTTTTCAGACAGGTTTTATTCCTCTCAACTGGTCAAACTGACTTTATTCAAGTTTTCTAAAATAATTCAACCTTAGATTCTGACAGTCACATTTATCTGCCGTAATTCAGTCCAGAGCCAACATTTTATGGTTGGAAATTAATCCCCAGATTGTGAAATGGACCTGTAAAATCTACCTAATGCTAGCTATAGACTAGGAACAGAAACATAATATTGACACAAAACAAACAAAATGTTAACAGGGCTGAGAAAGTTTTCCCATTGGAGTATTTTCAATATGGCAGAGATTATTTATATGTCCCTTTCTGATGGCACTGAACCTTCTAGGATTTGCAAATATTTGCTTACGTTTCACCATTAAAAATACATTTCTCCCCCTTAAGTTGGAAATTTGAATGTGAAACAACAATAACCGCTGTATACTGGCTTGCAAAGCCATCTATTATAAAGAAAAAGAAATGCACATATGGTCCTGTGATCAGCTTTATACTCCATTTGCACCTACAGTTTATAGCCAGGAAAAAAACATTGAATTATTTCTTTGGAAAACAAATTATAAGATATTTAAAGACCACTGACACTTCAGCAGCTCCACAGATCACGGAATAATATTTGGTTTACACACATAAGTGCACGCACACACACGACTTGCTGTGCATATGTATCAATATGATATATCCTCCTGCCCCCATCAACTGAACATGTGAATCACTTTTCTTGACAAGAGCTGTGTCTGAGGTGACAACAGATAACATTAAAATGCTCTCTGAGATGTTTCATCTGTTATGGATGTTTCACACATGCAAGTCATCACTAGAAATTGCAAGTATCTTGCAGTAGACATGCACATGGAGAGGCCTGGTGCGCACAAAAGATGCTACAAGACTAGTTTACACACACACACACAAAAAATAAAAATGAGGTGATAAAACTTTACTTGGACCACCAAAGCTCAAGTTCTGAGACATATAATGAATGCTTTGTATTCATGGCACATCGAAAATTTCATATTGGAGGGGCTATTTTTTTTTTGTCTTTTGTTTTTTGGTCCTATAGATAAGAGTAAGAGTAAGTACTGGAAAGAGTGAAGGGACCTCCCTCAAAAAGAAAAGGAAGACATCAAATGATTAATTTGTCCATGAGGATTTTAAATAAATACCAGATATTTGCTTAGGGCAGTGGTTCTCAGACTATCTGATGTGGTGGACTGGCAATTTGTTTTCTAATAAACCAGGGACTGTTACCATATTTATGCCTGTTCGCTACAATTGTTTATTTCCTTCTTGGAACCACTCAGAGGATTGGCAGCCAATGGCTTGTAGACTGGCACTGGTTTAGGGACCACAACTTTGAGTAGGACTGATTTAGGATATAGCACTAACTGAGTGCATTTACAAGAAACATTTAGAGTACAGCACACATGCAAGTATGCAGACAGCCTGGGTACAAACAGGGGTCATATGAAGTAGTGATTATGGCATTATAGCCTTATGGATCTATAGATGTTTTCCTCTGAACCTGAGTTACTCATATCTAAAAATTAGGGATGGGACGAATCCAGAATTTTCTGAATCAGAATCCAGATCTGAATCCCTGGAAGTTTCTGGGAATCCACGAATCTCACAAATCTCGAATCTTTCGAATCCTTTTTTTAAAAAGGATTTAAAAAGCGGGGGAAGGAAGAGTAATCTTAGGCAAGACACACTCTCTCAGCCTTAGCAAAAGCCTAAGCAAAGGCAAACCTCCCTCTGAAGAAATCTAGCCAGGACAATTTGTCATAGTTTTGCCTCAGGATCTCCCCAGACTGAAAATGACATGAAGGCCCTTTGTACACAGGCAGGAAAATGTGGATTAATTCCACATTTTCCTGCCTGTGTAAACAGGGCCACATACTACAGTAGAGAGATAATTCAGGTCAAAACTGGCTTTTCTTTGCATAGGTCCTTATGGTATCCTGGGGTTTGTAGTTTGATGATGCACCAGCCCACCTTGACAGAGAGGGCTGTGACACCTTGTAAAAGTACAAACCCCAGAATTGTGTCTGAAAGAGCTTTGCAAGGGAGCTATGCAAAGGAATCTTTCAGCGGTCCTTGAAATCTCAAGAAGACTGTACCTTCCAGCTAATCAGGCCTTTGGCAGGCTCAGGGGCACCAATTTTTAAAAACAGTTTTTCCTTTCTGCTACACATGGTTTGTCATGTGGCTCCTGAGAAACCATGAGAGACATTTCACTTCTCATCCTATTCTAGCTATAGGTTTACAACCAGGCACTGGTCTTGTGAAAGGAGGTCCACTGGCCTACATGTGGCAATCACTGGATGAGATTGCATGATCTTGCTCTCTCCCCCACTACTTCTGATAGACATCAGACCCACTGACCCCATCATTCATACATGCCATTTATTTTCAGCACAGAAAATAGTGCTGTACTTAAATATTAAATGTTCAATTTAAATATATTAGAATACAACCCCAGATGTAAATTCTGAAATTGTTAGCAAAGGCCATTATTACTGCAAGGGAAAACCTCACCTACTTGCCATCTCCTCTAGCGAGTCTGGTCTCCCAGGGTTTCAGGCGTCCCAGTCTCCAACAAACTATTTGGTTGGTGGATTCGAAAGATTTGGTTTGCCTATTTTAGCACAGGGATTCAGATTTGTGAATCTCGAATCCTTGGTGAGGATTTGAGGATTCGCAGATTGAGTTGGCCCAGCTCCACTAAAAATAGTCAGTTCTGTTTAACTTTTTTTTCTTTATAACTCTTTTAATAGAGGAATAGAATTTGTTTTGTCAAGCCTTCACTTTATGAACCCAGTTGTTCAACTGTTCCAGTTAAGAATAACTGTATGTGTTATCTCCATATCCACTCAACACACTTCTCCCATTTGTGGCACAGACAGGGATTCACATGAAGGCCTGAAGTCTGATTCAAGCTTTCATGATATATTTAGGCATGGTCAACCCTACAATAAATAGGGGAATAGTCAAGAAGTGCCTAAAGCACTTCCTCCCTGTCTGTCTGTACCTTTCTTTCAAAATATTGTTTGTAGGGTTGTTGGATAAAGCATGGCTTGTGGGCCTCACAAGGCTCTGGGCTCAAATATTGTGATCCCTTGAAGCTACAAGCAACTCCCCTGAACCTCTCTTGTTTAAAAAATGTGTGATTTCTGTTTAAAAATGCACAGAAATCTCCCCATACAAAAAACTGTGACCTTCTCCCATATTTTATATGGTCCCCCTACTCCAAAATGTCCCTGGTGTCCAGAAACTTTCGTTCAATAGAACAGGAAAAATATAGATGAATTCTGTAGCACATTTAAGACTAACAGAAAAAGAAATTTCTCAACTCAGCTTTCACAGACTCCAGTCCACTTCATCAAGTGAAGCCTCTGCAGACAGATAAGTGGGGTGGGGTAAAGGGAGAGTTAATTGTAATAGAAATGGAAACTATTTGGTATGTTGATAAGGTGGCAAGCTCAGCCCCAAACTACAGTCATAAAGAATAGTCAAAGGGAGAAAAGTGGGAGACAGGTTTTACACACCAGCTGAGATTGACAGGTAAACATATGCACAGTGGATGAAATTCTTGCAAAACTGATTGATATAGATACAAGACAAGTACTCAAAGCTGTCATGGGAATCCTACTCAGTGACTGTGATGTCAGCTGATTTTTAATATGTGTAGTGTGTCAAGAAACCATTGTCTCTGTTCAATATGCCAAGGGCTTGGAGCTTGTGGATATATCCTAATTTAACTGTTTAAGTTTCCAATATCCCTTTGGATATTTTTATTTTTATTTTATTTTGATTCAAGCACTGTTGCTCCAAGCTTAAAGATGGAATGTCTTGGAAGAATGAAAGTCAAATTCTGCTGATCATGTAAGGTTCAACAAATTCCCCACTTGTCTTATAGAAAATTTCATAGTACAGAAAGTGGAAGAGGGAACAATGGGATTTCATGGGCAGAAGAGTTCAAAGGGAAGGGAGTTCATGATGCATGGATGTTTCTTAAAAGTGATTTATTGAAAGTGCACCTGCAAACAATTCCAGTGAGGAAGAAAATTGCGAGTGTCTAAGGAAACCAGGATGGATGTACAAATAACTTTTTGATGCGTTGAAATTTAAGAAACATGCATAAGAAATGGAAGAAAGGGGAAATCACCAAAGAGGAATACAAACAAATAGCCAGTACTTGTAAGGGAAAATTCAGAAAAGCTAAAGCTCAGAATGAATTCAGGCTTGCTCAAAAAGTTAAAAATTATAAAAGTGGGGAGGCTTGCTGTGTTTGGAGCAAGAGGAAGAACAAGGAACTGGTAGGGCCACAGTGTAGAGAAGATGGTGAAATGCTAGCAGAGGACAGAGAGAAGGGGAAAGTGTGCAATATCTTCTTTGCCTCAGCCTTTTCCCAAAAGCAAAACATCATTTTGTCTGGTGGAAACAGAACAAATGATGCAGTAAAGGTACTGCAGTCCAGAACAGGTAAAGAGGTAGTAAAGGAATATCTAGCTCTTCTAAATGAGTTCAGATCTCCATGGCCTAATGAACTGCATTCACAGGCATCAAAAGAACTTTTAGATGTCATCTCAGAACCACTCAATGATCTTTGAGAATTCTTGGAGGATAGGAGTGGTCCTATCAGGCTGGAGAAGGGTGTATGCTGACCTAGTGTTCATAAAGTTATGTGGGGGCGGGGCAGCTGAGCAACTACTGACCAATCATGTTGGCTTCAATATTAGGAAACAGTCAGTGCACACTTAGAAATGAATGCTGTAAGTACTAAGAGCCAGCACAGGTTTCTCAAAAAGTCATGCCAAACCAATCTTATCTCTTTTGGGGAAATAATTATTAGCTTGGTAGATCAGGGGAGTGTTGTAGATGTAGTATATCTTGATTTCAGTAAAGGTTTTGATAAGCACACACATCCCATTATATTTTTGCAAATGAGCTAGTGAAAAGTGGGGTAGATAGTGCTATTGTTAGGTGGATTTCTAATTAGTTGATGGATCAAACTCAAAGAGTGCACACCAATGGTTCTTCATCATGAAGAGAAGTGACTAGAGGGGTGCCTCAGGGTTCTATCCTGTGCTCAATATTGTTCGAAATCCTTGTAAATGACTTGAATGATGAACTTGAAAGCATGCTTATCAAATTTGCAGATGACACTAAATTAGGAGGGGTAGCAAATACCCCAGAAGACAGGATCAGAATTCAAACTATCCTTGCCAGGTTGTAGAGGTGCACCAAAACTAACAAAATGAATTTCAACAGGTCATACCTCACCTGGAATACGTGTCCAGAAGGATCTTGAGAAACTGAGCTGTGCTAAGGGAAGGGTATCCAAGAAGATCAAATTTCTGTAAATCAAGTCTGACTTGAAATGACTTAGGGATCTGGGTATACTTAGCTTGAAGAAGAGAAGGTTAAAATGTGTCATGGCAGTTGTCTTTGAGGGTCTGAAGAGATGTCATGTAGAAGATGGAATGAGTTTGTTTTCTGCTGCTTTAGAGACTAGGATATGAACCAATGGACTCAAATTACAAGAAATTCCATCTAAACTTCGGGAAGAACTTCTTTACTGTAAAAACTCTTTGACAGTATAATAAACTGCTTCAAGGAATGCTGACTCTCCTTACATGGAAGTTTTTAAACAGAGGTTTGAATGTCCATCTCACAGGTCTGCTATGGTTTAATATTCCTGCACGGCAAGGGGTTGGATTAGACAGGCCTCTTGTATCTTCCACCTGTATGATTCTATGAAATGTTCTGCAACAGACTTTTCGGCTTTCCTGTTTCTAATGGGAAGCTTTATAGAGACTTTATAGATCTGATGAAGTAGACTGAAGTTCATGAAAGCTTATCCTAGAAATTTCTTTTTCTCAGTTACAATATTCCTTTATATCTTTTTATGCTGAAACAGACTAACACAGCTATGTCTTTGAGAGACAGTGAAGCAGTCAAATAAAGTTTAATATAAATAAAAGTGCACTGGTGAGCTTTTTAAAAAATAAAATAAAAACACCTTTCAACTGAACTTTAGTCCTTGTTGCAATAGACATCATGCTTGAGTTTCCAGATGCCATCTTCCTGAATCTCATTGCCTAAGCATCAGGAAGTTTGCAATCATATTTTACATAATTTTTGAGTTTCTCACAGATTCAATAAACCTTCCACTCCAGAGGAGTGAAAATACTTAACATGAGGTTCCCTCATATATACCAAAGCAGCAATCCTCAGAAAGCACTTGCTTTCAGAAGGAGCTACTTTATCATTGGGTTATAATAACCAAAATGCCACATAATGTCACATGTGCATGGTTTTGTAGATACCTAAAATTTTACACCCTCAGCAAGAAGCAAAGAAAACCAGTGCCTTTTCAGTTGTAATGTGTCATTGCTATTTAGCTTTCACAGCTTACTTAATGGCACATTCAAATTAGTGCAGGTTGGTAGATGGGGCAGTGATTAAATGCTGATACTGCAGCCACAATGCTGTGAGTTCAATCCTGCAGGGCTCCAAGTTGACTCAGCCTTCCATAGGTCGGTAAAATGAGTACCCAGCTTGTTGGGGGTAATTAGCTAAACACATTGTAAACCATTTAGGGAGTGCCTTGCACTGATAAATGGTACAGAAATGTAACTGCTATTGCTATTGCTATAACATTATACTTTGTATAACTCTCTCCCTCTCTCTTTCTCAAAATTCTTTCCTTTTTCTGTTTCACTTTCTAGTGCAATGTATATAACATAAGCACACAGCTCATTTTAAAGATTTTTTTTAAAAAAACCCACTCACACAAAGAATATAACAAATTCAAAAATAATTGTTAACACTGTGTCTCCCCACCCCCCAACATACCATTCTGTTCTCCTGTCCATGCTCAGTGGTAGCACCATTTTCTCCTGTCATTGCAGGCAGGAACCTGGGAGAACCAAACAAAGCAGAACCAAAACAGATAAAATGGGATCAGTCCAGTAAGGCAAAAGATGATACCATGTCGAGACAAATTGCAGAGATGCTGTGTCTCAACATGTTGAAGTAATAAGTGCTATACAGCAGCCATATCAGCAGGACTGCTAGGTACTTCTTGCTTACGCTGGCTGCATGTAAAGCAGATGGGATAGATGCAAAGCGCTATTATTCAGGTCACACATATAAGCAGCTTCCCAGCCATTTTCCAAGACGATTAGCTCCTAGTCCCCCTGCAGGACATCCTGCTCATGTGCACACCACATCTCCAATGAAAGAGAGAGAGAGAGAGAGAGAGAGAGATTGTTAAAAGTAAGATGTAGCCGTAAACTTGAGGGCAGGGCTATAGCCTCTCAATGTATTTTTTTTTAAATAAATAGTCTATCAGTGTGTGTGTGTGTGTGTGTGTGTGTATGTGTATATTGTGTGTAAGTTGCCTGTCAACTTATGGTGACCCCAAGAATTCCATAGGGTTTTCTCAGGCAAGGAATACTCAGAGGTAATTTTACCAGTTCCTTCCTCTGAAATACAACCTACGGCACCTGGTATTCATTGGCGGTCTCCCATCCAAGTACAAACCAGGACTGATCCAGCTTAGATTCCAAGATCAGATAGGTTGTGGGTGCCTAGAGTATTTATGCCCCCTAGGCTATCAATAGTTATCCACTTATTTCAGCAAGGGAGGCTTAAAGCAATATACCAAAGCTGTAGATGGAGGCAACATTTTATTTTTAAAAATCTATTCTTCAAAAGAGATTAGCACAGAAGCATTCAATTAAAAAATGTGTTCCATTCTTCCAGTTTTGCATCAATCTGCAGTGAGCACTTATTGTTGTCCTGCAGATGTAGAATATGAAAGAACACTCTAATTACCTTTTCACTGGAAGCTGGAATTTTCCCTTCATTCAAAATGCTATTGCATAAGTGAAGGATATCCCTGCTAGATGCAATATGCTAAAAAACCCAGAGTTTGGAAAGTTACTTTTAAAAATAATTTGTTACTATCATAGTTATAAGCCAGGAAGTAGTTTGTTACCATTATAGTTATTTTTTAAAGGAACACTTTCAATCCCCATTTCTGAAAAATTGACTAGAATAGTTGCTTTTATTTTTTTAAATCTGAATGCTACGAGCTTCTGGCCTGTGATACAAAACACATCCTCCTCCCATTCATGCTGTTGTTTCCTCAGCCTCTGCAACAGAATCAGTGACAGCTGGTAGCTCCCACGTTAGAGGGGCTGTGACTCCATTCTAAGTTTTAGTGCAAACTTTGAAGGATCCAAGATACTGAACCTGTGTGGAAGACATGTTTCAAAACCTTGGATAGAATCTATTAAATTTGTAACTCAACTGATGTGAAAGCTACCAGCCACCACTGGACAGAACACAAGGCACAGCATGAGCCAGCACTGAAACCATGTGATGTTTCTCCCTCACCTCCTATTCAGGCCTCACCTCCATAATTATAAATTAATACATTATCTACCATGTGCCCTTTCTTGTTGAAGGTGAGATCATTTGTGAATATTCTTTACTTTCTCCAGAGTGAAGTGCTTTGAAATACATGAAATACTCTTAGCATTACTGCTACTGATAGCAGTTGTATTCAGTGGTGTAGTTATCGATGAGTAATTAGGCAGTGAGATTTAGGTAGCATTGACATTAATTAGAGCAGTGGTTCTCAACCTGTGGGTCCCCAGATGTTCGTGGACTTCAGCTCCCAGAAGCCTCAGCCACTATGGTCAATGCTCAGGGCTTCTGGGAGCTGAAGTTCACATACATCTGGGGACCCACAGGTTGAGAACCACTGAATTAGAGTCTTTGCACTCTTCTTAATTCTTTTCTGTAAGGATATTTTGTCTAAAGGGGTAAATGGTGGGTGAGCCCTATGATACAGTGAACGAACAGATGTAATCTAGGGTTCAGTCATGAAGTGTGTGAGATGGGCAAGACCTGCTTTTTATGTTCTAGCAGAAATAGTCAAGATAGACATACCACATTTGCTGGCATATAAGATGCACTTTTTTTCTTAAGAAATACCCTTTGAAAATGGGGTCCATCTTATACACCAGCAAACATGGTAATGGTAAAAACATAGGGAATGAACTGGGAGCCAAAGTTCTCCTTGCCCAGGCAAGCAGGAAGGGAAGGGATAATGGAATCCAGGTGAAGCACTCCTTACATTCTTCTCCTCCTCCTCTTCTCCTGTGCATTTTGACTCTCCTAGGGCCCAAAAAAAACTGGTGCAGCACTCTTTTCTTTCCTCTCCTCTCCTGGTGCAGCACTCTTTTCATTCCCTTCACCAGGGAACTAAAAAAATCTTTTCCTGAAAAATACCCCTTGAAAATGGGGTGCCTCTTATATGCTAGTGTGTATAATACACTAGCAGATACAGTATATGGAAGGGCTATATCTGACTGGAAGGGTGCATGTTTTGCATGTATAGGGTCCCAGATTCAACCTTTCCAGGTGGGCCCACTAAAGATTCCTGTCTGAAATCCCAGAGAGCTCCTGGTGGTCACACAGCTAATAAATCTGATCTAGACAGACCAAAGACTGTAGCACTGCCACTAGATAGAGTGAGGTGGTTGCTTCAGGCAATGGAATTTGAATGTCATAAAAGAGCAGGAAATAATTCTAGGAGAGTCAGCGTGGCATAGTAATTTGAGAGTTGGATTGAGAGGACCTTGAGAGACCACATGCCATAACAAATTGCTATCTTTGGGCAGGATGGACACTGATGAGTGGGTGCAGGGCACCTGTTGCTGACCCAGAAGCCATCCTTCTTCAAGAAAAGAATTCCGGCATACAAAGGACAAATTTCAGAATTTACCAGCAATCGATCTCATTTCTCACCACTGGTGTTAAATTAACACAGCAAGGTCAGGCAGATTCCCTTACAGTCCATTACTGCTGCTATAAATAGTCACTGGGCTTACAGGTAACATTTGCACAGAACCATCATGAGTTCTATAGCACTTACATTTCATGGCTGCTTGGATCTTTGTGACATCACAGATCTGGGAAAGCGAGGAAGTTTATGCCACACTACCACTCTTGGTCATCTACAGGCCAGAGGTATCATGTTAGAAGAGTTCAACTTGCTCTGGTTTTGTTGGTTGGTTGGCTTTTTATCATATGTATGTAAGATATGAACCAATACACCATCCCTTCTTATTTCTGGTTAACTGCCTGACATAACAATGATTTATCCCAATCATTTGAACAATTTTCAATTAGTCAAGTTATAGCCACAATTTCTATGTGAATATCACAATGCAAATACTCTATATCAGGGGCGGGCAGAGTGTAGTCTATGGGCCTCATGGCCCCCCATGGCTGTTTTTGTGACTCCCAAAGCAGCCTGGGGGTTAAAAAAAATGCCTATAAATGCCTCCAAATGATCTCTCGGGGACCTGAGAGCATTCTTGCCATGCTTTTGGGCTGTCCTGGGCCAATTTAGACCTTTTTCTAAAACAAGAACAGAGATGAATGAAATCTTCTCCTGGGCCTTCTATACCCCTAAGAAAAAGGCTCCCCACATTCCCTATGGGGCATTTGGAAACATTTTTGTGCCAAAAAAAAAGTTTTTGATTCCCCCCTCCCCCCTAAAAAATCCCTTTTCACCTCATACTGTTAAGATGATATTTCTAGGATGAATTCCTTTTTGTTTGTTTTCATTAACTGAATTCTAGAACCATCGTGACTCCTCAGGATCACTTTAGGGCATTTAATGTTATGCCCTTTTAGCTAACATTAAGACAGGAGCTTATTTGAATGCAAACAGTAAGAAGTGGGTATTATTGCTTACTTTCAGACCATTCTCTGTGAAGACTAGGACTGAATCAAAGATATATGGTAATTAGAGAATAACTTTTAAGAGAGAATTTATTCCATAGTTTCTAGGACACGGGTAGGTAACTAGCTGAATCCAACTACTTATGTGCTAATTACTTAACTCCTCCTCCAGCAAAGCTAAATTGACTAGTTTGTTGGTTAACTCACTAGCAGTGTTTGGAAATTATTAGTTATTTCCTTGCTCGTTTTCTTGTCCCCCAACAAGACTTAACAAGTAAATTTAATGGTTAACACCACTCCCTGTTCCTGTGGTGAGATAGACAAGGTCCTGTTATTAGTTGGGGTAGTAAGGGATAGTCTGAAGAGGAGGAAGCTGGTTGGAGACCACTGGGGCTGACAACTAGAGATGGCAGGGATGGAAATTGGGGTCCCTGGACCTTGCATGCTGTCCCATTAATCCTTAAAGACCATATGTCTTGATTCCAAATGCATGATGTGTAGGGGATACTCTTATTCTACAATGCATAAAATGCATACATTCTGAAATATTCTAATTATATCTGGTGAAAAATTTTCTGCCTTTGGTTCATCAACTCATCTTTATAGCCTCTTATTGCAGCACATGTAGAGAGCCAGCATGTGTAGTGGTTTGAGTGTTGGACTATGGCTCAGGAAACCAGGGGTCAAATTCCCACTCGGCCATGGAAGCCCAGAGGAAGGCAAAGGTAAATCCTCTCTGAACAAATTTTGCCAAGAAAACCCCATGATAGGCCTTCCGGTTGAATGGAGCTCATGAGTGG
The DNA here is from genome assembly GCA_948472985.1 of Iguana delicatissima. NCBI lineage: Eukaryota > Metazoa > Chordata > Lepidosauria > Squamata > Iguanidae > Iguana > Iguana delicatissima. The sequence goes on from CAOKZL010000430.1 coordinate 867,922, forward strand.
TAGCTCGGATTGAAGCTGCACAATGGCACAGGTCCGGGCTGCCTCCCGCTGGAATCCAGCCGCCTCTTTTGTCACCCTCCCGGTACAAGGGGTTCGGAAGTGGTCCAAAGGGGACCCCAAAACTGGTGTGCAGCTCTGCTCTGCCCGGCTGGGAGAGCAGCATGCATCAGGGGGTCGAAGGACCTCAACAGATCCAGCGAGATGCCTCAGGAGCGGCACAAGCGCCTCTGAACGACTTTTTTAAAAGAAGCTTCATGAAGAAACAACCAAAGAAATACAACTTGTTACCGGTCTTGATTCCCTGCTTCTGAGACACCACAGCGGTTATGGCTTGCTACGGAGTGCAGGAGCGGGGGGGGAAGGACCTGGAGAAGTAATATGAGTTGCGTGAGTTTTGGCTGCCTGGCTGTTTGGACTGTGAGTTTTCTTAAAGGGGCGGTTGACATTAAGGTAAAGAGAGCCTCTGAAAGGTTTGGGGACTGAGCTGTTTAATCTCTTTAATTTTTGAATTTTTTAAATTTTAAAAGTGGATTTACAAGAGTACATTTTAAATTGGACATCCTTATCAAATTAATGAATAATCCAGCTGTGGAAGGAGACTGGACTTGATTAGATTTAATCATTTTTGTGTGTGAAGTGAGTTTGGTTTGGGTGGACTTAAAATGCAGGAGCAGGAATATGGAATTTTGGAATTTTGAAGATATAAGACTTTCTCTTCACTTCTTTTTTTGGGACTTTGGACTGTTGGACGTGTTTATGACAGTGTTTGACTGTGATCCAGTGCTGGAAGTCTTGTAAGCAGCTTTTTTCCCTTGGATCCCTTGGATTTTGCCAAATTGGAAAGTCATCATGTGAAACGGAAGAAGTTATGGAAGAAGTCTTAGAAGAATTAACTCTAGTTAACTTGGGCAGTAAATTTGGGGAGTAAATCAGTGCAGCATTGGGAAGTTTGTGTTGAATGGCAGTAGCAACCCCACCCCTGGTGGCGAGACGGCTCAGAGCTCTAAAGCGACAATAAGCTACATTGAAACATTTGAAATATTTGAGATGAGTTCTGGGTTGTAATGTTGCAGATGGGTGTGGGGAAAATGTGATGCATTGTGTATTTTCAATTAAGCTCGTAATAATACCTGATTGATATTTGTTGGTTTGAAAGAGCAACTGGTTTTCTTTTATTTATTTTTTTCCGTTCATGTCTGGGTTCTCTGGGGTGTTATGGCTACAGATCTACGACAGAAGGTCAACTAAACAGAACAATCTCTCTCCTTGTTTGGCTATCCGGATGCAAAGCAACAACAAGAAGACAAAGAAATTTTGTAATGAACTCTGGGTAGCTGGGCAGGGAAGGGAGGGCTATAAAGAAGGAGAATTGGAAAATTGAGCTGAAGTTATAATGTATTCTGGCACTGACAAAGAAGCTGAATGTAAAATTGGAATTAATATGTCATTGAGGGGGTTTAAGGGAAAGAAGGGTTGAGTGTGAATGGGAAGGCAGGTTGGATGACACTTTTGTCCCTCCCCACCCTCTGGGGTGGAACGGCCTATACTTTTTAAGCAACGATAAGCAACAAAGAATTTTTGGATATGAGTTTGGCCGTGGGATCCCATATGGGTGGGAAAGGGAGTGATGTGATAAGATGTGAGGTCCTGGTTGAAACGAAGCAGTAGATATTTCAATAAACAAACTTGTATAAATATAAGTTAATAATGGTACAATGATAATCATAGAGATAGTGAGAAAGGAGTTAAACAGTATAACAGTTCAGAATGTTGGAATTATAACATTATATTGTAAGGCCAAAAGCGGGTACTAGCTGGGAACTATCATTGGATAGGACTGTTTTAGGAGTGGTGAATGTCAATTGGATAACATTAATATAACAGGGAAAGGCGTGTGAGAAGCTAGTTCTAGCAGGGAAATAACAATGTATTGTGGTTCAAGATTGTTACTGTGTGTGCTTCGGGGAGTGGGGATTAAGACAGGGTGGAAGATCAGAAATAATACATGTTAAAATTCGAATTCAGAGTTGTTTTTATATTGTGAAACTTAATAAAAATACTATTAAAAAAGAAAAGAAAACCCCATGATAGGGTCATCTTTGGGTCACCATAAACTGGAAACCACTTAAAGGCACACAACAACAACAACAACAACAACAACAACAACAACTGTAGTACTTGCATGCTTCAGTAGATCAGTGTCCTCTAAATGATCATCACTTTCCTTATTCACCTTTTCCAATCCAAACAAACAATCCCTGATGTTGGAAGTAAACAGCCCGTATGTTGATGGACAGCAACAGAAGAGAGATATAGACAAGTGATAAAATTTAATTTAACTGGTTGCTAGATCTCATGCACTTTAGGGCAGGCTGCCCCAATCTGGCAGTTTCCAGATGCATTTCATTACAAATCTCTAACCATCCCCAGCAAATTGATGTACTCCAATACATCTGGAAAGGACCTGGCTGGGGGAGGAATTTTAAAGCGATATAAACAGCAGCTTTGGAGAAATCAGTAACACAATTTGCCACCATGGGACAACAGTGATAACCCACATATTGTCTGAGATTGGGAGACAGAGAATAAAGTTACAGCTAGGCAAAATAAATCACGTCTCCCGTGTTACATCTTTTAAAACCAACTTCTCTCTTGTCATGCCCCCAACATGATCATGTAGTGGCCTGTGGAGAGTAGGAAGTGGCCAAGAAGCCTCTATGCCTCTGTAGGCAGATATACAACAACGGCATCTTCCCCTGGGACCTCCCAAGGGCTCCCAAGAAGTCCTGAAGGATATCTTTGTTGTTGTGTGTCTGGCAATAGGGATGCACTCAGACACATTCAGACAGATGCTCCCACTATTCTCAACTGGCCACTAAATGACCATGGAGTAGGGCCCCTTGGGGGCAGAAGGTGAATCTGCAAGGTGGAGATGAAGGAGGGGGAGGAGGGGGGAGGAAGGAGTTGTTGTTGTTTGTTTATAACATCCTTTTCACCAAAGGGCAGAACATCAACATGTACAATCAGGGACAAAGACAATAAAGCATAATACCATAACAATACATAGAATGAAATCCTCAACAACCCACTAGTTGCTACTCATCTCAGCACCTTAAACACAACTCAGTGGCTTAAGATGGTAAAGAGGAAGGTCTTCAACCATTTACGAAAATAGGTGAGATCCTCCTCCAGCCAGAGATCCAAAGGAAGACTGTTCCACAAATGCAGAGACAGATCTTGAAAGGCTCACAGACTTCACAGAGCTGTGCACATTGGTGGAAGAGACAATAATCCTTTGCCTGTAGACCTTAAATTTTCTGCATGGAACATACCATGCTAGCCAAGCTGGGAGGTACTAAGGGAGGCTGGAACACAAAGCCTTGAATACTAGAACCAAAAGTTTGAAATAGACCCTGGCCCAAACTGGTAGCCAGTGAAGGGATCTACAGGGAGAAGAAACAAGTGACTATTTAGACAGATTTAAAACAATCCAGACGACATTGTTCTGAATTAAAATTTCAGGAAGAAGTGAGTGGGAAGGCAAACCTGCCAGTAAACTGTTGTCCAAAGGAATTCTTCCCTCAATGACCAAAAGAAGATATATGAAAGTGGGAGTTGGACTTATGCCTGGCCATACAACTCAAGGAATGCTTATCATCATTTATTGTAAATCCTACTGTTATAGTCCTTAACAAATTAAATTCCAAATTAACTAATATAATTCTAGTGATCAAACTATTTTAGTTGTTACTGTTAAAAACAATGAATTACTCTCCTCATTTCTAATACTATATATAATCTTAGTGAACCAATTAATTAATGTTATAGCGTAACTTTTTTCTGATCATTGTGCAGAGTAGCCCGGGCTAATGGGCAGTTGAGATCCAAACCCTCTGGAGAGTTCCAGTTTGAAGAAAATTCCAGACTCTCCAGCCCTTCAGAGACACTTTTCAGAAGATCTGGGGGCTGTAGGGGGAAGAGAAATCAGTGAAGAATGCCTCTTACGCGTTGTTCTGTTTTGTTTTTGTGTTATTGTTTTGTTTTATTTGGTTTGTAAGATACATACTACAATAACATAAAAACAAATTTTTACAACAAGTGAGAAAAACAGAAGGTCTAATATCATCAAGCTTCAAATGAGGAAACTGATTTTAAAAAGATGGGACTAAAACTTTGTATATACTTTAGGATGACCAAAGAGGGATGATTCAGGACATGAACAGAGGCACATAATTGGGATGACAACTTCTCTAGTAATACAGTATTCTACTTCCTATTCAGCCAATTTTTGAAAGACCAATTATTTGCATACCTTCAGTTTCTCCAATTTCTAATCTTACATTTGAAAGCAGTAGAGCTATTAAGTCTTTATTTAAAAGATTTGGCTTGTCTTATCTGTCACTGGCAACAGTAACAAAACAGCGTAGAAGTTGACCTTCTGAATCAGCATTTCAGACAAAAAATCAATTATACAATACAATTATACAACACCAAAATCCTCTCAAAAGTTTGCCACATTTGGACAGTATCACCACATGTGGAGAAGGAACCCTTTTCTCCCCAGTCTTTTCAATAAAATAAGGAAATTGAATTGCTTATTCTGGGAGAGTTAAAAATGTCATCTGTAAACCAATTTATAAACATTGGATGGCATCTAGTTTAATAATTATGAGGTTGTAAGTCTTAAAGTCTAAATACTCTAAAGGCACCAGATCCTGTCTGATCTGAAAGATAAGCAGGGTCAGTCCTGCTTAGTACTTGGATGGGAGCCTGCCAATGAATACCGGGTGCTGCTGTGGGCTATATTTCAGAGGAAGGAACTGGCAAAACCACTTTTCAGTATTTTTTCCCCTAAGAAAACTCTATGGAAATAATGGAGTTGCTATAAGTTGACAGGTAACTTGAAGGCAGGCAAGCAGGCATGCGCGCACACACACAAGTCTGTCTTATGCCTTCACAGTTCATTTTTATGGTTGTTGCGCATGCATTGACCAAAAGTTGCCCTCAGAACCTACCTTTTCAGTGGGGGAGGGACTGCACCACTGAAAGGGTATCTTATGCAGGGTAGCATTGGGAAACATAGATACATCTCTTTAATTATACCTCCATAGATACATCTCTTAATATAGGATCTTGGCCATTTTATCTAGCTGTAGCAGAGAGGGAATTAAATAGGAAGGAAAGCCAACTCTGTTAAAGGGATGCTAAAATCTAACTCCAAGATTGATTTCAATCCAATGGCAATTTTGTAAGGCTTTTCTATGAATATCTGATACATTTTGGAGGCCAGACTTTTAAAATGACATCTGGTGGACGTGCAAAGCTCTTCAAAATATGCTAGTTTTCTTTGATTGCCATTTTTTTCATATATGTGACTCCAGGGGTGTAGCTCAGGGTGGGGAGGTAAAATGAATTTTTTTTTTAATGCCAAGGCAAATTGATTCCCTATAATGTTCTCTCACTCATTTCTGCTTTAATTGGGCCATCCTTATGTATGCCATATGCCTCCCACAGTAGTTTAACTGATTTTATCTATCTTTACTTATAAAATCTGGATGATCTACAAAAGAGAAAATTGACAAGAAGATTGGAACTCAGTACTTAGCCCATATTCTCTGTACTGCTACAGAGCTTCTTATGAAGGGGTTACCAATTTTGTTTAGAAAATATTTAAGCATTTACAAAAACATTTAGAAAAAATGGTGCGTCCCCATTATAATGTGGTTTGTAGTTAAATTCCCTCATGGTCAGTTGTCTGTTTTCCATACCATTTTTATCTTTTGTCTTAACTGAAAGACATAGTGGTACAATAGGAGACTGTGGATTACAAGACCATCCATTTTAAATGAAGCATATTGTGCTGCTTTTGTAAACCCAAGCTTCCATCCCACTGCAGTAGATTTTTCAAGTAGCTTCTGCCATGAGGAAATCTTTTGTGTGTCTGGTAAAGGGGGAAGTCTCAAACAGAAATGATATCCTAGGTAATGCTAGCATTTTTACTATAGCTATTCATCTATTTTTGTCTCAGCCATTTCATCACTGGTGTATATAAAGCTTGAAAAATATATTTCAAATATAGTTTGTTTTTTGTTTTTTACCTGTTCTTTAGTTAACAATTTGGATTTGGAATAATTAATTTAAAAACTTGAACATTTCCGGAGAATACTTAACACATTTGGATTTCAAAAATAGAGGACTGAGGATTTTGCCCCCCTCCCCAAAAAAAGTAGTAAAATGTCATCAGCAAACACATTTATTACATGGGCTTTCTTATGTGTATGTATGCCTTTAATATTCTTATGATTCCTCAGCATTTGTGCTAGCTAGGGGTTGTATTGAGATGGCAAAAAGGAGTGGGAAAAGCAGACACCATCTCTGTGGCCATTTCTGCATCACACGCTATAGTGCTATCATTCCACTTTCAACATCCTATGGAATCCTAGGGTTTGCAGTTTAGGGAGGGGCCTTTAGAATTCTAGCCAGAGAACTCTTTGGCCTCAGTAAACTACAAACCCCAGAATTCCACAGGATGTTGAAAGTGGAACGATAGCACTATAGCAGTGCAGTGCAGAAATGGCCTTTGTTTTAACACAGGTCAAACTCCACTGAGGACAGCTCTGGATCAAACCCATTCTTGCTTGTTGCTTTGTCTTTAAAGAACAAGACATGTAGCCACATTATAAGTCCATATGAATTTAGAATATAATAATTGGTCATTGGATCAGATCAAAAGTATATCCATTTCAGGATGGGTAGCCTCTGCCATGGAAAATGAGCAAGATCTGCTGGATGTGTGTTGAACCAATTTATTTAATCACTGTAGAAATAGTTACTATGTATCACTGTAAGTGTGGTTGCAATCACCACAAAGCATATAGTGTGAATTGACCATTGCAAATGTATCCATACTAGGGTTTCCTGGGTTTGTTATAAAGTATCCATTGCTAATTGCTTTATTGCTTATTGCTACCATATATCCAATGAAAGGCAGGGAGAACAGATGTAGGCAAAAATAAAAGTATAGTCTGGAGAGGCTCAGTGTTTCAAGAACCTGTTATCTGTGAGATAAGGGGTTCTTGCCATTCAGTATGGATATTCTAAGTTTAGCTTTCATGGCTCCCACAAATCTAGGTACTTCCTTAAGGGGCACATAGATCCCAAACTCCTGCAGAAAGTAAATCCAACACAAGTATTTCAAATTAATTGATTTTATTTATTTATTTTGTCTGCATGTTTCAAAGTACATTAAAAACCAGCCATTAATATTGTACTTTATATAACCTTAATGTGAAATAATCAACTGATGCTTCAATGATGTGTCCATTTCAAACTCATCAGATTCTACCCTCTAATACACATTAACTTATTGCTCATTTCTCACTGAAGATGGATATTTGAGAATGGGGCAGAGGGACAGATGGACATGCATAGCCACTAGAACAGTAGAAAATGTAGTTCTAGAAAATGTAGTCACAATACAATACAAGGACAATACAAGAATGCGCTTTGAAATTAATGGGTGCATTCCCATGTAGTTCAGGATTAGACAGACTGTAGCCCTCTGGACTCTACTGGACTAAAAATCTTCTACCTAGGTCTGATGGGAATTGCGGTCCAAGGCCTTGAAAGCCACAAGTTGCTCCCCCCTCACATAGAGTCACCATACATTTCAAAGGGACTTGTACAGCAATGGAAGAAATACACCATAGCCTTTTTCTGCTACCCTTCCCACCCCTTCCTCTGCTTTGTTGGCTGTCTTTTCTGAAGCTGATTCAACCAAACACCTCATAGGCAGGATCTAAGTCCAGTAGTCCTCTCAGTAGGCCTTTTGTACTGACAAAACCTTTCAGTTGTTCCTTGAGTACTGTGTTATCATTAATGACACCAGCATGTTCCCAAACTGAGCTTGAGCTGCCAGACTCAAGCAGTGTTTTGCCCTCCCATTTAAATTATGCAAAATAAAGATTTTACACTGTTATAGCGTTCAAAAGATCAGAGGTCAAGGACTCAGCCTATTTTTATTTAGAAAACTGAACTAGATTGCTTATGCTGCTTTCAATTTCTGTTGACAAGTTCTAGGAAACTGCACTGGGCTTTTTCAAAACAGTCTGTCAACAGACTGTTTCCTTTCCCATAATCTCTTCCTTTTTTATGAATGAATCAGCATTTAAACTTTAGCACCAAAAGATCCGAGGAAGGTCTCGGAATCAGGGGTTTTTATAGGGAGAAGTGTGACTGCAGTCTATGCCTTACTCGGGGACAACAATGAGTTTTGGGTGCGAGACAATGTCTCCGAAAGGTCGCAATTTAGCATGATGGAATCAGAGCCGAATTAACAATGGTGTAGCCAGTATGTAAATGAGCAATGCTTGACAGTGGATGGTTCAACCTTTGTCAAGTTGCCTGCTCGGGGCAGGGAGCCTTTTGTAGGTAGCGCGCATACATAATATGGCGTTTGCCGGGGAGGTCCCTGAAGCTGCGATCTGGCTATTTCTGGCTTACCTGTTAAGTGCTGAGCCCAGTTTCGTGCTTATCCGGGGGCCTCACAAACACGTGGAGGGGGGTGGTAGAATAAGGCCAAATTATGATATCAAAGTGATATCGGGTGCTATCGCCAGGTAGGCCTAAACTGCAGTAACACCCCCCCCCCAAAAAAGCAGAAAAACTGGCCTGATGTTGGTTGACAACAAAACTGGAAGTGACATCATATCACTTCCAGTTTTATTTCAGTATGGCAGTGCAGCTTACAAGGAGTGTAGGGCCTGTGTGAAAATATGGTCTCTGTCTCCAGTTGTTGCCCACCCTTGGTTTGTATGGGTTAACACAGCTACCTGTATTTCCTGACTCTCCTTGTGACATGTTCATGGAGGATGTCATGATGGGCATTGGTACTTCAGAATCGACCCCTAGACCACAGACAACCATGACTAGATGCTTTTCTGGCCATTTAAATTATGGATACAGAGTGCCTGTCCTGAATTCAAATAGCATATGTAGTGGAGAAAAATGTTAAAGTCCCCCTACCTCCTTAAGGCAGCAGGATAGACATATTGTACACTTCCTGGAGATTTTTTTAACATAGGGCAGGATATAAATATCTCAATAATAATAATTTAATACCTCCTTTCTTATTACCTTAATCTGCACACAATCCTCTATGCATACTTTTGTGTGAAAGAGAAAAAAAGATGTAACTTCAAGCTGAGTTTTATAGCAATAGGTGGATTGGCCTGAAATGATTATTTGTATACAGCAGTAAGATAGCTTTTGATAAACAGACACTTACATTACTCAGTATTTTTCAGAGTCAGAGATGATTCACACAATGCCTGTAATACCTGTAATGATATACAATATTAAACAGATGGTTTCCTCATTTTTTTCCCCCTTGGACAGACCCATTGGGAACATTTATGTTCCCCGAAGGTGACTTGTGGAGGTCTGAGCAGCTGATAGATGATTCTGAAATCAGTTCCTTCTCTGGAGAATGACGTCACTAAAATGCAGTATCAAGTATCATTACCTAATACGTTTGGGCTTTGGATGGAGCAATAATGCCCCACTGTTTTAAAAATTCCTCTGAGGGAGTTGTTTTACATGGTGTTTTCCTCATGCCTATCACAGGTGCCTGTTTTGCACAAGCAACGGGGGTGTCTTCATTCTAGAAGTTTACTCATACTTTTCATGGGGCAAAAATGTAAGCAGATACATTTCAGTATATCACTTGTAACAGGGGTTCACTTGTTCCTACAGAACCTGTGTGAAATAAAATGTGTCAGTCAGAGCTAAGAAAATTCTGAAGATCTGGCTCACAAGCAAGTGTCTTCAAGGTCAAGCTAGACTGCTGGAAGTTGTGCAGATATCACTGCTTATGGTTTACTTTCTCTGTGATGTTTTTTTTAAAAAATTTGATCGATTGAACAATTGGTATCCTGTCTTACTCCCCAGCTGGGACTTAAGGAAATTCACAAGATTATGACAAAAAGTTATATTATATCCAGATAAAATTATGCAGAGGTTTAAAAAAACTAGAACTTTTAATCCACCTACTATATAAAAGTCAAAGTTTGTCTGTTTGTGAGTTTGTCTGTGTCAGGCAGTTGAAGACCTCTTGTGATTGGCTGTGTCAGGAGAGAAGACCTTGTGTGATTGGCTGCCTGTGAAGATTCTATGCAATCCTGAGGTTCGCGGTTTAGGGAGGGGCCTTTAGAATTCTCAGCTGGAGAGCTCTTGGCCCTGAGGCCAGTTGCTATGGAGACAAGGCCTAGCAGCAAGGAGAAGGCCAGTGTATTCCCTCAGAAAACGAACCTCGGTATGCTAACAACTCTGAATACAGATTGGATTGGGGAATATGGGCAAAAATTACAGGTACTAGACAACACAGTTTGGGGAATTAGAGACACAGGATCTCAAATCCATGTGTATTTCCACTGCATCTAATTCCTAAGGTAAATTAAGGTAATTCCTAAAATATTTCTACCTATAAGAAAATAAAACCCCAGGCAATGCTGGGTATATACACTAATATTAAAATATAATTAAATAAAGGCCAAGATCCTGAATCAGAAGATGTATATCTGTCACATAGCTACATCTCTGTAGCTATATGTACAAATGTTATCCAGCAAAGCTCACTTTGTAAGCAGTGCAGCCCTTTCATATGGGGGTTTCCATGTTGTTAGAGAGGGGGAGGATGAGGGGAGATGGATCCAGCTATTGGTCTCAGCTGTAAGTGCCGCAGAGCCTCTCAGCTCTAGAGGTAACTGCAAAAGCTTCCAAGGGTCCTCAGGAAATTGCTGCAGATGACATCCTTGCAGCACATCCATCTCATGCCCCTGCTGTCTGAAAACACAGAATGGCTGTGTTGGAGGTGGCTGCACTCCTTACAAAGTGAATTTTGAGGGAATTTTGATTGCTGTGTGGTCAGAACAGAATTCTGATCTCTGCAACAACCAAAAAGTATACTGCGATGCCATGTCTGACTTAACACCATCATAATTCATGAACACAAACTAAAGCTTAAAACACAAGTTAGAAGTAATCTAAAGGTGCATAGTTTTTAATAGCAGAAAGAACAGCACTCTCCCTTTAAAAACCCCTTCATCAACAGCCAATCCGTGGCTGAAAGCCCACCTGAATAAAAAGGTTCTCCTTGCTTCCCAGTGGAAGGACAAGAGGGAGGGAGGTAACTCATTTTCTGTCAGAAAGGATTTTGTTAACCAAAGAGCAACCACCAAGGCAGCCCACTCTGCTCCTCCCTCCCAAAGGTGCATCATAGGCCACTTCCACACTAGACTGTTACTGTGTTATTATTCTACTTTCAATACTCTACTGAATCCTGGGATTTGTAGTTTAAGGAGGAGGCATTTAAGAATTCTCTGCCAGAGAGGTCTTTGGCCTCAGTAAACTACAAACCCCAGAATTCCACAGGATATTGAAAGTGGAATAATAGCACTATAAGAGTGTTGTGTGGAAATGGCCTTAGGACAATGGACTAAGAGAAGGGCTGCTGGCTAAAAATATAATGCAGGTTTATGTGGGAGAACACAGTGGCCTGAGTCCTACTGGTTATTCTCATCTGGAGTAAAAACTTTAAATCAGCAAGACAACATTTGAGGCCGTTTCTGCACTACATTCTTATAGTGCAATTATTTCATTTTCAATATCCTATGGAATCCTGGGGTTTGCAGTTTAGGGAGGGGCCACATGGCCCCTCCATACACTGCAAGCCCCAGGATTCTGTAGGATGTTTAAAGTGGAATAATCACACTATAAGAGTGTAGTGCAGAAATGGCCATAGCTAAGTCCCACTGATTCAAGGGAAGCTGAGACTAAGGCCTTTTCCGCACGGGACGAGGGAATCGTTCTGTGCCGGTACTCAGCGGACATGTGTGCTCCATGCCCAGGTCCAGGCTGGTCCGGAGCAGTGCGTGGCCACGCTCCGCACTGCTGCGGGGACGAAAATGGCGGCTTCCGGTTGGTGAAGGCTCTCCACCAACCGCTGAAGCTCGCCGGCCTAAAGCCCGCCCCCGGCAGATTTGCAGGCTTGCAAATCTGCACCGGAGCGCAGCCACAGAGTGGCGCGCTCTGTGCTTTTGAAAGACCTGTTTTAAGCGGTCTTTCAAAAGCACACTGAACGACCACTTTGGGTCATTCTGGAGCGGGCTGACGTTCAGAACTACACAAAGTAGTCTGGACCCAGGTTGCTCCCAGGTGCAGTTGTCCTTCCTGGAGGACGTTCTGCACCATTTTAAAAGCCCCGTGCGGAAAAGGCCTAACAATAGGTTGCAGGACGTTCTTTCAGGCTATATAACAGCATGACTCAGTCTGAGAAACAGTTACATTGGATATTCTCCTCTTTTGCATGTTTGACACGTTAATATCAGTGTCAAGTGAATAGACCAGAAGAGGCTGACCCAAATGGTTACAGTAACCAGTTGGCTGTAAGCCAATCTCTCTCGCTAATCAGAATAGCAAGATAAAAATTCCCAACCCTTTGGAGGTATTTGGCTTCTAGTTAATTATAATCTTCCTCATTTGTTTGTTTTCTTATCAGGGGCATGCACCTGAATTCTGTTTTACTCTTCAAACACTGGCAAATGGTGGCAGGCCTTTAATATGACACAGAACAACAAAAATGCACAGGCAATAATTTAGAAACATACAAATAGAAACAAGGACACTTGGTGTAGAATAATTATCTTTTAATGTGAAAAACGGCACAAACATGTATTTCTGGTGGCCCTTTCACACCGCAGAATTATAGCACTAACACTCTACTTTAGTTGCCATGCCAACATTCTATGGAATCTTGGGATCTGTAGTTTGGTGGGGGTGCTAGAGGAGTTCTCCTGCTGAGAAATGGAAATGCCTCTCCTCAAATGGCAAATCTAGGATTCCATAAGATGGAACCATGACAGTTAAAGTATAATCATGGCACTATAACTAAGCAGAGTGCAAGGAGCCCAGGTTACTCTGACCTCATTTGAAACCAGGAATGGAGGATGAGTAGATACACTTTTGTGGCTGGAATGCAACTCATTTAAACCATAGCCAGCCAGGGGTGGCAGAAGCTGCATTCCAACATCATCCAAGATCACAAGCTCTTCATCATTTTTCATTAAAGATATGCCCCTTAACAAAAGTACACATTCTTGCATAAGATTTTCCAGCTTAAGCAGCCTGTACCTTAACTTTTCAGACAGTAGCAGATGGCAGTTCATTGGATCTGAAAAGGCTCATTCATTAATTTCTGCAGACTATTTGCTGGTAAAGTACAGGAGGGGGCAACCACACCCTTTTTTGGTTAGCAGGTAGCACTACTTCCACAATCCATTCAGCCGTCTCTCTCTCTCTCTCTCTCTCTCTCTCCCCTTCCCCCTCCCTCCCCCCTCCCCCCTCCCCCTCTGACCCACACACCCACACAATTGTACGGACCTAGTGTAAGAATATAGACCAGAACTACCTGAAATTTCCCCCTTCCATAAGAAACTTGAGAATTTATACATAAAATGTCTTTTTGTCTCCTTTGCGTTCTGCGGTTTTGTCTGAGAAGAACCTCCAAAATGACTTAGAACTCCTTGATAGTCTGATGCTAGCCAGTGTAGTATAGTACTCAGAGCCATAGAAAATGGGGATGGTGGCTCTGATGCCAACAAGGTTGTGAATATACTCTGCATTTCAGTTTAAGCTTCAAAGGATCCATTCAAGGTGCTAGACTTATTTTGGTGTGTACAGATTGTGAGGAACGGTTGGACATGACCTGTAGTCCAATAAACTATATATGATGTACATTGAGGTTTGCACCCCGGAATGACAGTGAATGATGTAATCCCATGGGACTCTAGCTGCGTCATTGTGACATGTAACCAGGGCAAAGGGTTGCATCAGACATGGGAACATGCAAAGTTGGCTAGAGTTGCATCAGCAAAGTATGTATATAAGGGGCTGAGTCCTAGCCAACTGTCCTCTCGATTGTCTGATCGTGCGGCCAGAGGCTACGTCGGATGCATATCTCCACTTGCTGTGGAATGCTGAAACTCCATTGGAGTACTATAAATATGTATGTATCGTAACTGAAGAGTGAAAGCCTCCAAGTTGGAAGATAATATTGTGTGGGTGTATTTTTGTGGCTTCAGAGCATTGCTGTTTGTTTAAATCTCTGCTGGGCACGCTTCTAAAGCTGTGTATACAGTCTCTGCTATATGGTGGTTTTTGATACACTTGACTCTGATACAGCTTTTTGGCCAGGGCTCAGTGATAGGAGGGAAGTGCTATCGCGGTTTTTGCGTAGCTCTCATCATCCACCAACCCTCCACACAGATTTGGTACAATCGGTGTCACAGCAATGCTCAGGTTCTGAATGCTACCTCCAAAAAAGAGTTTAGAACTGGAGATTGCTCTTTTCAAGTTTGGACTAAAACATAGAGCAGAGTCACCCCTCCCTAACATCAGAGCCAACAAACTCTGTTGGTCTCAGACTATTATGCTTGGATAGTTTAGCAGTACCACCAGGGGTGTAGCTATGAGGGAGCAAAATGAGGGCATCACATTGCCTTCCAAGGACATTTTCATTCAGTTTCCAAATGTCTAACATTGCAGGGAATTGTTCTGAAAATAGTTCACATCTAGAACTCATATTTGTTTTCCCTTGGTAACTTTGCCTGTCCCTTTCCTCTAGATGCCTAAACTGTGGCCTTTTTTGCATGTTATCTTATCCTGTTGTCCTCTGGTTGCAATCCTGGCAATGCCTTTGGCGGGAAGGGAGTGTGACGGGAATGCTCCCCTCCACACCAGACCGGTTCCCTGTGGAAGGGAGCGCAGGGGACACCTCCTTCCACAATGCAGCCAGGCTCTTTCTCATGCTGCATTAGAGCAGGAAGCACTTCCATCATGCTTCTGGCCCTTCCCCATGGTAGATAAGTGCAGGAGGGTCATGCAGTTGGGGTTCATTTATGGAGAAACTCCGTCAGTTATTCACTCTCCTATTGCACCAGCTGGTGACAGGAGAAGGGCAGGACTGTGATGATGTCATGCAGAAGTGTCGTTGTGGTCCCACTCCTCTCCTATCCCCTAGCCGGGACGCCCTGTCCATGTGGAAAGGACCTGTATTTCTAAATGCTCGGCTTAAGTTTTAAGTTACTGCAGTGCTAGAAATTGCTAAAAATTTGGGAAATATTTGAAAGAACATTTCATTTGAGGGTCAAAATTCTTCATTTTGTCCCCACCAATATTTATACATGTAAGTACCAAGTCACTGGTTGTTTCACTTCAAGCAGCAAGCAGCATAGCAACTCTTGCTTTACAGCTATACCATCTCAACTGTGTGTGACATTTCTGCCCAGATCATGGTTTGGGGAAAAGAATAAAACACTCTCTTTTCATGTTCCCATCTTGATCACCCCAGTGCATGGCTATTATTTTGAAAATGCAAGAAGAGTGGTATAGAAAGATAATGCAATTTAGAAAGAGAAGAGTGACATTGGGAGAGTGTACCCCTAGAGGTACACAAGCAGGAAACAACTGGAGCAAAGCTGTGCTCAGAGGTAAAAAGTTGCAAGTAAGGCGGTTACCTCTGACAACTTACTTTTTGGATAACAAGGCCATGATGAAGTTACATTGAAGTAATATAATGAGCGGGAATGAAGTTATTTTACTGGTAAAATGAGTAACATTTTTATAATTACTTTTCACGGTTATGTCAAAGGAAGCGTGTTGATAGGAATTTCCCAAGATTAGGCCATTCTCTTATCAAAACTTTAGAAAAAGTGACAAAATAATTTACTAATGAACAACATAGCAGGTAAACACAACAAACTGTTTTTCAAAACTGTGGTCTGAATCCTATTAGTAATCCTATTTTTTGTTACTGGGAAAACTGAGAGTGTATGGATAGGAATTTTGAATACAAATATTATTGCAAATGTTAGTTCAGCACAGATATTAATAGAAACATAGATAGAATGGGTGTGTGTATGTGGCAAGAATGGAAGAAATAAGAACTACATTTCCTAACAGAAAAAGAAAGTAATATATATCACAGAATCCTAATACACAATAATTTGAATTATACGAAAATTTCAGAGAGCTTTATAATAAAAAAAAGAATTCATTAGAACAATGGAATAAGTGTATTCAATTCTGGAGAGAGAACAATATGAGAATGAAAGGAATGAAGCGTTAAAAGAGCCAAGTGAATAATATATGGTAATTCTAAAAAAGAGGGTGAGCAAAATTTATTTATTAATGTGATGAACAAAAAAGAAAGTTAAGGAAAATATTATTGCTATGTTGTGTTGAAAAAATAAATAAATTAATGTACTTTATTTGATGGAAGTAGCATTTTACTTTTCCCCTCTTGGAATGTGAATGAATTTTTTTTTTAAAAAAATGTAGAATCTAAATTTAATTTTTCCCCATTAGAAACCATGGCAATTCATCAGTATGGGATCCCTGCAGGCATTTGGATTCATACATACACCCTTTAGTCATGAAATTCCCTGGCTAACCTTGGGCCAATCACTTTTTATCAGCTTAAACAGCTATCACACAGCTGAGGACAAAATGGGACAATGAGAGAACCATGTACACTGCCTTGAGATTCTAGGAGGTAAAGCACAACATAAATGTAAACTAGGGATCAGCAGCTTCATGGCCTGTAGAAATAGAGAGGGGGCCTGCCTACAACCTATAGACCATGTTGTGCTCACCCCTAACCTAAGGAAAGAAACCTGAATGTGCCACTCCCTGCCCCCTGACAAAATGTGTTCCTCTTGCTCAAAATACAGTCAGATATCATGGGTCTTCAAATGTAAGTTTCACTGTGCTCGGCGGAGCTTACTCTGACACAGTTAAGTATGCATTGAATTAAAAGCATTATAAAGTCCACCAGAATTCCAACTAACATTTTAGCAGAGAGCAGAATCTACTCATTCATTTCAATTTCTCGCTCTTTTCACAAACAACTTGCATGGAAGGTAGTTATGTTTAGAACAAGGAGCAGGGCCATTCCAAGGTCTCCTGCCCCTAATTAGGAAGCCAAGGTAGCCCTCCTACCTTCCCATTATCCATGCCTTGAACATGTATGTATAAAGAGGAACCTGGCCACATATAGAGAATTGTCCTTAGATACTTACGCCTAATGAGTGAACTTTTAGAGGCAAGGCAATAAGAGAAGCCCTACTCCTTGGTTTTAGTGTGACTACTTTCCATGGAAGTACCATATGGTTTCACCATGTTATGGTAGTATGGTAAACAAAGGTAAAATAAACTTGTTTGCTTTATATCTGGGCCAAGTTCCAAAGAAGGGACATCTGTACCGGTTAGAAAACTGTGTGCACAACTTTGCAATTTTTGCCTCAGCAGACCCTGTTGGCTAAAGAGACAAGCCCCATTTTAAATTGGGCAATGGTTTGTCTCTTCAGCTGCAAAAACAATTGGGACAAAAAGAGAAATCAGATCACTGGCAAATCTTTGCCTGTGTAGGTGTTTTTCATTTTTAGATTCCTAATACATTGTTGAATGATCAGTGAGTATAGAACAAAATCAAAGTGTCCAGCAGTTGTTGGGTGTTTAAAAGGTAACTGTGGGAAAAATTCAAGTAATGGAGCTAACTCATTGATTGTAACACAACAGTTCAACCAAACAACATGAATTTCAATCAAGTATCTCCACCTTACTTCATTTTAATTTGAGAATCATTGAAAATAAATTAGGGTAATCATCCACTGAGACTCTTAGCTACTGACCATAAGAGAGTTTTCAATGAGAAATAGATATGTAAAAATAAAAAAACAAAAAATAGAGATAACCTACAAAACTATAATATACTATATTGTAACAAGCATATTATATCTGTAATCAGCAGGCTTTATGCTATACACATATAATTTGACTTACATAGACCCTTATGTTCCAGGAAGAATATAGTTATTGACCTCCTTTTGATACATTGACAAAGAAACTCTTTATATTTCCTAGTCTCCTATTGAACTTAAACAGCAAAGTTCATCTGAAGGAAATCTGCAACTTAGGGCAGTTAACTTTCATCTTGAGTTTCATGGTCAACTCCAGTTTGATATCTGTATGCTTCTATTATACTTGTTTTCCTCAGCCAGGTACCCTCCAGATGTGTTAGATGGGAGGAGAGTGTGGGCCCCAGACTGTATGTGGTTCCCAAGGCAATGGTGAGGCCATTATGGGCAACCACCACCCCTTCTTTTTAGAAAATTCCACTCCCAAGATGTTTATAAAATGACCCCTACACTCCCCATAGAGTGATTTCTAGTTTACTTTCTGGTTTGGACCCAAAAACAACTTAAGAACATGGCAAGTGATACACATCAGATTTTTTTTCAATTTCTTCTTTATTCAAAAAACAAAACAAAATTGAAACACCCATAAATTTTAGAAAACTCCAAGTGTGGGTGACACAGTGGGGCACAGTGGAGAGATGGCTCTCAAAAGTCCTACATAGGGCCAGTGTAGCCTTTCAGCCTGCAATAGATTTCCAGCCTTACGTTAAATAGACAATAACTCCAACCATTCCCAGCCACCATGGCTAGTTGAGACTGATAGAGGAGTTGTAGACAAGGGCTTCTCAAACTACATGATGTGAGAGACTTAGATTTTTGTTTTCTGGTATACCATGGAGTAGTGCCATATTTGTGCTTGTTCACTACAGTTGTTTTTTTCTTTCCTAAAAACTCTCAGTGGACTGGCAGCCAATGACTCACAGAATGGCACCAGTGTGGGGACTATCACTTTGAGCAACACTGATGTAGACTACAGCTGGAATTCTACATGTCCTACTTATTTAAGTAACTATCTTACTTGCATAGTTAAGTAACATCTCTTGGCCTGATCCTTCTAACCTGTTTCACTAGGCATCAGCCATGCAGAAAGAAGGGGGTCCATTCTGCTAGTGATCAAGGTGTGGGCATCCCTCCACCTCCTCTCACCAGTTAGTGAGGCTGCGACAAGGAAGTGCAATAGAGGTCCTGCTTCTGGTCATTGCTGCCTTGCTGACTAGTGGGAAGGGATGGAAGTGCCATCCTCCTGCACCCTGATCACCAACAGGATGGACCCCTTTCTCTACTTGCAGTGAATGCCCAGTAAAGTAGGTCTGGGAGGGCAATTACAATCATGGCAATAGTGTTATGATCACGACTACATAGGGACCACAAATATGGATCTGCTACACTGGCATAACTCCAGGTTATGCATATGTAAATTTAATCCTGAATTCGAGCCAAAATTATAATGTTAATCTTAACTAAACGGGACATGCTGAATCAGTAGGAATTTGGTAAGTCAACATTTATGTAAGTTTTATCTCTTCAGTGGGACTAGTTGGCATTTACAACTGGATGTAGGCATATAACTCCAATTATCCCCAATCACTTTGCCAATTTAGGATGAGCAGTGTTGTAATCCAATGAAATAGGCTGGGGAAGGCTCCGTTATATACCATTCCTGAGATGAATGCTCATATTTCATTTAAATAGATGGATTGTGCAAATAAAAGTAGCCTGTTGACCAGATATTTCTATAAATGAGCAACATTTGCTTAACAAGACAATTATTGCTAACTAGAGCAAATCCAGATTCTGCAAATGCCAACATCCAAAGAGCAAGAAAAAAGCATAGCCCCCCTCCCCACAGTGGGAGCCAGTTAGATGAAATGAGTGGAATGAAGACTAGCACATCAATGGTTGCAAATGCACTAGCCAACTAGACTAGTGTAAGGCCTATTCTGTGGCAATGGGAGAAATTATTCTTCTCTGCCACCACTGCATCTTCACGGAGTCATCCAGCAGAGATGTTTTGAGTGGTGAAGGGCCTGCCCCACAAAAAAGAGAATACAGCCTTACTTGGCAGCCACTGTGAAAAAATTGCACACTCAGATCTGCCTTGACTTGGATACTGTGATTGATAAGGGTCCCTTTTGACTCCTGCTTGTTCCATTTTACTAGTTCTGCTCCAGTGGTGTAGCCATGGCTGTACGCAGAATCCTTGGAGAGAGGAGAGACACCATATACATGTTTCCTTGTCTTTTCTGGCTTGAAAGCAACTGCAGGGGGCGGGGGGTTGAATGTGTACGGGAGTGATGAATGCCTCACTACAGCAAGGGATTTAGATGTGACATATACTTCTAGGAGAGATTGTCTGGAGTTTTGCATTCAGTGCGACCAGTATTTTGTTGGTACCCAACTTCTTTTCATCTAACAGCCAAGAAACCATGTTGGTACTACTAGTGTCAATAGTGAAGCGGATGAGGGTGAAAAATATTGAAGCATAATCTAGGCAAGACAGAGTACTTCTGGTCAGGGAACAGGAATTCAATCTATGTTGAATGGGGTTCTACTCCCCCTGAGCTACACCCATTCCTGGAGATGTCTGATCTGGCCAGGATGACAGATGGCTTGATTACTTGTTCAGATTACTGTAAAACACGTTATGTTGGGATCCCTTTGGAAAATGTTCAGAAAGTGTTCAGCAGGTCCCAGATGCTGTGGCCAATCTGCTGACTAGAGCCAGTTATAGGGGAAATGGCTTGTTACAATTTCACTGGTTACCCATCAATGTACAGGCGCAGTTCAAAGTGCTTTTTAATCCTACAAAGCTTGAGTCCAAGCTCTCAGATTGAATCTCCCCATATTAATGCACCTGAGTTTTGAGATCTTTGGAGGAGAATTTTCATTCAGTTGTGCCATTCTCACAGTTATGTTTAGTGAGATAAACAAGAAGACTTTCACAGTGGCTGCTCCCAGGCTGTGAAACTCTCTTCCACAGGAGGATAGGCTGGGTTGCTCTGTCCTCTCCTTCTGCCAGCAGGCAAAGATTTTTTCATTCAGATACACTTTTGGCGACTGACTGGCTGCTGAAGAAAGGTCTTTTATAGGAAGGTATTGTATTTTCTCTCTCTTCTTCCCCTCACCCAATGTTTGTCAACTATTTAATGCAGTACCTGGTTTTAATATGATTGTTTAGCTCAATTGCTTTTTAATGTTGTAACACTGTTTTTTCTAGCTGACTTTTTTTTCCACTTATGTTGTATGCCATGTTGAATTCTGCACTGGGAATGGGGTGAGATATTAAATGAATCAACCAATCAATCAATCAATAGCTGGCTTGGATTTAAGGTAGGATCTTTGAAATAAGGAAACGAGAAATGTGACATTATGCATAGAGTGAGAGTTTGATGTGCATGCCTCAGCAGTGGTGGAAATTATATTTTATTTGCAGGGGACAACTAATTTTGTTGTATTTTTGATATAAATGGCAACTAATTGGACTTCTCCAACCTGCATCTTTCTGGATGTGGCTGGCTGGTCAAGTAAGCAATTGTATTTCGCTTTACAAGGTTTCCTTTGCAGCTGCCTATTCCTGCTCATATGTGAGCAGAGCTAGCAGAAAGGGCTACAATTTATGGCTTTCATTTTTCTATTTGTAGCACATCATTAACCTGGAAAAGACATCAAACCAAAAAGCTTAGTGTTAGAAGACTGCTCTCCTAGCCAAAAATATTGTTTTCCAGAGCCAAAATTCTATTGCTATTTCAGACAGAAAATACTGGGCAAGAGAGAAGTCAAAGCGGCAAAAGGAAAACTTTCCAAGAGAAATTAGAGGAAATAATTTCTGATAATCCTGTAAATACTTCTATCCAAAATTTTAATTTTTTGTTATTTTGACCTGTAGCCCTCCCTTCAACATCACCATTTGATAACCATTCAAGAATTTGACAGGTAGGAAGGTCTCTCTTCATCCTTCTCCCTCATTTTTCTTATTTCATGCTATTCGGAAAGAGAAATTTGAACATCAAGAAGAGTGAGGAAAGAGAAAGCAGGATTAAGGAGTGAGTTTGGTTAATGTTGCTCTTTTCATAACCTTGTAAATTTGGCCAAGGGACAGTCTTATCCCATTTAACCGGATTACGAAGGGTGCTGCTCGCTCTCCATGAGTATTTGGTCTGAACTTCAAAACTGGATCACTGTTCTCAGTTAAGTCCTGTCTCATTGCTAGCACCTAAGTATGATTCATCTTCCAGTTTAGCACATTTCTCTAAGTGGGGGAGAGGGAGTGGAACATTATGTCCTTTGCAAGAGGCAAGGCAATGTACTAGTTTGTAGCCCTGCATCACGTGAACAATTTGGATCCTTCCCGCTCAGACTGTCCCCAGCCATACTGTTGCTGTTATTTTTCATCAGGTCAGCTTTGACTTACGGCAACTCTATCAATGAGAGACTCCACAAGAGATCGGCAGCTGCCCTGTTCAGGTCCTGCAAACTCAGGCCCATGACTCTTTTGACTGAATCGATCCACTTGTAGTGTGGTCTTCCCTTTTCCTACTGCCTTCTACTTTACCAAGCATTGTCATCCGTTTCAGTGAGACCCATTGTCTTATTGTATGTCCAAAGTACAACAGCTCCAGCTCACTTCTAATGAGAACCACAAGGACAGGAAAAACATCACTGGTTCTACCAAAGTAATTCCTTTCTGCTTTCAAGCAATACAGAGTCCACATGGGAAGAAGTCAATGTGAATTGTCTTTCATTCCTTTTTGATGAGACAAATAGGTCCTTCATGTTCTTTTCCTCTTTTTTGTCTGTGTATGTCAGTCTTTCCCAAGTTTTAGTGCATTCATAAAAGTTCACGCCTGCAAAATATTGTTATAAAAACAGAAAACTATATGGGGAAGTCAAAATGTAAAAGAAATGTTGTTCAGCATAGTAACTAATTTAGCTTCCATCTTGCATTTCAAAGACTACAGCAGTTCTTAAGCAAAACTGATGCCCTGAAGCAGAGAAAGATCATACGGGTTGTTCTTGGATTGTTGCTTTGATATATGTTAGGTACATTTGTAATAACCAAATGTGTTTGTAATGTGGGGAAAGTTAATAGCATCATACAGAGGAAAGAGGAGAATGTGAAGTATGAGTTTCTGGTTATACATCTGCTGCCACTAAATGTGAAGATTTCCACTAATCTCACCTGTTGTCACTAAATATAAACACTTTCCCTTTTTCCTATTTCTGCCACCAATTAATGGACCTCCTGGTGTCTCATCACTGCGGACACCAACTGTAAGGACTTCTGAGGTGCCTTTGTGGTTCCTATGTGAGATATTATTCATCTACTATTCCCATTGGACACCCCTCTTTATTAGATGCTGCCACCACAAACACTGTATCTGAACTCGAGCTTTCTAATATATACTGTTCCCAGAGGCGCAAAAGTGTATAATACAAAAATAATACTTTATTAACAAAACGTGAACATATCATTATCATCATATTTATTTTTTACCCATTTCTTCCTATGGGTCACGGTGGGGAAAAACAGATTAAAATACAGGAACAAATAGACACAGAACAGTTAAAATCAAGAACACCAATTAAAAATCAGTTGAAAGAGCATAACATCAGTTTTTTAATGAATATATTGCTTTTTAATTTTAATTTTAAAACTCGTAATTTAAAAACCATCTAGATAGGCCTGCCAGAAGAGACTGGACTTTATGCTATTTTAAATGCAGACAGCATATCCAGCTGTTAGATCTCTTATGGCTGGTCATTCCACAGTTTGAGGGTGGCGGATGAAAATGTCCTCTGGTTAATAGCTGGTCCTAGCTGACTGAAATAAATGTCCTGCAAAGACCTGAGTGTATGGGGCAGATTATTCAGGGCAACACAGTCCTCTAGGTAACCTGGATTCAAACCATGTAGGGCTTTAAAGATAACAACCAACACTTTGTACCTTGCCCAGAAACTAATTAGCATCTAGTAGAGTGATTTGAATATAGGGGTAATATAATGACTTAAAGGCACACAACAACAACAACAATGATCACTCCTAGATGCAACAGTAACTAACCTGGCTGCCATGTTTCGCACTCATTTAAATGTCCAAACTTCATGCAGGGGTAGCCCAATGTACAGCATATTGCAGAATCTAGCCTTGAGGTAACCGATGCATACACTACTATCTTTAAATCCTCCAATTCTACGAAGGGGCTCAGCTGCTATATTAGCCAAAGCTGATAGTAAGCACACCTGCCCATTGTATCTACCCAGGCTGTCATTTGGAGTGACAAATCCAGAAGCATATAGCAGATTAATTATTTATTACATTTAAAACACATTTCTCACTCTCAGATCCTAACTAACACAGAAACATGAAAGCTAAAGATTTGGGCTGTGTAAATTCTAGTCCACCTCTTTAGCTTTGCTAATTCAGTGTACTGTACACTCATCATTTTTCTGCATTTAACACTTAAGATAGTAACATTTAACATTTAAGATAGTAGTATATGCATCGGTTACCTCAAGGCTAGATTCTGTTAAAAGGGTTTAAGGACACCCTTGGTGTCCTTCAGCCCTGTGCAATTTCTCCCAACATCCTTCTGTTACTGAGCAACTCCTAAATGTGTTTGCTCAGAAGAAAGTCTTAGTGGCACTTATTTCAAGATGCAGAGGTATATCGAGAGTGGGGAAACTGGGTGTCGTGCCTTGGTGCCAATGCCGGGGGGCACAAAAAGAAGATCCCCCCCCATTGCCCGCCACTGCTCACCCTGCCACCACCTGCCACCACTCACCTCACTCCTGCCCACCCACCTCTGCTGTTACCCTTTGAATTGGGGATCCCGGAAGGGGTGCCCAAATAACCAAACAAACCTAGCAAGATGGGGAAAATTAGCTGGAGCACTCTCTTGGCTAACGAGAGGCAGGGTAACGCAGCAGGATCTTTTACCCTATGTCTACAGCGTCAGGTCAGTGAGGAGGCAAATAGTTCAAACAACAATTAAGATTTATTAAACAGTTATTAGAGAAAAAGCACAAACACACTCCTAACTAGAAAAGGAAAATAGAGTTTCAAGGGGAATGGGTGGTATGCCACCTGTCCTGTAGCCCTGGGGAAGCCACTTGAAGAAGAGGAGACCTGGTGTGGCGGCCGGGGGGAATCTGCTGAATCAAGCAGCAGCAAGGCAGAATGAAGTCCAAGCGATCCAGTGAGAGTTCCGAGGAGCTCTCAGAACTGGGGTTTTTTATTGGGGAAAGAACGACCACAGGCTAGTCTGGTCTCGGGTGAAAACAATAAGTTTTGGGTTGGAGACAAAGCCTCTGAAAGGTTAGAATTTGCATGATTGAGTTAAAGTCCGAGTTGACAATGGTATGGCCGGTATGTAGATGCGGCTAGCTTGGCAGTTAAGCACTCAGCTCACCAGGGTGTCCTCTCAGAGCAGAGGATCTCTTTGTGGTAGCGTGCATTTGTAATGAAGGTGTTTGTTTTGGGAGGTCCCCTAAAGCAGATCTGGCAATCTCTGGCTTGGTTTGGTGTGAGCAGCAAGTAGTAGCCATGCCTAGCTTCGCGCTAGTTCGGCGGGCCTCACAAACACTTGGCTGGTGGCAGAGTAGGGCCAAATTGCGATATCAAAATGATATCTTTGGTTCACCAAAGGCTAGGCCAGTACACGGTGGTAACACTGCTGCCCTCCACTGCCGCCTGCCCTGCCCACCCCACCTGCTGCCACTCACCCTGCCCACCACTGCTCACCCTGTCCACCCCCACCCACAGCTGCTTGCCCCACCCCCTCCCACCACTTGCCCTGCCCCTGCCCCTTTTACTCTGCCCCTCCAGGGTCCTTCCTGGCCTGGTGTGGTGGGGGGTGGCGGCAGCAGCACTTACAGATGCGGCAGCAGCACTTACAGATGCAGCTTCAATGCTTACCCCGGGTGCTGTTGAGCCTTGGTATGCCACTGTCAAGATGAATCTGTGGTAGAGGGTTGCATTAGTCTTTCTTCATATCCTCTTCTCTTCTTTGGGGCAGAAATCTGTTCCTCCACCTATCTTTTTTCCATCTTCTGCTTCTCAAGCCATTAACTTGCTGTCTGCTTTTGTTCAGGCAGCTCAATTCTTGATTTACTTTGTTCCTCAATTTTATTCCCACTCAGTTTCTTATCCTTTTCTGCCTTCCTAGCCTTTCTGCTTTTGTTTTGGCACTTCAGCCTGGCTAGTTTATGCCTTAATGACAGCTGCTCCTGTCATTAGACATTATGTAAATATTTTTCCCAAATTTAAATCAACCCTTTCCTTCCCCTCACAGAAAATGCATCACTTCTCTGCATTCTATTGTGACACTTTTAGTTTACGAATATTTGCAAAAATGTCATGAAGTCAGAGACGCTCATCTATTCTGTGAAGCTGTCTTGGAGTGGACAAAAAATCAAATTTTGCTTTATTTTTTCTTAGCCATATTGTCTTAATCAAAGTGAAGGTGAACATTTACATTGTTAAACTAGAAATTCTATTAGCAATTTGGTTGGATACAGTATCTCCCTTGTCTCTTGCTTCATAATGGAATTGCTTTTGCATTAAATAGCTGCTGGATCTCTCCAAATGGCACTCTCTGAATTTTGCACATACCTACAGTTCAGAAACTAATTTGGTTTCACTGCATATTGGAAAAAGTTATATAAGTACATAATACTAAATCTGTTAAAGTTATGCAAGTGAATTTTTAAAAAATGAAGCAAATATAGCTGATTGAGACTAATATGTATGAGTTCTGGATCAAATTCCATGGCCTTGCTTCAGTTCAGGAATGAGATGGCAGAGTCTGATGTACTTCAGACAGACCCAGAGCAGAAGAAAACGAAACAGTATGTCTCCAATATGATCATCCCAAGATAATGTGATGCAGAGGAGGAAAAAGGGGAACTTGCTTTTTCTTACTGATGGCTCTATCATACAATCACGGTCCATATGAGGATGGATTCATATGAGGTCACTAAAGCTATATAGTCAGTTGTCTTCTATAATGTTCTACATTCATCTGTGGATTTCACTGTTGTCTGCTTTGGAACAATGTAGGGAGGGATGGACAATTAATAATTGCTAATTGGTTGCTCAGAGTCTTTCTCTTTTAGTTTCCTTTTGTCTCACTGAACAGCCTAGCTTTATCCTCTGTTTGCCTTTCTTTTTAATTTGTGAATTTGTCTTTTCATCAGTATGTGTATGTATTAGGTAGTGAAACTTATTTTCCGCCCGCCCCACTTCAGTTGCCCCTAATTGCTCTTAGATGTTAAATGGAAGACATGTGTCTTAGTCACCACAGACAGAATACTGTCTGAGACCACTTTGAAGTGGGAGCAGATCCCAGCATTGCTATCTGCTCTGTGTAAGCAACAAATAAACAGAGATAAATTATAGAATAGCATAGTGAGAGTAGCATACTCAAGCTCCTGAAGAGGCAATGCCAAGTGGGCTTGCTCAGAACAGAGGTGTAAAAGTCCTAGCAGCCAGACAGCAAGGGAAAGACCTATTGGATGTTAACAAAGAGTGATGAAACCCCAAAAATCAGCATCTCACAGGCTATTCTTTCCCTCCCTCCCTCCCTGAAAGTTAGTGAAGCAACTTTAGAAGATAAGAGATAGGGAAATACATAGCCATGAGATAGAAGTTTCTGCCCGTGACAACCCAGATTGCCAAATGCTCCAGAAGAGATCAGGAGGATTTGTCAAGGGGAACTCATCACTTAGAGTGCTACTAAAGCATCCTCCTATCAATGTGAAAATTCCATAAGATTCATCATTGACTCTCATCATTTAGACTGCTG
This sequence comes from Iguana delicatissima, assembly GCA_948472985.1. Lineage (NCBI taxonomy): Eukaryota > Metazoa > Chordata > Lepidosauria > Squamata > Iguanidae > Iguana > Iguana delicatissima. The sequence continues at coordinate 895,538 of CAOKZL010000430.1, forward strand.
GTATAATAACACTAAAGCATCCTCTCCTCACATAAGCTGTTGTCCTATCTCAGTCCTGCACAGCTGATAAATCAAACAAACAAACTGAATATCTCCCAGCTTGTTACTTACTTCCAGGCAGTAAGCGAAGTCCAACATAAACAAAGTCCAACATAAACAAAGTCCAACATAAACAAAGTCCAACATAAACAAAGTCCAACATAAACAAAGTCCAACATAAACAAAAAAGTTCAGCAGGGAGCGTTCACAGCAAGGGAGTGTTCAAGGTCAATACAAGCATTTGTCAAGAAATCCAGCAAGGCAGTACATCAAATAAGCTCTGACAACTCTTGGAGGGGAAGGTTGCCAGCTAAATAGACCCAAAGCCTAGCGCAGCTGTGCCTTGATTGATTGTTGCTGGTTATAAATTCTAAGAGAGTGAAGCTGAGTCTCTCTTTGCTGCCTGTGCTGTGTGAAGCTGGGTCTACGTAAGTGTTCCTCTATATCTGAAGAGGCAGGACTCTCTGTTGGAGCTGGCACTATCCCCTGCTCTGTTTCCTGCACTGTAACCTCTCTTCTGTTTCAGCCTCTGGCATGCCCTCTGCTTCAGACTCTGCCTCAGAGTCCATGTCATCTCATTCTCATTTTCATTCTTACATATGACTTTAATTTAACAGAATCATAGCTCTCTGGTACTCTGGGAGATAATGCCAGGGGAAAAGCAGCATGCACTGAGAAGTGTAAGTAGTCAATAGATTTTAAACATTGCTTTTCCTTTTTTTGAAACCAAGAAAATGTTATTGATCATAATAAGGGAACAACAACAACAATAACAATGCCAGATCAACTTTCCTTTCTGATATTTGGATTAGTCCTCTGTTTAGGATTTACTTCATCAGGGAACATTTTTTAAAAAGATCCTTTCCTAATTTCCAGTGAGACGTGATCTTTATTCCCAAATTCAGTTCAGATGTGGGATCTAGATCAGAATGAATTGGGTTGGTATCAGTCTGGGTCTCACTGACCTCAGATCTGAATTACCAAATTGACCTCTAAACATAATCAGGGGCTTGTGCACGGCCTGCACAATTTGCAGTGCTGGACTCCAGCAAATGTAGATAAAAATGATTCCTCAGTCCCATCATCACTATGTGATAGCAGTACAGGCAAGGTTACTCTTGGAAAGCTGCTATCAGCCTGTCAGTTGAATGTGTGGACTTGAATCCCTGGGAACATGGGTCAAAGATCATAAGTTCATTATACAGCCTGTAGGGGAAAACCAATGCATCTCATTGTAGTGGGAGACTCATATAAATGCGTTCCATATATCTTGAGGGAATACCACAAGATCAGAAATAAACCAGGGAAGGATATTGTTCCTGAAACTATGTATGCCGAGCTTGGCAGTAGAGAAACTCCTACAGCCACACTGAAACTAATTTTGCTGTCACTTATCTCTGAGAAAAAAGATTACTCTGACATTAAAGAACAAAATCCAGTCTGCTCATATTCTTGCATAGCACAAGGAGACATCTGTAATAAGGCATGCATTAAAGTGTCTCTCAGGTAACTCGATGGAGCTACCATAATACAAAGTACTTGAGCTACTTCAGGTTCCAAACAATGTGGCCCTGGAAAAGGAAAAAGGGAAACAAGTATTAGAAATTGAACTTGACGTGTGAGTTCACCTAAAGCAGTCAAAAATGAAGTCAGGGCAGGTGGAGGTGGTGCATACAAAGAAACAATGGAGGAAATAGGCAGGCAGACAACGCACAACACAACAGCTCTACTGAAGCACAAATTACCTCACTCTTTTTTTACAGCTGTGAAGAGCAGCAAGGGGATTGTGTGGGATAATAAAAGCAAAAGCTCTTTAGGTGCAAAGATAAAAGCCATCTTAGGAAATAAGAATCCTCTATTTTGTCAAAAGAAGAGGGGTCTACAGACACTATGCTGCACAATGGAAAAAGCCCTTGTTGCCAAGACTGTCCCTTCAGTACAAATGAAAGCCAAATTAAACCTTATCAGAACTTCATGTGTGACTAGCAAAACATCCCACTCTATAACATAAATAAACTAAAAGGAAATCCAGCACTCAGCATAAGGTTTTGCTTGAGAGCAGAATCCTAGCCATCTTTACTCAGAAGTAAGCCCCATGATATTCAGTGGGACTCCTTCCCAGGATAACATGTACAAGATTACAGCTTTGCAATGCAATCTTAAAATCAAGTCAGTTTCATATGTTTGTAATGATTATCTGTAATAATGAAATATAACCTCCAGTGCTTCTGTCTCTGATAACTAAATGTGGGGAGCATACACAAACATCATGCCTATGTTATAAAATGAATGAATTGAGTTTTCTGGATCAGTTGTGCTGCTTACAGCAGACTTCAAAAGTAACTAATTACAAATAACTAGTCACATGTAATTTATATTTTCTTGCAGGGATGGGAAACTGTAGAGGGTATGGGGGTTAGGTTTGACCCTTGTATGCTCCCCCATCAGCTGATAATTAATGTATGATTTCCAATAATTTTCTTTGTGAGAAGGAATAGAGATTTGGGGGGTGCTTTGAAGGTTCTTCCCGTAACTAAATCCTCATTTTGCAGAGGGCTTCACAGAGTGGCTTTGGACCAATTTTAGGTGGTTTTTGAAAACACACACGCCCAAATTTGGCAAGAGAGTGCAAGGGCTTGGAGGCTGTGAACTGAAGCATAACTAAGTTGCATTCCAGGTGCTACTTAACAAGAGTTAACTCCATTTCCTTTGCTACACACCTACAATATTTTAGATGCTTTTACAGGACTGTGGGTTTACTAAATGGTGGAGGAGGAATATCACATGGTAATAGTGCTGGCTTGTTTGGATCATCATGGGACTGCCTCATGCTCTGTTTTGAGTGTTGAGATGATAATGAGGTGGATGGGTTTTGTCTCACAGCTAGAGACCTGTAGCCTTAAGAAAAAAAATTTTAGTGGCTAAAAAAGTAAATCTTCTCGCTGCTTTTCGTAAATGTAAACTGTTGCTCTCCAAAAATGATAATGCAAGCAATAACTGATTACTGCAGGCAGGGTTGTGAAACTACAGTCGGCCCTCCACATTTGTGGCTTTGACTTTCACGGATTTGATTATTTGTGAATTTCTCCAGCTTCTGCTCCCCTACCTCAGGTGCATCTTTTCTGGGGGAACCTTCCGTCTTGGCAGCTCTAGTCACGCCTCGCAGCCCTTTAAAAACCCACCTCTGTTCCTCTTCCTCCACCACCAGCCACTGCCCGGCCAGCTAAGGATGGCTCGCCGCACCATTTCTCAGCACTATAAACTCTCTCCTGATGTCCCACAGACCCAAGGAAGGAAATGGGTGACAGAAAGGGAGTATAGGGCCACCACGCTGACCTCCTCGCTCTTCCCTCTGCTTTCTCTGACCTGGTTTGAACCCTGGTTGTCCATACCCCAGCATGCCTCAGTTCCCTTCCCACAGATACACACATCCATTTTGACATTTGCAATTTTTCCACTTTTGTGAGGGTCCTGCACCCCTAACTCTAGTGAATGTGAAGGGCTGCCTGTATTAGCAATGATGTTTATTTACCCCCTCTTTTTTTTAACCTTTCCAAGCTCCGACTAATAATAAGAAAGTTTGGCAAACTTTATACGAAATGGAAATGTGTGGTCATTTTCACATGCAACATTATTTCATGTAGGTTATGCTATTGCTTTCTTCTCTGCAGGAGCAAACTGTCTTGACTGTTAGACTGGTCTTTGGTTTGGACAAGTCAGTCTCTGTGTCTGAGACTGACTCATCCAAGACCATCAATGTTGGGACATTTAGGTAGCTATAATGTTCCTTATGAAAGCCAACATGGTGTAGTGGTTTTGAATGTTGGACTATGACCCTGGAGACCAGGGTTTGATTCCCTGCTTGGCCATGGAAGCTCACTGTGTGATTTGGGTGCATCACACACTCTCAGGGCCAGAAAACCCCATGATACATTCACCTTAGGTCACTATAAGTCAGAAATGATTTGAAGGCATAGTACCACCACCACCACCACCACCACATGTTCTTTGTAATAAAACAAACAGAGCATAGAAAATGTATCTTTATCCCCTCATTCCTCAGAAGGGGGCATATGTAAAAAGGATGTTCACACAACATCCTGCTCTATGTTTCAAACAAGGTAGGAAGTCCATTTCCTCAAAAGTTTCAATATCTCTGGACCATACGGGATATAAAAATCACCAGAAATGCTCTTAAAATGTAATATAGTTTTTCTTTTCTTTCTTTACCCCTGCCTTCCCTTGTCCTTCTCTCCCTCTTGTAATTTAATCTGGCATAAGTTTAAGACGAAGCCTTCAAAACCTCCTTTGGCTCTTTGCTCTCACCCCAACAGCTCTTTGATACCAAAGCCTGAAATAGGTGTAACATCTTCATATCCTTCAAATTTCATTCCCCCTCTGCAGAACATCATTTATAAAGAAAACAGCACCTTGAGTATTTAGTTAGGATTTTATTTGTTCCCTTAAAGAAGAAGAACAAAAAACCCTCTGAAATCACACTATAGTACATGAAGATATTTCAGGACTAGGAGCTGCCAGCTCCTTTCTCAAACACTTCAGATGCTCATGTTTGAACTGTAATTTTTGTTCATTATAGCCCAAATCAAGTTGACTAGGAGTGACAGCCTCCGCTTGGACCTCCTGTGATGTGTCAGCAACAGCGGCAGTCTTCCCATGTGTCTGCAGCTTTGTAAGTGGATCCCAGCAGGGGGTGGGTAACTCGGAATGCCATGGGCTCCAATATCCTCTGTCACTTGCAGATGCTCGAAGATGCTGGTTAACAACCCTTCCTCCTTCTGGAGACCTACAAACAAGCAGAAATCAGCTAGATAGATAGTAACTCCAGGAATTATAAGAACTACTACAAGCCAGCTATTACTATTTTTTACAGCAACCTGATAGAAATCTCAAAATTCTTGAAGAACTGGAGATATTATTTGTATTTCTTGACTTAAAGAGGAAAGTCAAGGCTGCTAGTGGGCGAAATGTTAGAGGAATTCCTGTGAATTTTTTTTAATGAATGGACAATACTAAATGATAGTTGTGCAACTAGTAGAAACGACTAAGTGTCAGGTTTAAATCACACTAAATTTCCAGAAATAAAAGACAGACTAGATCAGGCGATGCACAACGTTTGGCTCCATGACCATTGCACTGGGATTGCTGTTTTTCTTGTGTGCTTTCAAATTGACCAACTCAAGCTGGCCCTAAGGCAAATCTATCACAGAGTTTTCTGGAGTTGAGAGAGTATGACCTCCCCAAGGTCACCCCATGGGGTTCCATGGCTGAATGGGGAATCAAACCCTGGTCTCCAGGGTCATAGTCCAGTGTTCAAAGCACTACACTACTCTGACTCTGGGATTCCTTGTGGGTGAATGCCAGTTTAAATCTCAGCCAGCTCCAAAAAAGGATACAGAAGGAATAACAACATAAGATGTCCTATGCTGGAGCCAATCAAAGGCATTTTGTTCATACAATAGCCAAACCAGATGCAGGACATGAGGGTAATATGAATGAAAGCAATGAATGAATAAAACAAAGCTCCCCCTTGTGCTCTTCCTAATGCTGTTTGGGAAGCATGCTCTATACTGATATTTAATGACATAAGGTGCTCATAATAAATCATTCCCATGTCCTAAAATGTAATGGAGGGACAATGAAACATTGGGCATAACCCAGTTAGTTACCTCCAAAACATGGGTGCCACAATGGCTGTAACAAGATGCTAGCATTCAAGAAAACCACACCACACACATAATAAGTCAACATAGTCAGTTGTGGCAAAGCACATCCTATACTCTTGGTTCAGGCTGCAGGCTACACATACAGTGATCATCTGTACAGGGTTTTTCAGGCAGCTGAAGGATCTGCAAAAGTGTTCACGTGTCACCAAATTCTAGTCCAGGAAGCAGAAGTAAAACAGTATGTGTTTACATGTGTGAATTTATGCATACTCTAATTAAAAAATAAAATCAAGCTCACTAACCTAAAAATATGACTAGAGCAGGGTGGGGGAAGCCTGTCAAAATGCTAATATTAAAAGGCCCCAACATCTGTTGGTAGAAAGCAGCAGCAGCAGCAACAACACATTTCTGCTTTATTTCTTGACTGCTAATATCCTGTGGTCAGCATGATCAGTATTTCTCTGTATTAATTGCTAATGGGTTCCTATTATTTTTATATGAGTTTTTTTCAACCTCTTTTATATCCCTGTTTCCACTTCCTCATATCCTTAGCTTACCCAGGAACAAGACTTTAACATTTGAGTTTCATACTGTCCCAGAATTTGCTCTTAAACTCAGGTGAAACTTACCAGAGCTCCAGATTTCAGCAATTTACTCTTTCAGTACAAGTACATCTCAGTAACGGAAGTAGGTATGTCTCTCAACGTTACTTCTTTAACAGAAGATCTGGTATCAGAGGCAGAAACAAGATGGTAAGAATAGGGACAGGTCCATACACCAAAAAAAAAAAGAAAAGAAAAGAAAGAAAGAAATGTTTTTGCAAACAGTCTCGCAAGGAGGATTAAGAGGTCTTTAAACTAAGTTCCGCTGGGGAGGGAGACAATATTATTCAGAGCAGGGACTTGGCGAGCGCAGGGGGAAAAGGCCCAATTGAAACTGCACAAGTAGTACAAGAGGCCAAAGACAGGAGGAGTAGAAACAATAGTACAGGACTTGCAGGAAGGGCCTGGGGACTTAAGTGTCTATACACTAATGCACGGAGTATGAGAAACAAGCAGGATGAACTTGAACTCCTAGTACAACAAAATAAATACGATTTGATAGGCATCACTGAGACCTGGTGGGATGAGTCTCATGATTGGAATACAGGAATAGAGGGGTATAGTCTATTTTGTACAAATAGACCAAACAAGAAAGATGAAGGAGTAGCCTTGTATGTCAAGGATGTTTTCACCTGTGAAGAGATCCTTGACTTAAACCCAGTAAGCCAAGTCGAGAGCATTTGGGTAAGAATTAAGGGAGCGAGAAACAATAGGGATATTCTGGTGGGGGTTTACTACAGACCTCCAACCCAGGCTGAGGACTTTGATGATGCCTTCCTCAACCAAATGACTGCACATTCAAGGAGGAGAGACACAGTAATAATAGGAGATTTCAATTACTCAGATATATGCTGGCAGTCAAACTCTGCCAAGACAGCAAGGTCCAGCAAGTTTCTTGCTTCTCTTGCAGACAACTTCATGGTCCAGAAGGTGGAAGAGGCCACAAGAGGATCAAATATTCTAGATCTGATCCTGACCAACAGGGATGACCTTGTTAATGAGGTAGAAGTGGTTGGATCTTTAGGGGGGAGTGACCATGCCCTATTGGAATTTGGCATTCAGTGGGAAGGAGAAGATAAGGGTAGCCAAACACTCATCTTAGATTTTAAAAAAGCGGACTTCTGTAAGGGAGCTGCTGGCTGGAATTCCGTGGTCAAGAATAGTGAAAGAGAAAGGAGTTCAGGAGGCATGGGAGTTCCTTAAAAAGGAGATATTGAGGAAAAATAAGGAGGAAAAATGGAAGGCATCTGAAGAAACCAGAATGGTTGACTAAAGAACTCTCAGATGAGCTAAGTGTTAAAAGAAACATGTATAGGAAATGGAAGTAGGGGGAAACCACCAAAGAAGAATTTAAGCAAGTGGCCCAGAGATGTAGGGAGGAGGTCAGAAAGGCTAAAGCACAGAACGAATTTAGGCTGGCCAGAGACACTAAAAACAATGAAAAAGGGCTTTTTTAAATACGTCCGCAGCAAAAGGAAAAAGAAGGAGACAATAGGGTCGCTGTGCCGAGAAGATGGTGAATTACTCACAGGGGGAAGAGAAAAGGTAGAACTACTTAACACCTTCTTTGCCTCAGTTTTTTCCCAGAAGGATACAAGCACTCAACCTGGCGGTTGGGGAGCAGGTGAGGAAGCAGGGGAAATGAGGCACGTAATAGGTAGAAAGGTGGTACAGGAATACCTGGCCATACTGGATGAATTCAAGGCTCCAGGGCCAGATGAATTGCATCCTAGGATATTAAAAGAGCTGGCAGAGGTCATTTTGGAACCGCTTGCTATAATCTTGGAGAAATCTTGGAGGACAGGAGAAGTTCCAGCAGACTGGAAGAGTGCAAATGTTGTCCCCATCTTCAAGAAGGGGAAAAAAGAGGACCCAAATAATTATCACCCAGTCAGCCTGACATCAGTACCCGGAAAGATCCTGGAGCAGATCATTAAGCAGTCAGTTGCTAATCACTTAGAAAGCAAGGCGGTAATCATGAGAAGTCAACATGGATTTCTCAAAAATAAGTCATGCCAGACTAATCTTATCCCTTTTTATGATAGAGTTACTAGCTTGATAGATGAAGGGAATGCTGTGGATGGAGCATACCTCGATTTCAGTAAGGCCTTTGACAAAGTTCCCCATGCCATTCTTGCAAAGAAACTAGTAAAATGCGGGCTGGACAGGGCTACTGTTAGTTGGATTTGTAATTGGTTGACCGACTGAACCCAAAGAGTGATCACGAATAGCTGCTTTTCATCCTGGAGAGAAGTGACTAGCGGGGTGCCACAGGGTTCTGTCCTGGGCCCAGTGCTGTTCAATATTTTTATCAACAACTTGGATGAAGGAATAGAGGGCATGCTCATCAAATTTGCAGATGACACCACATTGGGAGGGGTTGCTAATACGCCAGACGACAGGATCAAAATTCAAAATGACCTGGATAGATTGGAGAGCTGGGCCAAGGCTAACAAAATGAAATTCAACATAGATAAGTGTAAGGTCCTACACTTAGGTAGAAAAAATGGAATACAGAAATATAGGATGGGGGACAAGTGGCTGGATAGCAGTACATGTGAAAGGGATCTAGGAGTCTTCATAGACCACAAGCTGAACATGAGTCAGCAGTGTGATGCGGCAGCCAAGAAAGCCAATGCAATTCTCGGCTGCATCAACAGGAGTATGGTGTCTAGATCAAGGGAGGTACTGGTACCACTCTACTCTGCTTTGGTTAGACCTCATCTTGAATACTGTGTCCAGTTCTGGGCACCCCAATTCAAGAAGGACATGGTCAAGCTGGAGCAAGTCCAGAGAAGGGCGACCAAAATGGTGAGAGGCCTGGAAGCCATGCCCTATGAGGATAGACTTAAAGAGCTGGGTATGTTTAGTCTGCAGAAGAGAAGGTTAAGAGGGGACATGGTAGCCATGTTTAAATATTTGAAGGGATGCCATGTAGAGGAAGGAGAGGGCTTGTTTTCTGCTGCTCCAGAGACCAGGACAAGGAGCAATGGATTCAAGCTGCAGGAAAGGAGATTCCACCTGAACCTCAGGAAGAACTTCCTGACAGTCAGGGCTGTCCGGCAGTGGAATATGCTGCCTCGGAGTGTAGTAGAGTCTCCTTCTTTGGAGGTTTTTAAGCAGAGGCTAGATGGCCATCTGTCGGGAGTGCTTTGAGGGTGTTCCTGCATGGCAGGGGGTTGGACTGGATGGCCCGTGTGGTCTCTTCCAACTCTACATTTCTATGATTCTATGATTCTATGAATTCATGCAGCAATTTTTTTTTTTCAAAACTAGCAACAGACACATGGGAAATAAAACAATCAAGTTAGGTAAACTTTGCATAAGTAAACATAAACATTTTAAGCCTTCTTGAAACCACACAAAGACTTCTTCTAAAATGCACCCAAGGATGGTTTTTTTCTTTATCAGTTTCCGGTATTCATATTATTTCCATTTTGACAGCCAAAGTTATAGATCTATGATTCTTTAACATGCTGAGGTGTAGCTGCTGAGGCAAGCTTAGCTGCTTTTCCCTTTTATTTCTGGTTTGTGGTTCATGCATGTTCAGGAAGGGATTCTGAAGGCAGCCTGTTTACCCTGCAGACACACAGCTAATGAAGGATTGGCTAGATCAGAATATCATTTCCCCCCAAATCAAGCTATATATTATTATTATTATTATTATTATTATTATTATTATTATTATTATTATTATTATTATTATTTAATGTAGATATGCTTCTGGAACCTAACACCTGAAGTCTGTGTTTCTCCATCCCTCCTTCATGATCTTCCCAGTGCTGATGTCACTAAAATCCTTCAGATAGACCAAGGATGAGGTGATGTTATCACCGTGAACTGGCCTGGCTTCGGAAGATATTAGATATCATTTTGGTATCACAATTCGGTCCCATTTTGCCACCCTCAGCCAAGTGTTTGTGAGGCCCCCGAACAAGCACAGAACTAGGCATGGCCCTTAATTGCTGAACATTCCTTTCTCCACCTAGGTAAGCCAGACTCAGCCAGATCTTGCTTTAGGAGACCTTCCTAGACAAACACCTCATTAAAGATGCACGCTGATACAAAGAGCCCCCTGCCACGAGCAGGTAACTTGACGAGCTAAATGCTTAACCACCCAAGCGTGCTGCATCTGCATACTGGCCATTCCATTGTCGATTCGGACTTAATACAATCACACTAAATTCTGACCTTTCGGAGACATTGGCCCTTTCCACATGGGGGGCAGCAAAACGGGGGAGGAAACAGGGAAGCACACACGGGGATGGAGCTTACCTTGAAGTGGGGCGCTCCGTCCCGCGGGGAGCAGCTCGAGTTCGCTGCTCTAAACGTCAGTGGCACGCGGCGGCGGGCGGCGGCACCCAAAATGGTGGCCGGCAGCTTCCAGTGGCGCTCCGCCAATCGAGGCAGAACGCCAGCCAGAAGCCCGCCCCCAGGCAGCTCTGCAGGGACGCACTAGCACACCCTTGCAGTTCTAAATGGGGCGCTGCGACAGAGTAGCACGCACAAGTTTTTAAAAGACCACTTGAAAAGTGGTCTTTATAAAGCACGGAGCGCCACCCCCGCGGCCATGCTAGAGTGGTTTGAGGTCTAGAACCTCCCCTTTTTTCACCACTCTAGCGCACCCCGCGGTGTAGACGACCTCCGTGTCCGGTCGTCACAGCGCGGGATTTTACCCCCGTGTGGAAATGGCTATTGTCTCGCGCCCAAACCTCATTGTTCCCTCCCAAGTACAGACTAGCCCACAGTCATATTTTCCCTATAAAAACCCCTGGTTCCGAGAGCTTCCTCGGATCACTCTGAACTTCCATCCAGCCTTGCTGCCGCTTCATCCGCCGCACTTTCCCCTCAATCTCCATCCGAGACTGCGCGATTACGGACCTCCACTGTGATCCACCCCAGGCTTCGGACAGATGTAGTATCACCCAATTCAACAAACCCTTAAACTCCTCAATACCGCTAACACCTTTATTTTCTATAGTTACTTGTGTGAGTGCGTTGCATACACTGTTTGCCTGTATTTAATAAAATCACAGTTAATTTCCTATTTTGGTGTGCTTCTTGACTTAGCCTGACCCCGTATACATAGGGTTGCAAGATCCTGCAAAGTTACCCTGCCTCTTGCTAGCTTAAATGAGTGCTCCAGCTAATTTTCCCCAACATCGTGTGTTGTTGTTTGGTTATTTAGGTGTCCCTCCCGGGACCCCCAGTAAACAGGGTAACAGAGAAGAGAGTATAAAAAGACTTTGTAAAAAAGGCACTTTTTTATCAGTAGGCTTTGCTAACTGAGGTATGTCTGTATTATATGAATTTCTCTTTTCTCAACAGAAATAACATCCAAATATGAGAAATAGCTTTGCAGGCAGACAGATGTCTTCAACTAGCCATTATGTATTAAAAAAATAGTGACAAAAGAACACCTAGCTGTAAATAATAATAATTATAATAATTTGGATGGATTCCTTTTCCTTATTATGTACTGCCATACATGCACAGGATTGCCCTGGCCTTTGAGGAAGAGAGGCCATCCTCAATGGCCCCTCTAAGCATCTGCCCCAAACTAAAACCTTCAGGACTGAAAACTAGCATGGCTTGCTACCAACAAAGCCTTCTGGGTTTTCCTCTGAAGGGACAGGACACAAGAGCAACCCACCCCAACCACACAGCCAAAGCAGGAATACAGAGACATCTGTTTACCAATTAGTAAGAGCTTACCACAGGAGGCACACCACCTCATAGGAAGCCAGCCAGAAGAAATGGGACAAGGACTGTGACCGTACACACGTCTACTGGATCAGAAATTCAAAGAAGTAACTGAGGAGCAAAATTATCCTCACCACCTGGGCAGAAACTACAGCTGACTGATTCTCTGCTTGGCTTTATGCCCCAATGCAGTGGGAACTGCTCTGTAAATGGGTCACCTCCCCTGTTCTCCCACAGCTGCTACAGCACTAAGGTTTCCCCATTTTAAGGTATCTAGGAAAGAATAAATGATTACCTGAGACAACCTTTTTTTATGTTATACAGGGAGACAGGGAAGCTAAAGTACAGGTTCTGATATAGCTTACTGATCTGCACAGTTCAAAAGAGCTGATGGTGTAACTTCACTGCTGATATTTTTCCCCCAAGAGGTTGTAATAAAGACTGCACACAACTTGATAGCATACTTTGGCCTGGCATACATTTGTGAGCTTACCAATTTTCATTCAAATTTATATCACTCAAGTAAACTGAGATCTTGGTTTCACAACAGGAGTGGGAAGTATATAGCCCTCAAAATGCTGAACTACGAATCCCAGCGGCCATAGCCAGCACAAACAATAGCTGGAGCTGGAGTTCAGCAACATCTGGAGGACCACATAATTCCTTCTTGTGGTTTATAGCACTCCACTTCAAAATAACCTAACTAGAGGATTTAGTCATTCCCAGTCAGAGAGAACACACAGTGGCTAGCATCTCATTGGTTAGTCCCGAAGAGAGTAGATCTATACAATCAATTGCTGAATGGTACCAGAGCACATAGGTATATCCAATTAATTCAATGAATCTACTCTAGTCAAGACTAACAACAGAAGGCCATTGTTAAACAGAAGTAAAATAATGTCTAACAATTGTAGGTTAATACTGTGTAAAAAAAAAAAAAGGATATAAATGCAGCACAAGTTTTAATGTGCAGAAGATAAAAATTTTCCTAGTCTCTTACTGCTTTCAATATACCTAACAGAGAATAAGTTACTGGAACACAAAGATTTGACTGCTTCTTTTTTAACCACTGCCGCTAGACTAGAAATAGCTAAAAACTAGAAAAAAGGGCATCTTTCATCAGAAAAAAGGTGGAAGAGAATATGGGATGCATAGTTAATGGAGAATCCTACAGATAACATGACAGCATCAAAAGGACAAATAAGACAAATGACATTTACTAAAAAATGGTTTTCCTTTATTGAATATGTCAAAAATAACCCACAGCAATTAAACCACCAGCACATCACTTAAGATTATAGCAAGACATCCTGCAAGAAAATCCACCTATGAACTGACTATTAAGATTTCAGATACTTATCTTGTTTACACTATACTACGTATTAATCATATTCATGTGTTATTGATTTATTGATTAAGGAATTTATTTCTTGATTTGTTGATGAAATTCAATGCTGACATCTTGTACTGTTGATTAATTTTTAAATAAAAATCATTTTTAAAAGCAAAAAAAATGCTTTTTACTTTGGCATCACAATCACTACATTGTACTGTAATCATTGTTATGCTCAGCCTACAGTTGGAAAGTCCTTATAAGGAGTGGTTGAGGAAATATGTAATTCTGGAGAAAAAACATCTCAGAAGTGATATGGTATACACAGAGCACCCTCTGTATATGCAGGTGTTCTGTTCCAGGAACCTCCACATAAAACCAAAAAAGCAAATACTCACCTCCAATTATCTTAAACGGATGTGAGGTGCGTGCGCTCATAGCAGTGCCGGCTCATGCCCATTTCATCCATTGACAATAATGGACACAATGGTTTGTGCAGCCTTGGATTTATGTATCAACTAAAATCAGTTAAATTATCAATTAACTTAGAGCTTTTCTAACCAAAGGAGACCTTTAATTTAATTTTAATGTTTTACTTAATTGATTGACCAAAGTTGAACTTTTCAGCGTTAACTTAATTCTAGAATTAATTTATTAAGTTATTAATTAGTTAAATGACAGATCAACAAATTCTACAGTCCCTTATGTGAGCATATATGTGTTTTCAAGTAGTCTGTCAACTTATGGCAACCCATGAATTTCATAGGGTTTTCTTAGGTAAGGAATACTCAGAAGTGGTTTTGCCAGTTCCTTCCTCTGAAATATACCCTACAGCATCTGGTATTCATTGGCATCCTCCCATCCTAGCAGTAACTAGGGCTGATGCTGTTCAGCTTCCAAAATCAGACAGGATCTGGTTCCTTTAGGGTATTTAGGCCTAACAGAATTATAAAGCTCTTCATCTTGATACTTGTGCTGTGTTCCACCCAGGAATCAGTAAGTGAGGAGTGCAAGTAGATGAAATAGTAAGGACAATGGGAAAGGGAGAGCAAGGGAAGAGCCTTTGTTGGAATGGGTGAGAAATGGTATTTCGAAAATTGATGTAGCTGTTATCTTCTTTCCAAAGCTCAAAACAGGGATGGTGTGTATGTGTGTGCAGGATAAACAATGGATAGTGTTTTTCAGATTCATTCTCATTGTCTTTAACCACAGTGATCTAACTTAAATAGAAATTTAGAATCAATTTAATCATTACATTTCCTTCTAATTAAATGTACTTTTTAAAAATCTAATGCAAGTACATGTACTTGCATTAGATTTTTAAAAAGTTTTTAAACTATTGACTAGATGTATTAACTTTTTCCAGCTGGCTTCCCTTGCTCTATGAAGGACAGTCAAAGGCCAATTCAGCACTACACCATTTTAGGCCCTTTCCACATGTGGGAAAGGAACCGCGCGAAAACGGGACTCACCGGATTTCTTTGGTATCTGGTTGAGTCCGTCGGGATGAGGAGCAGTGTGAGCTCATCGCTCCACACTGCTCTGGCATCCAAAATGGCGGCTTCCGGTTGGTGGAGGCTCTCCACCAACCGGAGAAGCTCGCCAGCCTAAAGCCCAGCCCCGGCAGATCTGCAGGCACGCACTAGTGCTCACCTGCAAATCTGCACCAGAGCGCACCGATGGAGTGACACAGAGTTGCACGCTCTGTGCTTTTTAAAAACCTCTAAAAAGAGGTTTTTAAAAAACATGCCGCACAACTAGTTCCGGTCGCTCCGGAGCGGACTGAGGTGCGGAACTGCAAAAAGTAGTCCACCCCAGTCCACTCTACGGTGCAGAAGACCTCCGTTGGAGGTCACTCTGCACCATTTAAAAAGCCCGGTGTGGAAAGGGCCATAGTGTTATTATCCCACTTTTAATATCCTATGGAACCTTGGGGTTTGCAGTTTAGGAAAGGGCATTCAGATTTCTCAGCCAGAGAGCTCTTTGGCCTCAGTAAACTACAAACCTCAGAATTCCACGGGAGGTTGGAAGTAGAATAATAGCACTGTAACAGTGTAGTGCAGAAAGGGCCAAAGAAAACACAGAGGAAGCTTGTTTTCTGCTGCTCCGGAGGGTAGGAACTCAACAAATTGGTTTAAATAACCAGTTTTCAGCAAAACAGATGGTGATCAACCATAAAATTACATGATCAGACACAAAAAATTGGGTTGAATAAGGAACACTTTAGTTTACCTAACTTATTTAAGTTGCTTGGCCTAGAAATGGAACAAGAGGGGGGAGCATCCTAATGTGGGTCCAGCTGAGTCTCAAGTGCCAGCCCCCATAACAACTTCCTCAGCCTTTCCTTAGGCAAAGCACCTAAACCCTGAAGGCAACTCAAATAATACAGACTTCTTCCTGGTCCAACTTAATTGAAAGATAACCTAGGGACTCCCACTCAAGTTGCAGAGCCTGAATTCCAGTTTAGCCGCAAGGGTAGCCTCTTTCCCCACCCCCTGGGATGCAGGACCCTAAAAGGGGCTCCAGAGCCCTACCTTACAGCAAAAGGGTGTCAAAAGGTGATAACTGAAGTCTTAATTCTGCCTCCGCCCACTACCTGCCACAGACAAGGAATAAGCATCTGTTTAGCCCCTTTTCCCCACCAGGCCAGCCAAGGCAGCCCTCACTCGCTGTTGCAGCTTCCCCAGGAACAACATATCCCCCCCCCCCGCATCTGACAAATGAATGCTATCCATTCTGTAGAGCTCTGGTCATTGGAAAATAATACTAGGGTGACGAATAAGGCAACCCAAACCCCTACCCAGAGCAGTGCAAAGTTCATCATTAGCCCTTCCGTGGGCATGATCAATGCGTTTGGGATTACCTACCCGTTGCCAAACTTGACAAAGCAAAATGGCAGGGAAAAAAACAGGGAAACTCCAGGCCAACGACTTTCTATAGTTTGAAAATCCTTTAATGCAAAACTAGGGCCTTGCCCTTCAGCAAGGCCAAGTCATTCCCATCAAAGTGAATTAATAAGTTCCTGGAACTCCCTAACTGTGGCCTTATGAAGTCCAAAAAAGGAAGACACCCTCCTATTCAAGTCATTCAACTTCTCTAGAGGCAATCGCCAATGCTGCTGTAAGATATCAATCTGGATACCTAAGGAAACCAAAGAAGTGGCTGACCCCTCAGTCGTTTCCTGAGCTAATGGTACCATAACTTCTCCATGAGGGAATAAAATTCCCACATTAACAGAGCACACTGGCCAGAGTCAGCTTTACCAACAAACAAGAAATCACCTAAATAATGAATCACCTCTTTCAAACTCTATCTAAGCTACAGTGCCCAATCAAGAAAAGTGCTAAACTTCTCAAATGCACTGCAAGATACTGAACATCCCATCAGGAGAGCCCGATCCATGCAAGTATAGCTGATCCCACCTAAGTGCAAGGTTCATTGCAGCCCACGTGCGAAACATTTTCTTATAATTTAGCCATAATGACTCTGCAAACTCACAATGGATTACATCCACATAATGGATTAGTAGTTACACTCTCCAAGGCCGAAACCTATCTGTGATCCCTGCATAAATACAATATCTAGAAAAACAGTTACATCAATTCCTGTCAATCTTCCTTTTCCTTACTTTATCCCTTTTCTTTTGTGTCCACATTCTCCCATTCTTTTTTCTCTAGGTCTCTACAAAGCAAAGAAATCTTTTCCAAAATAGGAAACAAATGATCTCTCAAGGGCATATTAAGATCCTCTGAAAGGATCACCCCATACGCTAGATCACCAAAACCACTAGTTGAAGGTCACTGCTGAACACCAGCAATGCTGGCTGGCCATTGCTGAACAGAACTTCAGAGTAAGCCATCTGGGGCATTTGAGGAAAATAAGAGGCAGCATAAGGAGACACAGCAGGTACTGTATTCTGCAATCCAGTCTTTCCTTGGTTAGAAACAAACCTAGCAGGCTCTGCAGGAGCCCCTAAACTAGCAGAAAAGCTAACTACAGGAACAGTAACTGCAGGCAAATCCACAGGCACTCCAGACGCCCCAAGGCCACACATGCACACTCACAGACTGCCCCACACTAATATCACCCATTCTGGTGTCCCCCCATTGTGCAGTATCACAGCACTGTGCAGTGTTGGTGCTAAACTCACCTGATTGAGGTTGGCTACCAGCAGCTTCCATGATCTAATGGGCCACTATCTCAGGCTGATCTCCTCTCACTGCCTTGTCACAAAAGTCACCCGTGTTCCAGCACCTCTAAATGAGACAACACCGTCTGATTAAAACTGTCCTTATTGGCTTTCCTAGTCACTTCACCTACCTGCTTATTCTGAGCCCTACGCTGCTCAGTCTCCACAAGCTTAGCCAAAGTGAGTGCCTTTCATCCATCCCTCTTTTTCATCAGAAGAAACAGGTATAACCAGGCGGGCACTTAACAGGAGTCCTCATGGCAGGGGCCTTGTCCTTAGACTTGCCACTGCCCTTCTTGGAAGCCATGCCTGAACTCTAACCCAATTCAGGCTCCTAGTCCAAAATTCAAACCACAATTGATTATGCAAACAGCACTGCTCTAAAGCCAACCTGCAATTGCAACAACACAGGGATATAACTGTACAATAATCAATGACCACTAACCTACAAGTATGGTACAGACCAAATTTCTAGCACCCTTCAACAAAATAACCAGGACAAATAACAATATCAAACTGCACTTATCAAGCACAGAACCAAAACTGGCTGTCACTAGGCACTTAATATGCCAGCCAGGCAGTGACCACTGAATATGCCAGTCAGGCAGTGATCTGCCAGCAGGGGGCAGTACTTAATCTGCCATCCAGCCAGTGATAGGGGGGATAGGACTAATGCCAACCCAGGCATTTGACCCAGCAGTGACCTAATTATAAAAGGCGGACAGGTAATCTAAAAGGTGCGCTGAGAGGGAGGAAAACAGGACCAAACTACTCCAACCTCAAGCCACTAAATATACCCTGCCCCAAGGAACAAATATACACAGCTCCAAGGAAGAAAGTAGATTAACTAGACCTACACACAAAATGGTGGCTGCAAACACCAAAACAAAACGGTAGCATCCCCTCCATTGCTCCAAAAAATGTCCACCAAGAACTAAGACAAAATGGTGACACCCACAGTAAAAACTAGACTAATGTCAGCACCAGAAATCAGTCACCTGGAAAAGCGTAAATAGCTCTTATACCCACCAAGCTAAATTATGACATAAAACACTGCCCAAAATTAAGTTATTATAACCATGATGGCTGAAAAAACAGAGGAAAATGGTGGTGCTCACAGATCAAGAAGCAAAAAAAATCTCCAAAATTGCCACCTACAAGGACAGTTGGTAAAAGCCTACAACAAAATGGCCACTCCCTGTAAAAACCTACAACAAAAATCACAGCCAGATGCTGAGAACCTTATAATTGGATGAAGCAGCACGTGTGATCACCAAAACCAGCATGAACCTTAAATTCAGCACACAGGGGAGAGTCTACCACCCCAGAGGACAAGGAAAAGAGCAAGACAGCCTCCCAAGACCTCACCATCCTTCATCACTGAAACCCACATAAATCAACTCACGGCACAGTACAAAACAGCTATTTCAATGTAAGTTCCAAGTGCAATGCACACACACGCACAACACACACCAGTCAAACAACAAGGTAGCCAACACACCCGAACACACCGTTCTTTTGCCCATGTACCCACACAGTAACAAATTGCCAGCCACAAACCATCAACAAGCCCACTCAACACACAGAACAAAAATCCACATATCACCCACCAACATGAGAGGAAAATAGCAAGCAGAATCAATCCTGCTGAAAAGCAAGCGCCAACTATCACAGCTAGCAAGCACAAACACACACACTCAGCTGAAAACAGCCAGCCCTCCCCCATGCTTGCCTAATCCCTAAATGGAAGTAAATGCCTGCCTACACACTCACAACCATTCAAACTCCAACCAAACACAAGCAATAAACCAAAAACAATTAATTCAATGGGCCAACAAATTACTGATAGATGTGTCCTCTTCCTACCTTGCGCTCCGAAAATCAGAGAGGGCATGTGATGGGGCAATCAGGGTTAACTAACCTACTGTCCCACCCCATTATGTACAGTGACCTGGCACAGGATGCCAATCAATGAATGTTCTGATCTCCTCCATGTAGCCCACCAGATGATTACCCTCCCCAGCAGTGATGCTAGTCATGCAGATCCTGGTAAGCATAGGAAGAACTTTCAGGTAGTAAGAGTTGTTCATCTACAGAATAGATGGTCTTGGAAGGTGGTGAGTGTTGGTGAGCGTTTTTTAGTTATTCTTTTTAAAGTGGAGGCTGTATGGCCATTTATCAGGGATGCTTTAGGTGTGGATTTCCTGCATCACTATGGAGGTTGGATTAGATCACTTCTGAGGATGTTCCAACTCACCACTTCTATGGTTATATGAAAACTGAGGCTGGTAAAGATTGGCGTCTTCAAGCCACCTCAGTTTCTCTGTACAATGCACACATTAGGGGAGCCTGTTGTTATTCTTATTACTACTACTATCATTATTACTGTTGTTTCTTACCAAATTAAAATACAGCAACAAATAGACACACAACACAGTTAAAAACACAAACACCAATTCAAAATACATAATCAGTTAAAAAGGCATAACATCAGTTAAAAAAACATACCACATTAAAAACAATCAATTCATAACTTAAAAACTTGTAACTTAAAAACTTGTAATTTCAAAACCATCTGAATAAGTCTGACAGAAGAGCTTGGATACACTCTTAATTCGAATTTACTGCCAGTCTAGGTTTCCCAATAATATCCAGCAAAAAGGTTGTTGTTATTGT
Organism: Iguana delicatissima; assembly: GCA_948472985.1. Taxonomy (NCBI): domain Eukaryota; kingdom Metazoa; phylum Chordata; class Lepidosauria; order Squamata; family Iguanidae; genus Iguana; species Iguana delicatissima. Next base: position 915,764 of record CAOKZL010000430.1, read on the forward strand.
GTGCCTTCAACTCATTTCTGACTTACAGTGAACCTAAGGTGACCCTATCAGGGGGTTTCTGGGGTTGAGAGTCTGTGATGTGCCCAAGGTCACTCAGTGGCTGTCCATGGCAGAGTGCAGAATCGAATCCTGGTCTCCATGGTCACAGTCCAATGCTCAAATGAAAGGTACTAGCATGATTGGTACTAACTTCATAGCTGGGAATGAGTGATGGGACCCAAAACTTAATAAATGATCTCATTAATACACATAATCTCCACTTGTATATCACCAGGATGTCCTGGGTTTTATATTTTGATGGTATTCTGTTTTAATAATACTTAGATTCTCTCTTGAATATTTTATTCCTTGCGTGTGTTTTCTTTATTATCAAGGCCCTATTTTGTGGGAGTTCTTATCACTAGGAAGTCAGACATTTTATTTATTTAGTTAAAGCTACTTGCAATCCAGAAGATGTAATATTTTCTGCTCCTGACAGCCTGATTTCAGAAGAATGTTCATTAGTAATTCCCACTAAATTGATTTAGGTCATGAAACAGACATTCAATGATAGTAACGTTTGGATACTGTTGAGCTGGCTCCTGTTTGAAGCAGTCAAATAAAGCACTGGGACACTTCTTCCTCCATTACCATTTTCCTGAAACATCGAACATATGCCTGGAAGGATTTAGGTGGGAAATGTGCGGGAGTCCAGGATAAGGAGCTGCTGGGTCAGATTTTAATACATGGCAGAGTAAAGCCTAATACTGGAAGGAAATCCCCGTTACAATAAAAAGAAAACTGCAAGACAAATGATACACCAATTTATTGAAAATGGCAAGTGGAGATAGTGATCTGTAGTCAGTGAAAATTCACTACTATTTTTAAGTAATCGTGTTCTTTTTTTTTTCTTTTGAACATAAGTCAGGTTTTTAATTTATACCCATTGTTGGAATTCCAACTGCAGAAGTGAGTGAATCTTAGGGAACAAGCCCTCTGCTTCCCCTGAAGTCAAAGCATTCTCCACAGTCTTGCACAAGCTGGAACATGTCCAGAGGAGGGCAACCAAAATGGTGAAGCATCTGGAAACCATGCCTTATGAGGAGTGGCTTAGGGTGCTAAGTATGTTTAGCGTGACAAAAAGAAGGTTAAGAGGTGACATGATAGCCATTTTTAAGTACTTAAAGGGATGTCATGTTGAAGATGGAGCAAGCTTGTTTTCTGCTGCTCCAGAGACTAGGACACGGAGCAATGGCTTCAAAGTGCAAGGAAAAGCGATTCCACGCAAACTTTAGGAAGAACTTCCTGATGGTAAAAGCAGTTTGACAGTGGAATATGGTGCCTCAAGGTGTGGTGGAGTCTCCTTCTTTGGAGGTTTTTATACAGAGGCAGGATGGTTGTTTGCTGGAGGTACTTTGAGTGTGTGTTCCTGTATGGCAGGGGGTTGGACTCAATGGCTGTTGTGGTCTCTTTCAGCTCTATGATTCTATGACCTGACAGCAATTAACAACAACAATAATTTGCCTGGTGCTTATGGACTGAATTTATAACAGTAAAAGGGGGGCATTTTTTTATATAAAAAGCCATTAGCAATATCATTTTCATTCAGTCTGAGCGCCTATCTGGATATTTTCCCTCCTCCAAAAGTTTCAAATTTCTTACCATTTTGTTGTAGGAAATCAGGCTGTTTTTCCCCCAAGGAAGCATTTCTATAGTGAGAAGACCACATTTTTCGTTGACAGAGGAGATGTGACTGTTCCTTCAAGCTACTATATCTGTTACTATTGTGAGTGCATCATACGTGAAACGTGGCTGAGAAGTTACAGTGAAGGCGAGGGTGGGATTGCAATTTTGACAGTGTTGGATACAGAAAGTGGGAAGATTGAAATGGACCCTTACACTGAAACATTTGCTTCCACAACATGTACAACATGGTCATTTTACACATTAGTATTCATAGGCAGATTTTTTTTACTTGTTTTCACATGACCTTTCCTTTGACTTAAACCATATCTTCCCTCTCTACTATTCCCAAGTTGCCACTCTTTTTAGTGGAACTTGTGTCAATGGTTTTATTTGGCCCGCCCAAAAGGTACCACATTCTACATGAGCTTTTATGACCTTCAGATCTCTTTGACAGGCAAGATGTTACAAAAAGCAGGCAGAGGAAGAACCTATCATGTTTTTTTTTTTCTGAGAAAGAAAGTGTGTCACATGCCTAAGGTCACCCAGTGGGATTTCATGGCTGAATGGGGAATTGAACCCTGGTCTCCAACGTTGTAGTCCAACATTCAAACTACTACACCATGCTGGCTCTCAGTTAATAATCTCTGCTTAGACACAATTTTGACACTATTGCCATGACTGTAACTCACCCTCCAATCTAGTTTTCCAGGCATCAGCTGCATGTGGAGAAGGAGGTCCATTCTGGTGATGATCAGAACATGGTTGAATGATGTTTCCATCATGTGGGGAGTGGGGAATCAGGCCAGGAGAAGTTATTTAGTTAAATACTTAGCTCTTTATAAGCTAATTCAGGATCATGTTGCACTTTTCAAATCAAAAGGAACATTTTCCAAATGCTTTCAATAGGTTAGTAGGGAGTCAAGTGGGGATTTTGGCACATTTTTACTCTCTCTAGGCCATTTGAACTGTCCTGAAAAATAGCATTTAAAGTAATATAAAAACAGTTTTGATCTCAATTTATGGTCATAGTTTCATTGTGTGATGGCCAAATGAAGGTGTTGCTAAAGTAAAGAAGAAAATAAAACATCGCTTTTTCAGCTCATGCAAAAACGGAGAGAAACAGAGAGGAAAGGAGGGAGAGGCAATGATTCTAGTTTTTAAGAAAGTTACACTTCACGCAAACTTTTAAAAATTGATTACACTATGGTAGATTAAATTCAGGTAATCCATTTACCTGCCACACAGGTATAAATTCTTAATCCACCCCCAAAACCTTTTCATGGTGCTGGCTGTCAAAGGGTTTCTAAACCTGAGAATTTGACTCATGCTGCTAACCTCTTCCAGTAGTCTTTCACTGCGCTGTTCCATGGGGGCAAAGTAATATAAAGTAAAATTATAGAGACTTTAACTTTCAGAGCAATAGAAATGTGAACAAAATCTTCTCCCTACTCAAGGAGACTTGCCATGTAGGTATATGCAGTTAACCCTGAATAATGACATCAACTTAGCAACATCAGAGCAAGCCTCAGTTACAGGAACTCAGTGGGAGGGTTTAGCTTTGGAAGCATGGGGCCTGGGCAAAGAGGGGAGAAATGAAAAAACTGTAACTTGGGTCATGATAAGTATATCACTACAACGTTAAATGTTTGTTGGCTCAGACATGGCAACTTGTGTTTCAGAACAGATAAAGAGTGTCATACAGACCAAATTAGATTGCAATATATTCACTATATGCCTGTAAGTAGAGGGCAACCTTGGGGTCATAGAGCAGATTGGATGCCCCCCAGCTCGAAGTCAGACAGAAACTGTACCCTCTCCCTGTCCTGTCTCAATGCCATGCCATTTTTTCAGCTATTTTTAAAATATCCCAGTTTTTCTTTCCTCCTCCCACTTTTTCCCTTTGTGCTCAGCTTACTTCAATTGCTGCAAACTGAATTCAAAATGCAAAAGTAGTTTGTACTCAATTAACTCAGCAGGGGGAAGAGGAGAAGCAAGGTGCGGCAGCATCTCTTGCATTGTGAGTTCTTCCTCATTAATAAGTTTGGCCATCTGGAACATACTCTGAGGTTGCTTGACCACATTTGTCCCAGGTTTTGCTGTGAAATGTTGGAGGGTATGAGAGAGGTACAACTTTGGTGGGAAAGATCCAACCTCAGATGCATTCAGGGGCCTTACTGCATCAGTACAAACAAAAATGTGGTAGATTGTTGCTTCAAATGCTGTTCCTGTTGTAACAGCCCCACACCCCCCCAAGATTGATATGGTTTAATTGGTGAAATATTATTTAATTGGCAAATGCAATAATTGGCATTGATATAAAATGTAACCTGAGGTAACTGGGAAGAAGAAAATTAGGGACTGAACACATGTGACTGCAAAGCAGGTCAGCAGACCCCGTCTAGGCGTAGCTGAACTCACTGTCAGGCAGATTACCAAGTAACTCTAGAGACAGGCTTAAACTGAAGCTGGAACATCTCTGAGCATACAATGGTCAAGGGAAGTTGCCACAAAAATAGTGATTGAGTCAACCCTGGACATTTCCCTGCATTGTCCTCAAATCTCTCAACAATTACTGAGCTAGTACAACAGCCATAACTCCTTGCCACCCAGCAATAAGACCATTAACTCTGTCTGGACGCCATTGTCAATGTTGCAACTTCCATTGCCTACTTGGCTAGGAGAGTCATTCACACTCATGCCTCCCAGGCACATTTTGGGTACATAAGCCCTCCATTTTGAGCAGTGCAGAGCAGTATCTGAAATGCTGGACACCACTATGTCACTCTGAACTCTGATTTGGTCTGCCCCTAGACACAAGTCTAACCCACTCCACTGCTTCTTTGCTACTCTTCTGGAATGGTAATTATAACAAAAACCTCAACCTCACTATCCATAATTTTTCCTCTCTTTATCCTTTGGTTAGCTCTTGTGTGAATGTGTTTGTATCTTACGTGCATGTATGAGTGAATTTCCTTCAGTAAAATACATTGGCAGAGTCTAACTCCCTGCCTGTGTCTCACTGCCAGCAAGGGAGAGGAGGCAAGAATACTTGCTGCGAGGAAGAGGCAGCGAGGAATGTGCAATACAACAGCTATTAAGGAAACTGCAGAGCCAAGCCAGGTCGAAGTCCAGTCCAACAGTCTAGAAAGCAGAGATCCATGCAGAGGGGTCAAAGGAGCCAGAACACAAGGGTCGTGAGGTTTGCAAGTAATTTGCTACAAGCAAGGAGCAAGCCACGCTGACAGACCTAAATAGCCAGAGAGACAGATATTACTTGTTATTGCTTCCTTAATCTAGCCAGCGCAGCTTCCCTCTGAGCTGCCTGTTTCAGCCTCCTTCGAGATTGGAGGCTAAGGGGCTCAGGTGACTGTAATTCTGCCAAATCACTACTGGTTCCCTCTCCCCCTGGAGCTGGTTGGGGCAACTCTGCCTCTGCTTGTCCTTCAACTGCTGGGAATGTTTGCAAGTTGGTTTGGTCAATCACTGGCTCTGTTCCTGGTACAATACGTTGTTCCTCAACCTCAGAGCCATCATCTATCACACACATTTTTGGTTTACTTTTGAATCTCTGGCTGGTTCTTTCCTGCAAGGACCCCATAAACATTGGTAGAAGATCTTGTTAAGTTACCCCTCTCTTGCAGGCCTCCTAATTTTGAGCTAATTAATTCCCCACTGTCATGTGGAGGTACTGGTATCATGGGTGGACCCCTGAGTCACCCACATTTTGGGGTCACACTGTCTTCAGCCGCCACCACCCATCCAGTAGGAGAGGTATCTCCTACTGCCACCACCCATCCAGTAGGAGAGTGTATCAGTCCCAGACTGACGTCTGGGTGTAAGGGAGGAAAAAAACAAGAAAGAAGTGAATTTCTGGGAATGGAACGTCAGGTCTGTTCCCAGCTACTGTTTCGTGCTACACTGAAACATTTTAGTACAGCTAAGAGAACGGTCTATTGTAGAGAAGAGAAACCAATCAGCTTTGTACACAACAACTGTGTCCTCTCTTGAATATGTGATGACCCTGCACTGTAAAATGTATAAATGTATAAATTGCTGTAAACATGTGGGGGCGGGGCTCTCTCGGTCTTTGGAAGCTATTCCACCAAGATCCCAGCAGGCTGAATAAAGGCAGAATTTCCTTTCCCTGGGTCTTATCTCTGACTTCTGCAACATAATTTGGGGGCTCTGGTCCAGGACAGAGGGGCCTTTTGCCCTCTTAAGTCGCCACCGACCCCTGAGTGTCCATGCCCCATTAACAGAGAGCTTGGGCGCCCCCAACATTTTGTCGGACAGCCTTACTCATGGGGGCAGCAGACTGAGAGACTGGCTTGCCAACTTGGGAACCCAGGACAGTTTGGAAATCCGACATATACACGGCCTTAGGTAAGTGCCTCCCCGCAAATTGTGTAAACTGGGAGAAGAGGGGCTTGATCACCCCCTTTTAGGATCTGCCCTAAAGAGTAGCCCAGGGGGGGCTACTGAAACCACAGGATTCCTTAGAAGGCCCCGGAAAAGGAGAGTGGCCATGTTGATGTATAAAAGGATGTGTGACTGGCATCGCAGTTCCCTACGCATACCATTGATAAGTCCGGGTCGATGCATATGTGTGATTGTCTAAAACCCTGTTGTGTCAGATTGTTGGGACCCTTTACCCACAGTCCAACCCCTCTAACCTACTATGTGCTGTTGTTCTGGAGAGGATAATGGGTGGGGAGGTAGCTGACAAACTCCGCTCCAATGTGTGTAGGAAAATCTCCAAGAAAGGGTTAAGTAAAGACTTTACTTTTCGGCAGCTCCTCGCCTGGTTTCTCTTTGCTTTTTCAGAGCTGCTTCAATCTCCCACAGCCCCCCAGGCTCAGGCTCTGACTCAGATTCAGATTTAACCCTTGAAGGACCAGGAATTGAGGAAGCAGGCTGCATCGAACGTTAGGAATCTCAGGCATTGAGCTTTTGTCTCTCCCTCTTTCCGTTGACTCTTAGGAACATGAACCCAGGCAAAGCTGCCAAAAATCCTCATGTGAGCAATTGAAGGCTTTTTGCCAAACGGACTTTCATATGGAGTGGCCCAAGCCCGGCCGCTCCAAAATATGCTGAAAAACTTCAAGAAAGGGTTAACTTACAGAAAGCAGGCTTCTGGGTTCCCACTCCCTCTGTCTCTTTGAGTCCTGCCAGAAATCAAGCAGGAAGGAGGAGAGGGAGAGGGAGAGGGAGATTTAGGAATGAGTGATTTCTGGATTTTCCTCTTCCCGCTTTTACAGGGGAGATGGATTTTTAAAGCTGCAAAACTCTGGCATTGTGTTTTTGAGAAAGCAGTTGGCATGAGGAACCCTGGACACTCAGACCAGTAGCCCTATATTGATTCATGGGAATTATAGTAGCTGAATACCCCCCCCCGTGTGGCTTGAAAAATGTAAGGAACAGTGCAGTAAAGTTATGGTGCTGATGAAGAATAGAACTCGGAAGAAGTTCAGCAGGGGCCCGTAGTATTAGATAGCCCCCTCAGAGGAACCCAGTGCACCACTCCCATATATTGTGGCAACCCCAGGTCCAGCCCCAGCGGAGCAGGCAGTGGCAGCGGCCCCAGCCAGCAGGCACCATGTCCGAGACACACCCGAAGCTCCAGCGGTGACTCTTCGGGAAATAGCCAAGCCCGCCCACCTTCACCCATTTCTTCACTCGCTCACTCACCTGCCTGCCTGCCTCCCCACCATGGAGACAGACCAGGGGGGCAGCAATGGCTACGGCGGCAGCCCCCCCTGGCCAAGGCGCCTGCCAAGAAGGCCAGGAAAGCGGCAGGGGGAGGATGGTGGTAGCGGCGGATTGCCAGCGGTGTCCGATGCAGAGGGAGCCGCAGCAGCCAGCAGCAGCAAGAGCAGCAGGGGCTGCCCAGGGGTTGTGGACAGAGGAGATGGTGGTGGCAGGCGGGCAGCTGACAGGATGCAGCCGAGGCTGGGCAAGGCAGCGGGGAGGAGGCATGCCTCCCCAAAGGCGGCTTGAAGCCCCGCAAGGCTTCGGGCCCCAGCGTGACAGAGCTGCTGACAAAGGCAGTGGCGGCGTACAAGGAGTGCAACGGGATGTTGCTGGCTGCCCTGAAGAAGGCGCTGGTGGCTGCCGGCTACTACGTGAAGAAGAACAGTAGCTGCATCAAGCTGGCTTCAAAAGCCTGGAGAGCAAAAGGCACACTGGTGCAGATGAAGGGCACGGGTGCCTCAGGCTCCTTTAAGGTCAACAAGAAGCAACAGGAGGGCAGGGCTGGCGTGGCGCCGGTGGCAGAGGCGGAGAGCAAGAAGGAGGCGGCCGGGGCGGGCACGGCGGTGAAGAGTAAGAAGGCAGTGGGAGCCAAGAAGCCCGCGGGCAGTTTCAAGAAGCCCAAGAAGGTGGCAGCGGTGGCACCACTGGGGTACCTGGCTAGCCCCATCCTCGCCATCACCCCCTGCTCTATATCCTGACTTGTCAGACCTGAAAGGGGGGATCCACCCCGCTTCCTTAGTCCATCTGATGTCTAGGATTTTAGAATTGGGCAGAAGAAGAAAGCCAAAAGACTGGGGCTGGAGGGTCTGGTGCAGCAGCTGGGGGAAGAATCCAGGGCCAAAAGTCCAGGAGCTTCAGCAGCAGCTGGCAGAACTGTCCCCTGCTGCCAGAGGGGAGACAGGCGAGTACGGGAGGCTGGAAGAGAAAGTCCAAGCCCTGAGCAGGAACGGGAGCTAGCTCTGCGTGACAAGGAAGTGAAGCAGCTGGCAGGGGAGGAGCGAGCCAGGGCAGAGCTAGCCACAGAAAAGGCTGGCAGGGCAGTGCTAGAGGTCCAGCTGCAGAAGACCGTCAGCAAGCTGAAAGGGGAGCTGACTTCTGTGGAGGCACTGAAGGAGAGGGAAGTCAAAATGCAGAATGAGCTGCAGGGCTTCCTGGAGGTGTGCCAAGAGGAGAAGACTGATGCCTTACAGCTAGAGTACTCATACTTGCTTACAAGTCAGTTGGAGTCACAGCGTATCTACTGGGAAAACAAGATAGTCCGAGTAGAAAAAGATGCAGCCGAAGAGATTAACAACATAAAGACTAAATTTAAAGAGACCATCGAGAAATGTGACTCGCTGGAACAGAGACTAAATGATCTACTCAAGGAGAAGCAATCCCTGGAAAGAAAGTGCACTCAGCTGAGTACCAAGGTGTGTAAGCTCACTACCAAGCTGAAGGAGGAACAGGAAATGAACAAGTGTTTGCTAAAGGAAACATGTGAGCAGAAGGACCTGCAAATCACAGAGATCAGGAGCAGCTCTGGGATGTCATGTTCTACCTGGAGATGCAGCAGAAAATCAACCACCTCCTTGTGGAGGCTAGGTAGGAAATCTGGGATGAACAGATCAATATTGCCATGGCATCGGCCAGTTTGTCTGCAAGGGGAGGCAAAGTCCTTGATGCAAGGTGGTCCAGCTTGCGAGGGGCCCACCAGTTCCTGATGGAGCGGCAGCCGGTGGAATCACTGGCCCATCTGAAGGAGGAGCTCCTCTAGCTGCAGGAGAAACTCTCTGCCCAAGAGAGCAGCCAGCTCACGCAGACAGCACGGCTACAGAACCAGACAGAGAATCCGAAGGGTCAGCTCTTGGAGCAAGTGCAGGAAAATGAACAGGCTTCATTCTATGGAGAAGCCTGGAGAAGCACCGGGACCTCTTGGTTGCTGAGAATCTGCATCCAAAGCAAGAGGTGAAGATGTGTGAGGCACAACTGCAGGAGCTCAAGAAGCAGCCAGTAAAGTGTGTGGGGTGTGAGCACAGCCAGGAGAATGCGAGGCTGCAGGAGAAGTCGGCCCAGCTCCAGCAGGAAGCCAAGGAGGCGATTGGGCGCCTCCTTGAGCTGGACCTGGAAGTGGAGCAGAAGACCAACCGCTTGGCAGAGGTGGAGCTGCGGCTGAAGGACTCTTTAGCCGAGAAGGCGGAGGAGGAGGAGCGGCTGAGCTGGAGGCTGCAGGACAGCCAGGGGACCATCGCCAGCCTCAAAGCCTAGCCCCAGCAGATCAAGTATGTCCCTCTGCACGCCATGGCCCAGGAGAAGGGCAAGTCCGAGGAAAGCTGGAAGGAACAAATCTTAACAGGATACCTAGATTTGCTGCCCTGACCTCCTCAAGGTGACACCAAGGTGTGCACCAAGACAAATTCTCGACAGGGACCCAAGATAGTGGAAAGGCAACAGTATCAAGGAAGCAGCCCCTTCGAGTCACTGGTAGGAGATTTTGCTGAATTGCCCCAAGCTGGAGTCTATCACTACCTCCTAGTCTTTGTTTGTACCTACACAGGATGGTGGTAGCCTATCCCACCTGCACTGAGAAAACGAGGGAGGTCATGTGGGCCCTCCTTCGAGATATCATCAAGGATTAAACCACTGCTCTAGAAATCACTTGGAAATTACATTGCGCCTACAGACCTCAAAGCTCAGGAAAGGTGGAGAGGATGGGTATGATTCTGACAGCACATACCTAACTGAGGGTGAAAGATTTGGAGCCATAATGTTCCCCATGGCAAGAGTTACCCTTAGCATAAAATAGCTTTAGACTATCCCCTCAGCAGTAAGGGAGGCTTGTGTGGATGTGGCTAAACACCACGTGCTGTTATTATGTTAATGAATCTAGAATTGTAGAGACACATGTGGAGAAAATACACACTGTGGAATCTAATATTAGAAAGTAATATTTAGGCACTTTCCTCACGGGGGGGGGCCGAAACGGGGCGGCGCACGCAGGGGCAGAGCTTACCTGCGAGCGGGTTGCTCCATCCCTGCGGGGAGCGTGGATTCGCCGTTCTAAACGCCGCCAAATTTCGGTGGCGCTCGGCAGCGCTCAGCAGCACCCAAAATGGCGGCCGGTGGCTTCCGGCGGTGCTCTGCCAATTAGGGCAGCGTGCCAGCCAGAAGCCCGCCCCCAGGCAGATCTGCAGGGACGTGCTACCTCGTCTCTGCAGTTCTTCACCGGGGGCTGCCACGGGGCAGCGCGGGTGAGTTTTGTAAAAACCACTTGTGAAGGTGGTTTTTATAAAACTCGCAGCGCCACCCCCGTGGCTGCGCTAGAGCAGTTTGAGGTCTAGAGCCTCAGTTTTTCTAATTGCGTTAGCGCACCCCGTGGTGAAGAAGACCCTCCAAGAGAGGTCACCCTAGCGTGGGCAATATGCCCGTGTGGAAATGGCCATACAGTCTACAGACATGTGGACATGGTTAACTTCTTGGCTCCTGAATTTAACCTGGTTGAAGACACTGTTTGTAGGATTGCTTTTTGTATTAATGATAGAGCTCATGGTAATAATGCCTTGTCTGTTAACTTACTTTCAATCCGCAGTAAGTAAAATAATGGATGGAAAAGTTGCTACTTATACTCTGATGGCACAAACAAAATAATTATGCTTAAATTGCTGTGTAGAATTTAGCATAAAAGGGGGGAATATAAGGGAGGGAAAAAACAAGAAAGAAGTGAATTTCTGGGAATGGAACATCAGGTCTGTTCCGAGCTACTGTTTCTTGCTGCATTGCAACATTTTAGTACAGCTAAGAGAATGGTCTTTTGTAATGAAGAGAAACCAATCAGCTTTGTACACAACAACTGTGTCCTCTCTTGAACATGTGATGACCCTGCACTATAAAATGTATAAATTGCTGTAAACATGTGGGGGCGGGGCTCTCTCAGTCTTTGGAAGCTATTCCACCAAGATCCCAGCCGGCTGAATAAAGGCAGAATTTCCTTTCTGTGGGTCTTATCTCTGACTTCTGCAACATGGGGCTGATACACATAATTTCCCTCCTGCTGCTTTCAGTGGGAGATAAATTCTCATAAGAAAAGCTGAAATGCAGTGGAGGCTTCCTGCTCTTCTTCCCCACCCTCAGAGGCCATAACTCCAGCAGGTCTTTGGATAAGGTAGCTCCCCCACTTTGAGATATTTCTACCTCCAATTGTGGGACTGATCTGCCTGTTGCACTTGTACGTGTATACACTTTCAAGTCATCTGTTAACTTATGGCAGTCTCATGAATTTCATTGGGTTTTCTTAGGCACGTACTAATCAGAGCTTTCCCTGCTTAGCATCCAAAATCAGATAGCATCTGGTGCCTTTAGGGTATTTAGGCTGTTTTAAGCAAGGTGAGAGTTAGCCAGGACTAACCTGAGTTACTTAAGTTACATTAAGATTTCAACAGAGCTTATGAGAAACAAATACAAAGTGGATCAACCTGACACGTTATGTCATGTTATGCAAATACATACCCTCCAACATTTCATAGATAAAATCTGAGATACATATGGCCAAGCAACATCAGAGTGTGGTCAAGATGGCTGCAGTTATTAATGAGGAAGCACAGACAAGCTAAGAAAGCTTGCAGCAGTTTGCTTTTGCTGGAATTTACTGGGAAGGGAAAGATTCCATCCCTTCCACTCCTCTCCCTTCTGCTGAGTTAACTGAGTGCAAACTACTTCTTGCTCTTCAAGCTTGCAGCCTGTAAAGTGAGTGAGCACAAGAGGGAGTAGGAGAGAGATTTTAAAAGGAATTGAAAAAAGTGGACTGACAGAGAATTAATCAGGTCTGTCCCTGCCAAATCAAGACAGTTGGAGATTATATCAAAGTCCTTAAGTTCTGAATTTTCATACGTGAATATTAAGAACTCCCAGTTGAAAACAGGCATGTGGAGGCATTTCCTCGATCAGTCTGTAGCACCTATTTTTACATCTTTAGCAAGTTAGGGTCACTGCCTGCAGTCACTGGTATTACTGCTGAGGTTCTGGATTTTTACAGAATTTATCTGATTTTTTTAATATCTATATATGCAAGTTGACCTTCTCCTGTGGATTAATGATTGTTACCAAAATGCTACTTAAAGGGGAAGAGCACGGCTAGAATAAGTACAGTCCTCCCTCCACATTCATGGATCTGCCCTTCGTGCACTGATTATTCACAAGGCACCTGCTTGTCTCCACCCACTCTCCCCTCTCATTTTCTTATCTTTTTCCTGGGTATGCCACACCTTTATTCTTCTACCTGGGCAAAAGGCAAGTGCATGGGAGGGGGGGCCTCATGCAAGGAGAAAGAAGGCATGTATAAGCCTTCTCCCATTCTCACCCTCCCATTCCCTTGTCTTCTCCTGGGTGCAAAGAAGGAAGGGAGCACACACAGGCAAAAGGCAAGAGAATGGGAGAGGGAAAATGGAGGAAGGCATAGACATGGCTTCTCTGCTCACAGGGCTGCTCCCTCCCATTCGCTTGCCTTTTGTCCAGGCGCATGGAAGGAAAGCAGGTGTGCCTGAGCAAAGGGCAATGAATGGGAGGGGGAGAATGGGAGGGTGCACACCTTCTCTGTGTGCATGCCTCTTCCCCTCCCATTCACTTGCCCTTTGCCTGGGTATAGAGAAGGAAAGCACACATAGAGGCAAAATGCAATGGAATGGGAGGGGGGAGCACTAACTTGGGTGGGGGGAATTATTTGCATTTTTTTATTTTTGCAGAGATTCTGCACCTCAAATCCTGACAAAGGTCGAAGAGTCACTGTACATGGAAATCTCTTCTTACTCAAGAGTAACAAAATATACTCAAGCAATATTCTCATTCTACCAACTCCTGCATAATGAATAGGAAAGGTGCTGATACAACATCATGCTAGTGTGCAATTCCAGGTCAATGGAATTTTCTTTCTCACTTCTCATCCTGCAGCTCTCAGCATCATCTGAAAAATGGCTCTGGAGTTTTTCTGGTTCTCCAGAGCAGGTTTCTTTTGAGATGCATGACAACTGCAGTGGGGAAGTGAGATTGCCTCCCTCTTAGTTCCACCAAGGGGAGCAGTTCTGTTAGCAGATGTCTCCCATTGGACAGAGGCCCTAGACATTTGTTTCTTTTTAGGATAACACATTTGAAAATGCTCCTGTTCCGGGTTTGCAAGTATTGGGAAAACATTGTCACTTTTCTCCTCCTGTGTGATTTTTAATATCTTTGCCTGATGAAGAAGCCAGTGAAGCTTTGAAAGGCTGCATGATGCATTTTGTCCATTTTGGCCAGCCTGTAAAAACCAACCAAATACAAAATAGATCAACCGAATATGTAATGTTATATACATGCATACTCTCAAGCATTTCAGCTCTTTCGTGGATTTTGGATTTTATTGTAAAATACTGTATTCTGTATATGTATAGGCTTAGTGATAGTTCTTTCACCATACAACAGCCTCCATCTCTTCACTGACACTGACAGCACACTCATGTGTGTCTACTGAGAAGTAAGTCCTATGGAATTCAATGGACTTATTCCTAGGCAAATGTATGTGGGAATCATGTCTGCATTTCTGACCTTGAGTAGTGCTGGCTGGAATGGAGATGTGCTGTTTAAACTATTTAAGTATTATATACATATATATGCATATGTATTGTGTGGGTGTACATGTTTGTATATGTGCATTATACATGTATGTATGTATCTTCATATTCTTATCAGTTCTTTGTTTCTAGGGAATCTGCTATGAAATGTTACAGCATTCTTATTTGGTAAATTTTTTTAGCTTCCAAGACTGGAATCTTTTCTCAATGAGGCCATTTATACTTTTTTTAAAAAATACAGTGGTTCCCCTTGAGTTATTTGCCTGAGCATCTGAGGAAAAAAAGCTTAGGGTAGCGAAGAAGAAAGCAAAGAGCCACAAGGGAAGAGAGAGACAGAGACAGAGAGACAGAGAGAAAGATACATTTCTTCTTGGCATTAGATTGCTTCCAAATTGAATCTGAGCATCTATTTTCAAAAGACCTCCTGCAGAGCCGGCCTTTGTGTCCTCCGAACTCAAATCCATACAGCATGTAAAGAAGAGAACAGCATCTGTCTAGTTTTGCTCTCATCTCTTGTCAAACAAAAAAGGATTCATTTCCTTCTATCAGGCAATGCGTCATAGCTCACACTTTTAGAGAAGGACAGACTGCCACAGTACTTTCCTCTCATCACTGCTTGCAGTTCATTAGGATAAAAAGAACTCCCTAAATGATGGTCTCCCCTCCCTCCTCTGCTTTGTTGTCTCATCAGCATCCTGTTAATCCAGATAACCTTTGAGTTTTATGGGCTTGTTTTTGTAATTAAGCTCCATCATGCTTACCCAAGGCCTCACTGCAAATGGATGTTTAGACACTTTCTTTAGCTCAGAACAACATAATGATTTGTTACCCACAAGAGTCCTTGAAGGAGAATATGTCATCCAACTGTAGATATTATGTTGGCAAAAATAAATAATACAATATAGTCTGAAAGACAGATTTTAAGAAAACAGGTTGTGTAGACCCAGAAAACATGCACAAAATGGCAGATGTGCCATGAATATGGGCTAACAACTTTAACTCCAAATGCTACTGCATAAAAGTAATTATTGACTCTCAATAAACAGATTTTTAAAATAGATCTAATCAATTTATTCTATAAAATCAGTGCCTGAGACAGATAGGAATAATTATTCTTTACATTTTGAAAAATATAGAAGCTAATAAACTTTTTACTGTGCTTACTGTAGGCAGAAATATTATCCTTCTGGAAAAGAATTAGAGGAGAAAATAATATCATAATGAGTGATTCTAACAATCCTCATACTGAAAAAGTAAAAATACACTCAGTGACAAAGACATTAATTTTTGGAAGGGATAAATTATTTTTATGGGTACCATATATATGATGGATCAGAAACCTAGGTTTAATACTGAGAGATGTTTCAAATTTTATTCATAATGTCCCTGTGATGAAACAATGCAAAAGCAAAGGTCGCAGTATTGTCAAGTTCAACATATATAGGGATAAGTGGCCCAAGAGGTTCAATGTAATCCAATCTAACTTCAAAACAGGAAACTTCTGAAATGTAATAGAACATTAAATAAAAATCAGAAAGGAAAAGTCAAGAGGTTCTCAAATCTTTAGGATGCTTGGGGATTATTTAAAACACAATAACAGATACTCAAATAGATGTATAGATTGGGAATCTTCCAAGAAAATGGCAGCATAGTTAATAGAGTCAAAAGACCTATAAAAGGGAACCAAATGTCCCTTTCAATTGCTGAGATCCTTCTAAAATGAGTAAAATGTTAATCTGACATCATAAACAAGTAAAAAAAATAGGACAACAAATCAACAACAAAAGAAGACTTTGAGGAGCATACTGCTAGGAATATAATACAATCAATATGTATTTGTTTCAATGTTAGCAGGAGAAGAAGAAATAAAATAGCTAAAGGGACTATAGAATCATTAGACAGTGGAACGATTGGATTACTGAAGGATGATACAAAAATAAAAAGGAGGTTTAAAAATTATTTGAGTCTATCTACACAGAAGATATAAACAGGTACTCATGCCTGAATCATTCTTTTCTGGGCACGTGCTGTAAGAATGAAGTCTAAACAGAAAGTAGAAGAGATAAAGTTCAAGGTTAGTTTGACAAATTAAAAATTAAGACATTAAGACATTCAAATAGTATACCGTGAAGAGTTCTGAAATGTGAAGTTATTGATCTTTCAGTAAAATATCAAATTTTAAAAAAATCAGCATCCATTCCTGGGGGAGGTTGACCAATCCTTAAAAGGAATGCATGGAAGTGCAAAAGATTTGCAGCTGTTAACAAAATATTTCTGTAGATTTTCGTATTATACTTATTTCCTATGACATGAGAAAAAAAAAGTACAAGTTTGTCAACCACCCCAACATCTGTTCCAGAAAAACTGATAAACAAACACACAAATAAATAAATAAATATGACATTCTACAATACTGTACAAATGTGAATGGTGTCCTCAAATTTAAACACTTTACTACATACATTTTCTTTTTCTTCCCATAATAAACGGCTTTTTCGCACTTGGCGAAGAAAACGCCCTGTTCTGTTACTTACCGGACTGGTGTGCTCCCTCGGAGGACTCAGGCTGATCCAGAGCAGTGCGTGGCCGCGCTACACACTGCTCCGGGGACGAAAACGGCAGCTTCCAGTTGGTGGAGGCTATCCACCAACCAGTGAAGCTCGCCAGCCTAAAGCCTGCCCCCGGAAGATCTGCAGGCTCGCACTGGTGCGAGCCTGCAAATCTACACTGGAGCGCAGCCATGGACTGGGGCACGCCGCACTGTTGAAAGACCTGTTTTAAGCAGTCTTTCAATAGCATGGTGAGCGACCATTTCTGGTCGTTCCGGAGCGGGCTGAAGTCCAGAACTACAAAAGGTAGTCTGGACCCAGTCTGCCTCCAAGTGCAAACGTCCTCGCTGGAGGATGCTCTGCCCCATTGCAAAAACAAAGTGCTGAAAAGGCCAAAGATAGCTAAGCCAAAAGAAAATCCTGAGCCAAACACTGTTTTGTCCAATAGTGTAGGTTCAGAAGGAGGGGCAAAATGACGGCATTAAGCCTCCAATAAAATTCCCCTCCGTGAAATTTTCCTTCAGTAGCATTGTGGAAAGGGAGACACTGAGAATTGTTCACATGTTCACTAATGTTTGCAGTCTTTGCATTCGCTTGTTAACATTGCCGGCTACTTTTCTTTGGATGCCTAAATTGTCTTTCCAAACATGCAGTGGAACTTTTAAGTTACTGCAATGCTAAACGTGGGATGGAAGCAAAATTACACCCTCCACTTTGGTGGCTAGTAAGGCTCAAGCCAAGCACCAAGAGTTATGGTGCTGCATTTCTAGAAAGTATGTTTCCGATCAAGTCTTCTGTCTCCTTATTCATTGGCCTTTACAGCACAAAGTTGTCATACCGCCAGAGCAAAGCCTTGTTCTTGGTCCAGGATCCATGCTATCACATGATGTTGTCACTAACCAGCTGCTATCATGTTGCAATCCATTGGAAATCCACCCTTTTCAATGCTGCTAAAAAACCCAGTAATGCCTCCCTTTCTTGTCAGCTGTGTGAATGCAGTTTCTCAATGGCACTTAATAGTGCTTTCTGCCATAGCCAATCCAGGAGTGGGCCTGGTGTGGGTGTTTCCAGGTTGTCCCTTCCTCAGCTACTCCCATGGTGTGGTAAATTCAAAATTTATCACCTCTCCGTGTTTATTTTAAATTTCTCCTTTGAGTTAATTTTTTAAATACATTTTTAGTGATATAACGCAAAAAAAAAAATAGTCTGTGGGTGTGTCATGACATTACAACATTGCTGCACTGATACAGCTGACAAGAAACCAAAAAAAAAAAAAAAAGCCACCCAATCACGAGCTGTGGACTGGGCAAAAGGTGAGGAAAACAGCCCCCCAATGATGCTGCAATGCAGTGGGAACACTGGTGGCAATAACACTACTCATCTGCTTAAGTCAAAAGGGTGCAGTGGAGAGCGTTCGTAACCCGATACCATCACAGAATTGGCAATGCTGAGCTTGAAATGGAACAACACACTATTGAGGTATGGTATGGCAAGGGCTATATTCATAGCCAGACATCAGAAGGGAAGAGCAAATGTGTTCCATTTTGGCTTATATCTATCCCACTTTTGTAGGGTTTCGTTATAAAATGATTTCATTTCTGGTTGGTTCTAAGACTATTATAACAATGAATGAGTAAAGATGATCTCCTCCTCCTCCTCCTTCAGTAATCTGGCACAGAATGCAGTCTAAGGATGTGTCATAAATTAAAGCTTAATTTTTGTTCACCTGAAGCCCATGCCCATATAATGGCAGCTTTTTTTTTCTTGATCTCTCTAGAGCTGCCCATTTCTTAAAATGGCTTGCTTTTGAAAGGTGGGGAGTATTCAAAGGGAACTTCTCCCTCCACTGCTTGCCTTTTTTCATTCTGCACTCTGCTTCTGTAAACAGTTAATGATTATTTACCATAACTATTACATGACTGTGCACTCACCTCTGAAACCACACAGGGCTTCATGGAGTTAGAGATGACAGGACTTGACAGGGAGCACCATCCTAGAATTTTTGACCCTGGAAGCTATCTCCCATTGCACCCAGTGTCCACATGAATCCTTTCATTCTTATTGCTTTTGTTTCAACCAGGTCTGTTGTTTCCTCATTCCACACGCTTAGTTCATTACAAATGAGACATCAGACCTGAAACCTTATTTCATGGTATTGATCACAACTGCTTCTCTCCCTGCAAAGAATTCAGGAAGTGCCAAGTACATTTCTAATCACCAGATCCCAGTACGATGGTACCAGCTTCTTAATAATCCTACTATATGTTGAATCAACACAGTTAATGCAGCTTTTGTTTGCTCCTTGCTGTGATGAGAGTTCAGGAAGCAATCATAATCAATTATGTTGTTTCCCACCCACTCTTTGTGGCCCTTCTGGGTCTCTTGTGGCATATTGCTCCATTAAGAAAAGCTGAGCCAGTTCACGATTCCTTTTTCTACCAGAGAGTGTTCCCTGGCTGCTGATATTTGCAGCTTTTCCTCTGTGAGCAAAAGCTTTCTTCTCAGCTTGCTCGCTTCTAACTTATCTGCGGTTAAAGCAGGGATGCCCCTTTGCCTTAATATGGAGAAAGAAAAGAACTGAAGAAAATAGATGCCCTTTACTGTATGCCATTAAACTTAAGAACAGATGATAGGAGAGCTTTCCATCTAACTTCAGGAAGTACTACAGTGCTGAGATCGCTTAAGGACAGAAGTGATTCATTATTACTAGAGACTGATTCAGGCTAAAAGCTTCACATGTCTGCTAGATGAATCTGCCTTCAGCACAGGAGATCTGTGACATTTACTGAATCATGTGAAGGGGCTGGTTGGGGGAAGAAGTATTATCTTGGACTGGTATGATTAACAATTGCTGAGATATTTAGCAGTGTCTTTACAAAGCACTTCTAGCCATGCCTGCTCCAAGTAGCCACATTTTTCTCTTAAGGTCATTTCTGCACTACGTTATTATAGCGTTATTATTCCACTTTCAGCATCCTATGGAATCCTGGGGTTTGTAGTTTAGGGAGAGCTCTTTGGCCTCAGTAAACTACAAACCCCAGAATTCCATAGGATGTTGAAAGTGGAATAATAGCACGATAATAGTGTAGTGTGGAAATGGCCAGAGGTAGCCTCACTAGAGGCCACTTCCCATTATACAATTATAGTATTATTATTCCACTTTAACTGCCATGTCAACATCTTATGAGATCATAAGGTCTGTAATTTGGTCAGAGGCACTAAAGGAGCTCTCTGGCTGAGAATTCTTAAGTACCCTTCCCTAAACTGCACATCCCAGGAGTCCATAGAACAGAACCATGGCAGTTAAAGTGGAATAATGGCACTACAATTCTGCAGTGTGAGTGGTCCAAGGACACTGACTGAAGATCTATTGGCACTGTCCCTGAGGTCTAATGGCACTGGGGACTACACTAGAATTAACAAAATTTGGGCAATGCTGAAAGTCATTAAAAACTCTGGTGATAAATGCCAGATGTTTTCAGAGGGCAGTGAAGCCTGTACCTATGGTGCAAAAGGAGTGCTTTGTTACCCTGAAAATCTGAGGGTCCCAGAGGGACACCTCGATATGCTCCAACTGATGGGGAAAGTAAGCTCAACGGAGAACAAGCAATAGCAATGCAAGAGGCAGGGTAACCTAGCGAGATCTTTTACCCAGTTTTTACAGGGTCAGGCCCAGTCAGAAATCACATAAAAAGGTCCAATGAATGATTTATTAAACAGTAATAGCACTCATTAACACAAACACTCACACACATATGCAAGGGCTAAAGAGAAATAAAGAGTGGAAATAAGATAGAGGGATTGTTGAAGGATTCGTAGTTTGGGTGATACTGCACCTTTTCCTGAAGTCCTTGGTCCGGAAAGCAGCGAAAGAAAAGGAACCCAGCAAAGAGACACTGAATGGATTGCGCAGCTGTCAAGCGGGGAGAGCGGTCAGTTGGTGCAACCGGGAGGCATCCAAAGAACTAGTCAAAAACGGGGACTATTTGTAGGAAAAATTTACCTTGAGGGCAAATCCTCTCCTGGGGAGAACAAAGGGGACAGCAACGGAAAACAACTTCACACTGGCACCTTCTTTGATATTGGAAGATAACAAGGTGTTACCCAAATATCGGGATCTTCCGCCGCTTTGGGTTGCAGTGTGAGTTTATATAGATGGATTTTGCCTGATAAGATTTTATTCCTTCCAGTGCCCAACTTTGTGGGAAAACTCTTAATCTCTTCAAGTTGGCTCCTTAAAGTCTGATGATCTTTTGTCCACCATAGGTTGGCACAGCTTGAGGTCTCCTGTGGCTACATGACTGGGGAGTTTACTGGCCTGACCTGGTTCTTTCAATCGTACAACCGTTGTTGCCTATGTGCTCACCTGGGTGACCTCTCTGGGGGGTTAGATTAATTTTATATCAAAGTTGTAGACCCTGGGACAGGGTTTACCAAGGGGGCAACAGCTGGACGCAAGTGAAAATGAACTCAGCAACATAGTTGGATCCAAAACAGCTAAACAGAATGGAGCAGTTGGTCTCAATAATATACTATTGATACAAGGTTATGAAGATGAAAATGTAGCAGTAGTATTTTTAATCTATTTCTTTCCCTTTTTTATGTATTTAAATTAAGAAATACTCTTGCTCCAGATTAAAAACCATGTTGCCAACTTAAAAAAAAAATCCTAGTGCTCAAAATGTGTCCAGCTACAAATTAGAATAATGCCTGCAAGGTTAAATAGTAAAATTATGACTGTAATGCAATCCAAACCGAGATTCTAGCCATAATGGTATATTTTACATAGAAAACTTAGATATCATTTTTCATTTCAGAAGGAAATCAAAGCAATAAGAAAATGATAAAAATTCCAAAGCATCTCTAAAAGCAAATAAATATTGTGGCTCAGTTCTGTTTTTAAAAAATATTAATGCTCCTTACTGTTATTTTACTCATTTATTATTACTTAGCATGTCCAAAATTGTTCATGTACATTCTTCTGATAAACCTGTTAAGACTAGTCAAATGTTGTTTCTCCATGACACTACAGCTAAAAGAGCAACAGTTTGTAGCTGGACTGAATCAGGATGCATCCAGACTGATTAAACAGGCCGGAAAATCCTAAATTTTGTTCCTGTTCTGTCTGAGTTTGTTTTGGAGATCCATACATGTTTATTTATCCCAGAATGTTTTCTGTCAGTTCCTGTTACTATCAGACACTTTTTATTCCAGCTCCTTTGATTGGTTTATTTTAACCCAGTATAAAATTGGAAAGAAGAGGAACTAAATCAGGGACTTCTCTTATGTCCGGATATGCCTCCCGGCTTACAGCTCCCACTCTTAGTGCGTATCAGCAGGAAAAACAATGTCTATCTGAAATTGTAGAAGTTAGCATATGAAAAGTTAAAATTTATTCTCTTTTCTTCTTTAAGAAAAATGCCTCAACCCAACTCACCACCAGTCTTCAGGGTATAACAATACTGGGGCAAGGCTTATTCCCCACATTTTTCTTGAAGAATTGGCAACATGCGGGAGCCTTGAAATTATGCAATTCCAGTGGCTGGGAAAGTGCATCAAGAAGAGCTTTCCATACTGTCTGTTGACTCAGATCTAGAAACCAATAGGAGCAGAATCTTCAAAAAGCAGAAAGCAAGACTCACTCAGAGGCTGATCTAGGCTGGGGCAACTGCAGTGCATTCCCTGGGTGCCAATGTCAGGAGGAGCCCCCCGCCGCCACTCACCTAACCCACCTCTGCCTGCCATTCACCCCGCCGCTGGGGCCACTCGCCTTGCCCACTGCTGCCCGTCACTTGCCCTGCCTATCTCCACTTGCCCCTCCCCTGCCTGCTGCCACTCACCCTGCCCACCTCCACTCGTTCCTCTCCACCTGCTGCCGCTCACCCCATTCACTTCCGCCACTCACCACACCCACTTCCGCCTGCCACTTGCCCCACTCACCTCCTCTCACCCTGCCCCCTTGCCCTGGGCACTGTTAAGGGCCAGTATGCCACTGGACTCACCTGCAATACTGACACTGTCAAGCTCAGTGTACAATATCAGGTATTTCCAAGTGAACTTTTGAATGTTCATTAACAGACTAAACAAAGTGTAATTACTTTTAGTGAGTCTTCTGTCTTTACTAGATTTAATTGGTCAATTCACATCTAAGAGCTTGTTTACATGATCATTTATCCTGAGGTAACCACCCCTTAATGTGCTTGATTTGATTTAAAGGCCTGCTGAGAGGCTGGAAGCAATTGAAAGTAAGAGAAGAAAGCAGAGAAAGAGAGGACCACAATAATGTTGTAAAACTAACTTTGTTTTCTCTCAGGTAAGTGAGCTTTTCAAATGAGACAAAATTCCTACATGTAGAAAGTGGTATCCAACAGTGTCCATCTCCTAGAGCCTGCAGGGAGAAGGATGTCAGGGGTTCGTGGAAAAAGGAAATCCTATTGCATGAGCAGATGTTCTCTCACCTGTTGGATATTGTCCTCAATGTTGCCCTGTAGGGAACAGGATAAAACTCAGTGTAGATCAGTGGTTTCCAAACTTGAGTCCCACAAATGTTGATGGACTTCAGATCATAGAAACCCTGAGAACTGGCCACACTAGGCGGGCCTTTGGGGAGCTGAAGTATAACAACATCTGAGAATCCAAGACTAGGAACCACTGTCTTTGATTATTATATCTAATGCACACAAATATACATGTTGGAAAAGAATTTTAAGAACGCTGCCTCCCAAAAAGAAAAAGGAATCATTAAAGTACCAGGGGCAGTGGTGGACAACGGTGCCCAGGGCAAGGGGGCGGGGCAACCAGTGGGCAAAAGTGGACAGGATGAATGGCAGCAGATAGGGAAGGGGTGAGTGGAGGTGGGTGGGACAAGTGGCAAGCAGAAGTGGATGGGGTGAGAGGCGGGGGGGGCAAATGGCAGAAGTGGATGTAGTGAGCCTGGCAGAAGTGGGCAGGGTGAGTGGGGGCAAGCGGGGAGGCGTGGGCGGAGGTGGGCAGGGCTGACAGCAGGTGAAAGTGGGTGGAGTGAATGGTGGCGAGGGATAGGTGGGAGGATGCCTCTCTTTTGTGCCCCCCAACATTGATGCCTGAGATAGACACCCCAGTTACCTCACCATAGATCCGCCTCTGACCAGGGGCCCTTTCACACTATACAACTATAGCACTATGATTCTACTTTAACTATCATGGTTCCATCCTATTGAATTGTGGGATTGGTAGTTGAGGCAGGGCATTTAGAATTCTCAGCCAGAGAGGTCCAGTGGGGCCTTTGACCAAACTAAAGACCCTAGGATTACATCATGATGGTTAAAGTGGAATCACAGTGGGACAGTTGTGCAGTGTGAAAGGTCCCCTGTTTAATGGATTTCTGCAAAATCTTCATCTGCAATAATCCTTATTTATCAAGAATGAATCTTATGGTATGGTACTTGCTTCTAATGAAGCACCGTCCTGAGTTTCTCCACTCCCCCCACTCTGCCTTTTTACCTTCCAGAAGAGCCTTTAATGTAAGATGCAAAAGCATCTCACCTGGCAGCAGCAACAGTCAAATGAAATGATGTCATTTCAAAAGACAAAGTTCACAGGCACATCTGGTGAGAACGTGGGAAAGGGCCTTTTCAGTAGCAGATTCCAGGCTTTGAAACTCTCTCCTTATGGAAACGAAGATATCTCCTTCCTTACTGCCCTTCTATTAGTAAATGAAAACTCTTCTCTTCCAACAGGCTTTTAGGAACTGGCTGCAAGGACTTTCAGTGGTATTTTATTAACTTTTTATCTATTTAATGGATTTGTTTTTAAAAATTTACGTTCTATGGATAGTTTAATTTATGGATGGAATGAATCCAGAATTTTCTGAATCGAAATCCAGATCAGAATCCCTGGAAGATTCTGGGAATCCACAAATCTCATGAATCTCGGATCTTTCGAATCCTTTTTTTAAAAAGGGTTTAAAAAGCAATTTTTTTAAAAAAAATTAAACTTTTTAAAACTTTTTTAAAACAAAAACTATTTTTGGTTGGCGGATTTGAAAGATTCGGTTCATTTATTTTTGCACAGGGATACAGATTGGAAATCTCGCATCCTTACTGAGGATCCGAGGATTTGATTGGCCCATCCTTAGTTTAACTGCATTTTAACTATAACTTTTCCTAGTTTTTTTCATATGTCTTCTTATGTAGTTTTATCTGTGTTTGTTTTAATTTTTGTAAGCCACTTCGAGTTTCAATCTGAGTAGAAAATAGGTCTTAAGTGAACAAACTAATGACAACAAGTGAACAAACTAGTGACAACAGTAAGTACCCAAGAGCAATAATGACTATGTTAAGTGGGTCAACATATAGTGGATTTTTTTTTTTAATGGTGACTCATGGCTGTCCTAAGTGTGCTGGCTGCTGAAATGGGATACTTTTCTCTTTTTGCCTTTTCTCATATTAGAAACATTCAGTCCTTTCCATCCTGAATATGAAGAAATGTGTAGTTCTTGGTAAATTCCTAAAAATTCAACTGAAAAGAAATTTTTCCCCACCAGCCGTGGACAAGTCGTACAGGTACAATTTCTAGCATGACAGGGAGCATGTTTTGCTTGCCTGCCTGGTAAAGATGAGGAGGAGACAAAGGAGGTGGCGATGGCAATCCTGCACCAACTTCCAGAGCTTCAAGCCTTAGGGTTGAATTTGGTCTCCCCTCAGGTGCTGCTAGAATTGATCTGTCTCTCTTAAGATTCTGGCACAGATTAAATGGACTTGAGGATCATTCCTGCAGCAAACCTTGTTGGCTGGAGGAACTGAGGTTTGGAGGCTGGACATAATTGTGCCAAGTTAAAGGTGTACAACCTTAACACAGAAAATTATCTAAGACTTAATCCTCATGACCTTAAAAATCAGACTTTCAATCGCAATGCTAGCCAAGACAGAGCTGCCATAGTTGGGGCACAATTTTCCATTTGGTACCCAGAGATTCAGATCAACAATGCAAACTCTCAAAATGTTGAAAATTTGACCTTCTCTCAGCTCTGAAGAGCTTTCATAGACCTCAAATTCCAACAGATGCTTTCTGAGTATCATGAAGAAAGATTTTGAGGTATTGCAATTTTAAATAGAATATGTGGATTTGCCTGTAAATCAGTTACTGATCACATAATTCATTACTTGTTGTTCTGCACCCTTTTATTCTGCTCCTAGACAAAGATTTGTGTCTCTCATTATACAGTTATATACAGAATGCACACCTCAGGAGGTAGTTGTAAAATTGTTATCAGATACATTGTTACGTACTCAGTAGCTCAATTTGCATTAGCAGCTAAAAAACAACATGCTCGCTTCATTAAGGAACATATGGTAATATAAACATTAATGGTACACTTTTTAGTTGGTTTTACAGGAGTCTGTTAAATGGTTTTAAAGCTGTGTCCAATATTTTTAATAATTTATTTTACTTCTCTTCATGTTTTATTCTAAACACTGTAGAGGCCATTGGCTCTATGCAATAAAGTTTATGATGATGAAAACTGCAGACAGCTTCTGGACCTTTAACAGTTGTGTGGAAAAGAGAATTTCAGCAAGTGTTACTGGTTGCATGACAATGAAAACCTGTTGAAATTCCCTCTTCTACACAATCATAATAGATTCAAGCGCAATCTACAGTTTTCACTCCAGCAACCTTAATTTTGGTAACTTCCTATCAACAAAAATGAACTGAAATTCTCACCAAGCCTTAGACATATGCTGATATGCAATAAAATGCCACTGTTCTTCTCTCAATGGGATGTAGCTCATTCCCCTGAAGGTTTCTAGATGCTAAATGTCTTTTCTTTCTCTCTTCTGCATTCATGCAAATGCATTTGCAAGGCACCATGCAGTGCCTAGGCTGCTGTTTCTTATGCTGCAACTGCTGAGGCCTATTTTGAAGATAGTAGGAGGTTTATATTTTTTTTCAAGTTCATCAACATTTTTGGCTTTCAAACCAGTGGAAGGCAGGTGGTCACAATGTGAAAAAAGCACACTTCTGCTAGATTAGAGCTAGAGAATGAACAGAATGAACAGAATTTAGGGGATGATCCTGGTTACAGAAAGGGAGTTGTTGATAAAATGTCCGTGTTTTCAACATACAAGGGCACATATCCATTCTATATCTAGTCAAGGGATGTGAATTTCTCAATCTCTCAATTTCATTGCATTTCTCTGAATCTGACCTGCAACGTCATCCTCTTTAAAAAAAATATCAGGGAAAAAGCTTTTCTTTTCACTAGGAAATTCATGCAGATTTATTTATTTTATTTTATTTTTGGTATGGGATTGTATTTAAAATTTATATGTGGGGTGCACACATTTTACCATACAAACTGTAAATTTATACATTTTAAAATGCACTCATGATTGTGTATTTTAATTCTTTCAAGTGCTTTGCAAGCCTTGGAAATGTGTGAACTTCACAGGCAGGGAGGATTTGTCTTGCAACTAGTCTTGTATACATGTATGTCTGTGCATGCACACAAAATGGATACTTTAATCAGGAACAGTGAACCAAATGAAATTCTTTTCTATCCCCCAATCAAGAGATCATGGAGTCTCTCAAGGGTTTAGGGTACCAAATCTTTTTTTCCCCAAAAAACTACTCTTGTCTTCTCTTACAGGTGCATCCACAAAACAGATGTCATTTCTCTTTTGTTACCAATTGCCTTTCTTTTCAGTCAGCAATCATCTTCTTTATCAACCTCTGGCATGACTGGAAAATTATGGTCAAACTCTCTTCCTCCTTTCCCATTCAGTTCTTTCTACCTTCTGCTGAACCTTGAGGTAAATGCTCTTAACCATCTTGGTTTCTTCCAAGACTTGTCTTGCTTCAGTTGCTGAATGCTTTACACTTCTTCCTCCATCATATAATGAAGTGAAACAGTTTATGCCACCAAGGGGATTCAGTGTTTCATTACTCTAAGGAATGCATTGTACCATGATAGACATTTGTGGGCTGTTATCCTGTTCAGTAATTATGATGTCATAAGCGTGACATATATACAACATTGTAATTGCACTAATTCACTTTTATGGTTACTTCACCATCACAATGACCAAAAGTGCTGCCTCAAAATTACCTTTTAAGGTAATCAGAGAATCTCTCCAAGGTGTTGAAGAAAAAGGCAGTGAGTGATGAGGTCTTCAGCCCTCTCCGAGTAGCAGGATTCTTCTGTTTGGGAGAAGCAGAGGGTTGATAGTCTCACCCTTTTCACATGAGCAATTTCCAAAGCAAGGGGGAATCATGTCAAGGGTCTATCACACCGGATTTTGCTCATAGTAAGGAGTGGGAATGTTAGTCAGCTGTTTCTTCATTGACAGGGGAAGAGATCCTGCTGCCCATTAAATGGGTATTGTTGGAGAGGTCAGAAAAGGACTCACTGCACTGTAACTATGGTGCCTACACATTCAAAATTCCTCAACAGGACTCCAGCCATCATCTTAGATGTCTGATAGAAGAACTACTTTTCACTTGGAACAGTGTATTCTCATCCCAGTAAACTCACAAAACTATTCATACAACATTAGGAATGACCTAACACAAGCTGGTAAACTCCAAATGTTTCTGATAACAACTCGCAACAGCTCCAGTCATTATGAGCAATAGGAAAGCTTGGATTTACAAGAAATGCATATAGCTTCATCCAGGTTGGTTGAAAAACCCCAGATTTTGTTCTTGTGCTTTTCGATTTTATGCTGAGTTAAAATAAACAGACCTGGGGAGCAAGTGTAAACATCTCTGATACTGTTAGGGACTGACGGAAAATATTCTGGAATAAACAAAACATGTATGGAGCTCCCAAATAAAATCAGAAAGAACAGGGGAAAAAATCTGGGACTTTCTGGTCTTTTTAAAGTCCAGATGTGCCCGTAACATATATATTAGATAAGATTGCACTGATTTCTATAGGACAGGATGGTCAGCAATCCACTAAACCAAATGAAACCATGTCATCAGTACCATTTGGCTCTCAGACTGCCATATGGGGCTGTGATATTTTGCAGGTCATGTCTTCCCCATAAGTCTTGTTCCATCTGGCTCAATGGGTGAAAGGATATGCAAACATATTGAATAGCCTACAAATTCTCTTGCATACAAAACATAAAAATGAATAGTAGGAATGGATTCAAGTGGATTGTATCCCATTATTACTGCCCTAGTATGTATGATCTGTTACCACACCATATACCCCCACTCTGCAGGGTGTGCTATCTTCATAATTTGACATATTTATGGCTGGAACACATGTTTGAAAGCATGCTGGCTGTAAGCATATGCCAGGTCAGGATAACCTCAGACATGATCAGATCATAAGTTCAGAGAGGATGTGGCAGAAAAGCCTGGTGTTGATGGGTTTGGGATAATCCTTTCAAAAGGTATTAGCTATGAGCCCTCTCAAAAACAATAGAAGGTGAATCTACCCAGGTGAAGCAATCAGGGACCCTACTGTAGGCATATCCTACATTCCCTATTCACACTACCTAACCAAAACATTAAGAGACTGTCAGGGCGCTCATCAATGTTTTGTCACCTTGAGTTAAGACAATCAGCTCATTCCAGACTCCCTTGTCAACCCCATGAGAAAGCCATTACTGCTTTGTCCATTCACTCTCCTTCACTGCACAGTGTATAAAAACCCCAGCTCCAGCCCCAGTAAATTGTAGTACTTGGACATAACACATGGTGCCCAGACCTCTGTTCTTTCTTGCTATCCTCAGATGTGTTCTGAGCCACTCTGCTTCAACCTTCTGCTTCAAGACTGGTAACTATCACATTTTTCATCCAGTCTCTCTCTATCCAACCTTTCTTGACTCACCTTCCAATAGCCTTGTATTGTTCTTAAGAATGTCTGATTTCTTGTGTGTTTGCTAATTCCAAATAAAAATACTCTGTTTAACCTTTAACTGGAGCCCTCTGTACAGTTAGTACTGGTATATCACCCTCCTCTCATAAGCCTCCTTTGAGCTATAATTCCTCAAATTTTAAGAAGACACCGGCATTGCAGGTGGATCTTAAAGTCCTTCCTTTCTTAGGCTAACAGATCCTGTCCTCCTTATTTTACCTGAAAAAGGTTGTACAGATTTTTTTTTAAAAAAAAAACCTCCCCAGGGACCATTCTTAGCCTGGCAGTAAAGCCTTTACTCATCTTCTGTCCACTTCTATCTCATCTTTTCAGCTTCTCCCTTAAAAAAGTCTAGCCAACTCTCCAGATGCAGCTCTTCAGCTACCTGCACCTCATTAAGCAATTAATCAGCCTAGCTGCCCTGTGCCTAGGCACTGTTAACCCTTCAGCTCCATGTGATTGATTCATCATGTCAGAAACACTACATAACAATGAGAAAATTAATACTTAGTACATGTTGTAAGGATCATTGTGTCTTTCAAAATATTCTTCAAAGACAAAGCTTAAGATAATTAATCTCAAAGTTCATGGACTGATCATAGCTACAGAAAATACTGGACATGTTTGGGTCATTATCAGGGATCAGATTCATTAGTGAAATACAGAGGGGCTGTTTTACAGATTAACAGTGCAATCCTATGCCTATCTACTCAGATGTAAGTTCAGTTGAATTCAGTGAGATTTAGGCCATTTCCACACTAGACTGTTATAGTGGTACTATTCCACTTTCTTTCTTTCTTTTTTTTTTATTAAAACAAGATACAATATAGTCATTTCCTCATTTCATCACTGTTTACATTTTTTTTACGTCATTAAAATCTAGCATATACTTAAGAAAGTTATTTGTTCATTTCATTAACCCTTTCCCTTCCTACCTTCTTTAACTTGGTACTTAATTACCTCTTATCTCTTCTCCTCTACATTTATTTTTCACCGTTAACTATCCTTTATGTGCAGTTATAGCTTTCTTATCTCTTCCAGCTTATACCATACTTTAGTCTGTTCCTTACCTATTACAGATCTTTTCCCAGTTCTCCTCTATATATATCTTAATTTCCATCATTTCAGTCTTTTTATCTCCTCTTTTTCCCCTTTCATGGCTCTCGATAAGCTATCTAATGTTGTGTATTCCTGCAATTTACTCAACCATTCTTCCATTTCCGGGGTTGTTTCTCTTTTCCAATATTTTGCGAATGTGACTCTAGCTGCTGTTATCATATAGAGTATACTATTCTTGTATTTCCTTTGTTCTTTTGTTAATTGGTGTAACATATTCAATAGACATATTTCTGGTGTTAACGGAATTTCTATTTTCAATATTTCTTTAATTGCCTTGTGTATCTTTTCCCAAAAGCCCTTCGCTTCCTCACATTTCCACCACATATGATAAAAGGATCCGTTTTCTCCCCCACATTTCCAACACTTCTTCTCCCTCTGTTTATATATCTTACTTAATTTTTCTGGATCTAGGTACCATCTGTATAACATTTTCATATAGTTCTCCTTTAAATTTTGTGCCAAAGTAAATTTTTGTGTGTCTTCCCAGCTTTTTGTCCACTGTTCCAATTTAATTTCCTGACCGATATTACGTGCCCATAAAATCATTGAATCTTTTATAATTTCAGATTCCAATTCTCTTGTTAACATAAAGTTATAAATATGGGATGTTATATGTTCTTCCTTTTCAAATATTATCTTCTCGAATTCATTCATTAAAGTTGTTACCTCTATTCCTTCTAATTTTTGATCAATTTTATATCTTTCCTTAAGTTGAAAACAGAGGAACCACTGGCAATTCCAGCCTTCATCGTTTAATTCCTCTCTTGTCTTACTTCTCTGTATTTCTTTTCCAACATCCATTATTATATCTCTATATGTAATCCACCTTTCCGAGGGACTTTTCCGATTACTATATAGAGCTTCGTGGGGGCAGACCCATAGCGGTATTCGACAATATATTTTCTTTTTCCATGTTTTCCAGATTTCGAACAACAATCTTCTTATATAATGATTGGAGAAATCCTTGTCAATTCTTGCTTTGTTATACCAAATGTAAGTGCGCCATCCGAACCTAAGGTCCGGACCTTCAACGTTCAGCATCCTGTCGTCTTTAAGTGTGATCCAATCTTTCACCCATAACATTCCATTCGCCTGATAGTATAATTTCAGATCTGGAAGTCCACTTCCTCCTCTTTCTCTTCTATCTATTAATGTTTTCCATTTTACTCTTGGTTTTTTCTTATTCCAAATAAATTCTGTAATGTCCTTTTTCCATTCTTGAAAACATTTATTGTTAGTGATTGTTGGTAAATTTTGAAATAGATAATTCATTTTCGGCAGGATCATCATCTTAATAGCTGCCATACGTCCTAATAATGATAGATTCTGCCTCAACCAATTCTATAAATCTCTCTTAATTTCTTTCCATTTAACTCCGTAATTCTTTTCAAATAGTCCATTGTTTGGTTTTGTTAAATTTATTCCCAAATATTTAATTTTCTTCTCTTCTTTAAATTCTGTTTTTTGAACCACTTCTTCTATTTCTTCTTTGCACATATTTTTGGTCAAAAACTTCGTCTTTTCCTTGTTTATTTTAAAGCCAGCTAAATCTCCATATTCTTTACATATTTCAATCACCTTCTCAATACTTGTTTTCGGTTCTTCTAAAAACAGCACCAGATCGTCAGCGTAGGCCTTCATCTTGTACTCTTGTCGCCTTATTTTAACCCCTCTTATGGCCTCTTCTACTCTTATCTTCCTCAGCAGTACTTCCATCGTTATTATGAAGAGGAGAGGGGAAAGTGGACATCCTTGTCGCGTTCCTTTCTTGATCTCTATAGGTTTTGATTTTTCACCATTCACAATTAAATTTGCTCTATTGTTCTTATATACCTCTCTAATCCATGATACAAATTTTTCTCCACACCTCATTTGGTCTAACAATTTAAACATAAATTCATGATTTATATTGTCGAACGCTTTTTCTGCGTCTACAAAGATCAATAATCCTTTTCGTTCATTGTACTTTTCGTAATATTCCAATACATTTAGAACTGTACGTATATTATCTCTAATATTTCTCTTTGGAAGAAAACCACTCTGATCAGGATGTATGATTTCTTGTGCTATATTCTTTAATCTTTCTGCTAATATTCTTGTAAAAATCTTATAATCTATATTCAATAACGATATGGGTCTATAATTTTTAGGTTCTTCTGGATCTTTTCCTTCTTTTAGTATCAGTGTTATATTCGCCTCGTTCCACGAATCCGGCTTCCCTTTATTTATTATTTCATTAAACATTTTCAACAATGGTAAGGAGAGTTCTTCCTGACATTCTTTGTAATACAACGCCGAAAACCCATCTGGTCCTGGTGATTTGTCGATCTTCATCTTTTTTAATGCTTCCACCACCTCCATCATTGTAATATTTGCATTCAATCTCCGCTGTTGTTCTTCCGTTAATATCATGATATTCTGATCTAAATATTTATCAATTCTCGCTTTGATCCCTTTGTTAGTTTCATTATCGTACAGTGTCTTGTAATATTGCCGAAAAGTTTCCATTATTTTCTTTTGGTCTGTAAATATTTTATCTTCTTTCTTTACTCTTAATATCAAATTTCTCTCCTTCCTTTTCCTTAATCTATTCGCCATCCATCTTCCCGGTTTGTCTGCACTTTCAAAATGTTTTAGTCCACTTTCAACATCCTATGGAAATACATCCCTGCAAATCTGTCTATTATGCTGGTCAAGCAAGAGAGACCTACTTGCCTTAGAACTTTCCCAATTTGGCATGGACAGTCCCAGTTACTCCTCTGTTGTCCTACTTTTTCAGTTGCTTTTAACTTTTAAAAGTTAACAAATCCATGTGTTAAGTTATATCTACCATGTGACTCCACACTGAATGGAACAGCAGGCAATACAGCATTTGTCTGCCTGGGTTCTTGCATAAGAAGATCCTTGTTAAATCAGACCAAATGCCTATTTTGATCACTAAACTGTTCCCATAGTGACCAATCAGATGCTCCAGGGGGAAGCCCACCAGTAGGAGAGCAGAGCAGACTGCCATGACTTGTTATTCTCCAGCAACTTGGAGCCGAAACACACCCTGCCTGTGATACTACTAAAGGTAAGATAAAACCATCAGAAGTGGTAACCATTGACAGATCTTATTCTTCATTAATTTATCTCGCTGTTCCCATTCAAACTCATCCACACTGGTGGCTGATGCTACATATCATGATAGCAAATTCCCTTGTTGCACTGTGTGCTGTGTGAACAAATACATCCCAATATCTATCCCAAAACTGTTACCTTTCAGTTCTATTGGGTGAACCTGGGGCCTGTTGTTACTTTGATGGAAGGGGAAAAGCTTCTCCCTGTCTGCTTTCCTCACACCACAGATAATTTTGTAAATCCTTGTTAAGCCTCCCTTTATTGAGTCCTGACCTTTTAAAATAAGTTTTTAAAAACACACACAAACTATGACTTTCCCTCATCGGGGAAAGGAAATGTTCCAGCCCCTTCCTCTTTGACTATCCTTCCCCCACATCTGTGATATCCCCTCGAAAGGCCCAGTGTCCAAAACTGTTCACTAGTTTTCAAATATGGTCACACCATAGCTTTCTATGAAAGCATTGTGATACTGGCAGTTTTATTTCTGATGCTTTTCCTAAACATCCCCAATATGGCATCTGAACTTTTCATAACTGGGTCAATATTTTAAGTGCATTTTTATCCACCCCAACACCTAACAATTAAATCTCATGCCTGTTTATTTACCCCATGGAGACCAATAGGACATATGCGTAAGTACTCAAAAGATGGTGGGCTAAGTTTGGACCTTCACTACCCCTGAACAAGAGATATACTATTCACACACAGTAGTTTCTGCTGAATTTTGAGGCTTGTGGTTTTTTGTTTTTCCTTTTCGGCATTAACCCTAAATGTGTACCTATGCACTTGTCCAGCCTCAAAGAAATTTCATGTCACACGCTCTCCCCCTACCAAAAAAAGAGTGGAAGGCATGATATTGGAATATGAGATTGAGGACAGTTGGATTCAAAGATTTTTGAAATAAGCAGTATTCTGACATTTGTTAAAAGAAGAAATTAGCTCAAAAATTGACTTGGAACCTCTTGAACAACAGAGCAAGGATACGCTCTCTTAACAGAGGCTATAGAACTCTTCCTATCAGTTTCGTCTTCTCTTAGGACTAGAAGAGAGCAGATATGGAAGAAGGAAGAGAAACTTGTCAGGAGCGGGAAGCTTGGAAAGTAGAGGTACAAACACCAAACCTTGTAAATAGCTACTGCTGGGAGTGACTCTAGGGACCATGAACATGATTAATGATGAGTGTCTGCTGGGGATTGTCTGTGTTGAGGGAAGATAATTGAGTCTCTATTTTGAGGTGATAGAATTACTGATTGGATTGCAAAATTAATTGGTGTTGTTTGAGGGGGAAGAATTGATTTGGGGAAGCTGATAGAAGAGCAGTGAGAGCACAGAAGAAAGATTAAGGATATCTCTCTCCTGCCATCTTTCACACTGCCTCTTTTATGAACTACACACAAACAATTTGCAGCTTCACGTAGCTACCAATTGCACAGGTCACACCAAAGGGGAATTTCCCAAGACCCACATTTTGCTGGATTTTGTCTATCCGTTCAAAACTGTACATCATGCAAGGAGAGCAATAGTTCAAAGCAATATCCCCCAAGCAGGACAACTCCAGATTCCCAAAAGAACCAACCGAGCCAAATTAAGGCTGATGGAAATATGAGAAGTTGGGCAAAGATTACAATTTGGAGACATGGGAGGCTCAAAACACTAGGACAGATGGGTATATGTTAGAAGAGCTGAAACAAAAGATTTCTCTTAAAACAAGGCCTTATGAGCCATGCTCAGCCTTAATACATTAGCTCCTCACTCTCTATTATAAATCTGGCACTGAAATTTATTCTAATATGTGTTTAAATAATAGCCTGCACTCCTAGGCCATTTCCACACTTGACTGTTATAGTGCTATTATTCCACTTTCAACATCGTATCGAATCCTGGGGCTTTTGAGGCCCCTCCCTAAACTGCAAACCCCAGGATTCCATAGGATGTTGGAAGTAGAAAAATAGCACCATAACAATCTAGTGCGGAAATGGCCCTTGGTTATCACAAGGAAAAAAAACTATTCTCCCCTTATAACATGAACATTTATGGCAATAACAATTAGAGTGATATGAGTGAGTAATTTTAGAGTGATTTTAACTGAGTGGTTCTATTACTGAGAGAAGCTAAAGATTATGCTGGAACTGCACTTTATGTGCATTGTTTATCCAGAAATTAGTTTTTCCTGTTACAGAATTTAGGTTACTTCACAAAGTTGTATTTTCATTTTGTTATTATTTTTAAAAGAGAGAGAGAAGCGTCCATAGCCCTGAATATACTGAAGTGCATCAATCCAGTTTTCAGTCCCAACTGAAATTAATGGAGCTTACATAAGTGTTGTCTTGACAATCTCCCATTGATTCAATGGGTCTACTTTAAATGAAACTAACAACTGGATTCAGGTCAAGGAACACAACTGCAAATTTGCAAAGTATTGTAAAATTGTCTGCCAAGAAATCGTCTGCCAAAGAAGTGGTTCAGATACAAATGTAGTGGGTTTGTTTTGTTTTTTGTTTGGCAGTGATAGCAGGGACTTAGCAGACATACAAATGTCAACAAGCACTGTCCTAAAAGAAAGTCCTAACTTTTTCTTTTACCGTTTGTGGTAGTTTGAAGTATCTTCAATAGTTTTCACTCCAGTCCTCTTTTGCCTTTTAATTTGCTCACTTTAAAAGTTTGCTAAGTTGGGTGACTCAACAGATATTTTTAGAATCAACACATGAACATCATGTATCAAGTGAAGTTGACTAATATTCATGCCACAGATATTCAGATGACACCTACATTTCTAGGGGTTTTTTTCCAATGGTAATCCAAGGAAGCTGTTGAGGTTCTGAATTGATATCTGATGTCAGGTATCTATAATGGACTGGATGAGAGAAAACTGAAACTTTAACAAGACAGGGTGCTTCTGATCAGTAGCTATATCAGGAAAATGAGGTTCACTGGTTTAGATGGTAGTTGAGGTGGAGGGAAGCACTCCTAGATTTGTTCCTGTACTTGGTTGCCCAGGTTTCAACAATGCCCAGCTTTTGCTCATCTGAGAGTGCTATCACATGAAAAGATTGCTTGAGGTGCCCAATCTCAGATGACATAGGCCATAGGTACATCTTTTTGGCTTACTGTAATGTGATCTGGAGGGTTGCCTCTAAAGACTGTTGGAAACTCCAGCTGGTTCAGAGCATTACAAATTTGTGATCGAGGCTGGTTGTAGTAAGCATGCAGTTCCTGGATCACAACAGTTACACTACCTGGCAATTTACTTCCAGATGCGATTAAGGTGTTCATGATGGCTTAGGACCAGCTGCATAGCTTCAAACTTTTTTGACAACTCTCAGAATCTCCCAACAAGTGGTTAAGAAATGGTAATCTAATGGACTCTGGTTGGGGAACGTAATTAAGACTAAGCTGTGGGATCAGGCTACCTGAAAACCTACCCACTTAGGTGCTGATATCTTTCAAAGTGCTTCCCTCTCAGTGTAGCCTAGTTACCATGATGTATATTTGCTGTGAATTTCTGAGGAAGAATCTTCTCAGTAGTTTCTCAACAACTTTGGAATTCTCTTCCTAGGGAGGTTCACCTGGCACCCTTATTAGTGCCATCCATCAGCAACACATTTTAATTATAGTTGTTGTTGTTGTTTAAGCAAGTATTTGGCCTACTGAGCTGATTTGACTTTCTTCCTGCTCTCTGTTTTAACCTAGCTTACTGCTATTTTTTTAAAGAACATATTTCTATGATCTTATGTGTATTTGATTTCTTAGATGATCTCATTGCTATTGTTATGTTGTTGTCCCTTCACATTTTAATACAGAGATCTAAGGCATATTTTCTAAAAATATGGAGGAGTCCAAATGTAATTAAATAAATCAAAGGACAAATATTTCCAAAATGAATGAGTCTTACCTTAGCAGATTACATTAGGCAAAACACCGCCAACCTCTAAACGACTGGCCCTTGATGTTGGATAGGTTGATTTATTGTAACGCCAAAACTCCTGACAACATGCACTATGGGTCTGGTAATACTAAGCCATTTTTCAAATCTCTTTTCATGCTACTGGCAGCCTCCTCTTCCCACATTTTCCCATCAGGCAGCTCAGCAACAGAACACTAAATTAGAACATTCTTCTCTCCTCTGATTTTTCAAATCAGACTTCCTTTCAAACACAAAACTTGAGGAAGGCTTTGCATTGTGTTCACTGAACAAAGTTGACTGGATGGACTACAGACAACTGTGCTTTGGGAATGTGTGCCCGTAGACCAGGGCCCAGGGCCTTTGGTTGGCTGCAGTGTTCTACAACTGGGTGCGTCATCACAGAGAGTATATGTGTATTTTCTTTCTCGTTTTCTCTTCCCTTTGTTCTCATTGCAACACATCAACTATATAGTTCATATCTCAGTCTCATTGGGAGATGTCAACTGGTCAATCAATATGACCCTGTGGCCCAGCTGAATGGTCAGGCATCCATGTCACATTCTTGTGCACTAGGATTGCCATGAGACCCAGCTGGGTAGATATTTCCTGCATTCTAGCCATAGCAACCGCTGCCCCTTTGGATAAATAGCAGGCTCAGGTTACCATGGTTTTTTTCCTATTTTTTAAAAAAGAAATTCCTAGTCCTTAAAGAAACAGATATATGGGAGCAACAGGCAGAGAAGAGATGGCTACAACAATATTTTGTAGTTTCTGGTTCTCTGAATGCCGCTCCTCATCCAAATCCATGCTCCTCTGATTTTTGGGTGTATCCATTATATATTTAATTCTTTGAAAGCTGAAAATAGGGGATTTACCAGACAAACCAAGATAATTATATTATTATTAGATGTTATTAGGAAGTTTTTGCTAATAATAATAACAGTGAAATGGAATATAATAAGTCTTAGAATGTGTATTAATTTCCATATATATATATATATATATATATATATATATAAAATTTTATTAAAATCCCAACATATAAAACAAAAATTATCATTGTATTCTTAATTATCATATTACAACTGTCTTCCTTCCTCTCTGGGTTACAGTTTTTATCATTTCATTGAACTATTATCAACGCTTCACAATAAATTGTTAGTATATCTACTTAATTCATTACTTCCTGTTTTTCTACTCAACTTTACATGTTCCATGATATTTCTCTGCGTTTTATCTTGTAACAACGTTTAATACCAAGAATTACGCATTGTTCCCTGTCAAGACCCATCCCGCTTCCGAAATCATCTACCATTCTTTATTAATATCATCATCTGATTTCCCTTTTAATCACAGTGAAACAATATCTGCATTTCTATTTTCAATAAGAGTTGCCCACCATTGTTCTGTCATAGGTATTACATCACTTTTTCAGAGCCTTGCAAATTCAATACGGGCAATCGAAACCATATACAAGATTATAAACCTTTGGCAAACCTCTTGATGAAGCTTCAGATAAACTATACATGGGAGAAGATTGAGGGCATTTCTTTTATTTACAAACAACAGCGTTATAGAATAAATACAGTGTATAAAGCTAAAGAAATTATGGAAAGATTGAAGAAAGATCTTCAGAAAACACCAATAGGAGGAAAGGAAAAAGAACAGCAATCGCAAGAAGAAGAAAACAAGGAAATGACACAGATTCAAACAGAGGAGAACAAAGGAGCGATAGGACAGATACAGGACCCAGAACAAGAAATAGAAGAGGAAGGAGAGCTTGCGGATGAAGGCATAGAAGGCTAATTGAATTAGATTACATAAATTTAATAAACAAAATAGCAAGATGGGGTTCAAAGTATATTCTTGGAATATAAAAGGATTTAACTCAGAATATAAAAGAAGACAGATATTTCATCATCTGGAGAAACAAAAATTGGATATAATTTGTCTACAAGAAGTTCGGATTAGAACCCAAGACATGAAGTATGTTCGGAATCTGAAACTAGGTAGCTGTTTTGCTGCAACAATTGATCAGAAGAAAAGGGGAGTACTGATATATGTTAACACAAAATATGGTGCACAGCAAAAATTCTGTGATAAAAACGGAAGATATTTGGCGGTGGAAGTTGATGCATCGCAAGATGTTAATAGTAGGAATATACACACCAAACGGAGCTAAAGGAGAATTTTTCCTGAAAATTAATATGGAAATACAGAAATATTTACAAGAAACTGGAAATGCAAATGTGATAGTTCTTGGGGACTTTAACGGAGTTATAAATCCCACATTGGACAGATCAGTACAGAAGTTGGTGCACAGAAATAATGGAAATAATGGAAAATTACCAAAAAGTTTTTTCCAGATGATGGAAAATCTAGATCTTTATGATGAATGGAGATATAAGAATGGACAATTAGGTGGATACACATTCTACTCGGATAGACATAAATCTATGTCTAGAATTGATATGATTTTGATATCAAAAGACGTGTTACTGAAGACATCGGAAATGGACATTCTCCCCAATTTATGTTCAGATCATAATCCCATACAAGTGACTCTTAGAGTTATGACTAGAGAGAGATCATGGAAGTTTAATGAGGACATATTTAAGAAGGAAAAATACATTAAACAAGCAAAAATAGAGATAAATAACTATTTCAAGGAGAACATTACACCAGAATTACCAATGAAGACAATTTGGGATGCAAGTAAAGCTGTGATGAGAGGAAATCTAATAAGGAGGTCAGCTGAAATAAGAAAAGAAAGGAAACAGGTTGAGGAAATGATCTTGGGAAAAAATGAGAAAATTGGAGAAACAGATGAGGGAAAACCCAACGGACATTAATATAAGACAGAAGATGAGGGTTTGTCAAGCCGAACTTAATCAATTAAATTTGGGTGAAATAGAGCATCGAAAGCGTAGAGCTAAACATACCTACTTTGAACAGGTGAATAAACCATCTAAACTTTTGGCAAACTTACTTCGTGAAAGAAGACAAAGAAATACTATAATGGGAATTAGAACTGGGGACAGAAAAACTAAAAAGCAAGAGGAGATATAATGGACTTTTTAAAAATTTTAAGTAAAGTTGCTGAGTAATGTCTCCTCAATAAAAAATCAGAGGGAAATGGAAGATTACTTGGAAAAAAAGAACAAAATGAGATTCACAGAAGAACAAAAAACTACACTAAATAAACCAATATGTGTGATGGAGATAGTAGAAGCTATCAGAAACATGAAAAATGGCAAATCTCCTGGACCTGACGGCTTTACAGCAGAATACTCCAAAATTTTGGAACATGAACTCTCAATTCCACTACAAAAGACAATGAATGAGATAAGAAAAGAAGGCACACCAAATACATGGAAGGAAGCCAACGTAGTTTTAATACCCAAAGAAGGAAGAGATTTAACCGACGTTAAAAATTACAGACCTATCTCACTTTTAAATACAGACTACAAGATATTTGCTGCTATTTTGGCTGAGAGACTTAAAAAGTCTTCAAGATAACATACACGAAGACCAGAATGGATTTTTACCAAAGAGAACAATGCGCAGGACAGTATTAAACATAATTGAATACTATGAAAGACATAATGAAAAGAAATTAGCCATGGTGTTTGTCGATGCGGAAAAGGTTTTTGATATGGTCAACTGGACATTCATGAAGACGGTCATCAAACAGACACAAGTAGGAGAAAAATTCATCTCTTGGACTGAAGCAATTTACAGCCAACAAACAGTGAGACTGATTATTAATGGTGAGAGAACAAAACAGATCGAACTTCATAGAGGAACAAGGCAGGGTTGTCCTTTGTCACCTTTGTTATTTATAATGACATTGGAAATTCTCAATAATACCATATGGGAAGAAATTACAATAAGAAGAGTTCAGATAAGGAAATATCAGTACAAGCTTAAAGCATTTGCGGACGACCTGGTTTTGTTTCTAGAGGATCCTCTCAATAGCGTACAAAGATTGATGAATATTATTCAAGAATATGGAGAATACTCAGGATTTAAGATAAACAAGGAAAAGACAGTGTCTATAATAAAATATATGAGAGAGAAAGAAGATATGGAGTTCAAACAGATAACGAGATTTAATAAAGGACAGAAAGCAAAATACTTGGGAGTTTGGATTTCCAAGAGAAACAATGAGCTTCTTCAAAATAATTATGAGAAAAAATGGAAAGAGATAACTAAAGATTTAGAGAAATGGACTCAAATGCGATTATCTATGTTGGGAAGAATGTCTGATATAAAAATGAATATACTACCCAAGATGAACTATCTTTTTCAAAATATTCCTATTATCACAAATGCTAAGACCTTCACACAATGGAAGAGAGATGTAGCTAACTTCATATGGCAAGGTAAAAAACCAAGAATAAAATGGAAAGTCATGACTGACATAACAAGAAGAGGAGGCTTGGGATTACCGGATTTACAAGTATACTTTAAAGCTGCGGCATTCACTTGGATAAAGGACTGGATGGATCTACAAAATACGAGAATGCTGGCTTTAGAGGGAGCCGATCTAAGGCTGGGATGGGATGCCTATATGTTTTACGGAAAAGCGACAATCGATAAAGATTTTATACATCATTTTGTAAGAAAATCGTTATATAAAGTATGGAATGATTATAAGAATAAGAACATTAGGCAGCTACCCACCTGGGTCTCCCCTCAGGAAGCCTTTTTTGGAAGATGGTTAGACACAGAAAAAGGGTTGCGATATGAAAATATATTGGAGAAAAAAATATGAATACAAATATAAATGTTTTTAAGATGAAATCAAGAGAGAAATTGGAAATTGAAGGTATAAAGTTAAGCTGGTTTCCCTACAGACAACTGTCAGAAAGATTTCAGATGGATGTGAAAACTCAAGGAATAGAACAGAAGGAACAAGAAAATCTGTTGAAGCTTCTGTGAGAAATCCACCTCACTTATTCTTACATCTATATCAAGAGATAATACAACAACAATGTGAGGAAGAGACAATTAAAATAGCAATGATACATTGGCCACAAAATATTGGACACCCAATTCAGTTGGAATGGTGGGAACAAACTTGGCAATGAACAAAGAGGTTCATGGTAGCTCAGAACCTTAAAGAAAATTATTATAAGTTTTTTCATAGATGGTACATGACACCCGAAAAATTAAAGATAATTTATAAGATGGGTACAGGCCAATGTTGGAAATGTCAAAAGACTGCAGGCACACTATTTCATATGTGGTGGACATGTTCTAAAGCAAAAAAGTATTGGAATGAAATTCATAAGATAATATGTGATGTGTTGCAGGTTCAAATTGACAAGACGCCTGAAATGTATTTACTAAAAATGACACATATGTTAGAGGGAACTGTGGTAAAGAAATATTGGAGAAGAATATGTATAAATTTCTGAGCATCACACATGTGAAACTGTAAAAAAGGTCATGCCACTTAAGTCCCACTGCCCCTCCAAAAAAAGAGTAAGTTGTCAAGGTTGTTGCCGGGCAGGCAAAGTTTTCCTATGAGTGGACGGCAGAGAAAAGAGACAGTGTGGCCAGACAGACAGGTGCAAGGCCAACAGGATTGTTTTGGCTATGTCTTGTCTGTTAGAGAAGGCCACACGCCAGAGCACTGATTGGGTCACCCCACTTGTTTCAGGGTGACAAGGTAGCATAAAAAGGCTGGTGTTTGCCTTGACCAGCTGCCAGTTTGATGCCCTAGCTGGACCTGCCACGCCATTGGCAGTGCACTGTTTGTAATGGGAGATGCTACCAGATTTTTCTCTGTTATCTTCTGTTTTTCCTCTTTATCTAATTGCTGGAAAGCAAGCATGTTTTTGCTAAGCCTTATCTTAAGAGTGCGGCAATAAATCAGTACTCTAAGCCTAATTAATGAGCCTCTGGCATTTTTTCTGCTACACGGGGGCTCACTGCTGCAGCAAAGCCTTGCTTCACAGATAGCACTCTGCTCATGCTCAGAGGAGCCAAATCCTGCAAACCCTGACATAAGTATCATGTTCTGGTGTAATTTTTTTTCCCTAGGGCAGTCTTCTTCAGTTCTTATTAGATTAGCTGTAAATTCTGCAAAACAGAAAATACTTGTAAAAGGTGCAGACTGCAGTCAAACATGTGATAAATTATCTTCAAAATAATGGTGCTTATGATTGACAGAAGTTAAAAGGTTTCTTTCCTCTGGGAATAAAGAGCTTCCTAAGTGAGACAAAGTGTAGAAGCAGGAGAGGGTATAAACATTACTCCAGATCCTCAGCTGGAAATTTGCTGGGACTTCTCATATCACCGTAAATTACAGTTTTAACTGGAAGGCAATTAGTACATACATCCAGAAACTAAAATATATGTGGCAAAAATGGGTGTCTAATAACCACTTCCAATAATAATTTCCATACTAGATCTCATTCTGCGAGGCAATTAATGTTGCATTAGCAAAAAATATGCACCCAAAATCGACTCTATGAAAAAAACTATTTCCTGTGAAATAATTTCTTCTTTTCACACCGAGTATATACGTTTAAATCAAAACTTGGAAAAGTTATTTTTTGGACAACAACCTCCAGAATCCCCAGCCATCATGACTTCTGGGAATTCCGTCTAAAGGATTCCAGAAAGCATAATCCAAAAGTAACTTTTCCAAAGTCTGGCACTATCGATTGCAATCCCTCTTGTAAATAGACGTAGATTGAAGGAGACTTTTTAAAAACCCTTTGAGGTTCATTTAACGACACAGTGCTGGATGGATTCAGGCTTGCAAGCCCAAGATTCCACCCAGACAAACAATGAAACAAATGTTATATAGAGTTATTACAAAAACATACAGTGGGAACAACTGAACAACAAAAGGCTATGGCATACATACAAACCCTCCAATAAGGAGCAAGCACTCTTTCCAAACAGATTCTTTTTATCTTATTTTGATGTTCCAGCTGTTGTGATATGTCAAGATGCTTTGGAACATGGCTCAGAGAGCTTTGTACATGCTTAACTTGAAAGTCCTTGGAACTTACAACATTTTCTATGTCTAAGCAAACAGTATACTTGAATATGCATAA
This sequence comes from Iguana delicatissima, assembly GCA_948472985.1. Lineage (NCBI taxonomy): Eukaryota > Metazoa > Chordata > Lepidosauria > Squamata > Iguanidae > Iguana > Iguana delicatissima. Next base: position 960,376 of record CAOKZL010000430.1, read on the forward strand.
TATAAGTTTAATGAAGTGCAATATACTTAACCAAGTAGTTGATAAAGGAAACTGGCCATTATCATTTCCTTGAGATTAAAATATAGTGATAGTTAAGGATGCTTAACTAAGTAGCTGATGGAGAATACTGGCCAGTATCTTTAGTCAAACATTTAAATCACAAAATACCAGAACACTTTCTTATGTGGGTTTCAAAGTTACCAGGAAAAAACATTGTTGTTGTTGCTGACTTATGTTATTTCTGATTTATAGGGAGCCTAATTTGACCCAATCTTGGGGTTTTCTTGTCAAGATTTGTTCAGAGAGGTTTGCCTTTGCCTTTCTCTGAGGCTGAGAACATGTGACTTGTACAAGGTCATCCAGTCAGTTTTTATAACCAAGAAGGTATTCAAACCCTGGTCTTCAGAGCTGTATTCCAATGCTCAAACCACCACACCATGCTTAGGTGTGTGTAAAGATCCAGAATATAACAGACATACAGCAAACAAGACAATTGGCTATGTAAGTTCCAGATCCAGCTACAGAGTCATAGAATCGTAGAGCTGGAAAAGACTACAAGAGCCATCAAGTTCAACCCCCATGCAGAAATACACTATCAAAGCATTCCCAGCAGATGGTCATTTAACTGTTTTGAGCCTTTTTGTCTAGACACTGCAGGCTAATAGAGTTCCATTGCAAGCAATGTAAATTATAAGAATAAGATAAGGGCACAAAAATCTTTTAAGTTATATAATTTTTATTGTTTTAACTTCAATCCAAACTGTAATCGCTAGCGAAGGCAAAAAAAACCCAAAGTTATGCTTGCTGGAAATGCACCCAGAAGGGTACATTCTTTCATGTGTGGTGGGAATGCGATGCGGCTAAGACGTTCTGGAAAGGCGTGCATAATAAAATCCAAGAGATATTAAAAATTAAATTTGCGCTATCCCTGAAATTATATTTGTTAAATATGATAAAAAAAATTACAAATTGATAAATGTAAGAAGAAAATAGTCCTTTTTATGATCACAGCTGCTAGGCTATGTTACACTCACTTACGGAAGGAGCCACCATCTCCAAGATTGGAAGATTGGTTAATCAAATTATATGGTATGACAGAGGTGGACATTATTATGGAATCTTTGGAGGGTAGGGGAAAGGAGAAGCCATTGAGGGATGGAAAATGGTTTCGCTAATCTGGATTGACATGTGAGGAAATAAGGTGATATCTTTTATTGAATAACCATATATTATTTCCCTTTTCTTATAGGAGACTGGACAGGTTAGACCCGATGTTGGAAAGGTCAGAAATTCTAACGAAATTCAGGGTGTTTACAGGTTAAAAGTGAGACTTTTGGGTGAAGCAGGTAGTCGAGGAATTAGCTTGGGTTTCTAAAGTAGAGATTATGAATATTTGATGTATATATCAGTTATATTTAAGTTACAGATATAAGGTATAAGTAGTGATGGTGTGGATAATTCTTGTAGATGCTGCAATTTAATTTGTATGGGTTAGCTGTCATGCTTTGATGTACTAGAAGGAAGTTCCAGATAAGGAAGCATGTCAGTTTCAGCAATGTTAGGTGGGGTAGGGGGGTAAACAGAGTACTTAACTGTCTGATTTATGTTGGTTTGTATTGTATTGTATTGTATTTTTTCCCCCACTATGTATGTATATGTGTATTTGTATTTTACATTTGGCTATATACGTTTGTTGGTATGTAATTTGTGTTATATGTTTAATTAATCAATAAAGCATATTTTTAAAATTTAAAAAAATATTAAAAAAAATCCAAACTGTAATCAGCTCTTCCGGGGCAGGGGGTTCCTCTCAAGAGGCAGGATGTGCTCCTTTTGCATGTTTTTTCAGTGTGTGTATATGTTGCGGGGGTGATAATGTGTATCGTAGCCCTGCTCGATTACTGTTGAGAACATATCTTCCAACATTTCAGCCAAAATCCCGCACACACGTGACCAAGCAATAGCAGAGTGTTGTTAAGAAAGCAGTAGGTATTAATGAGAAAGGGTTCACAAGCTAGAAGAGGCTGGAACAGCCTGCTTCTGCCTGAGTCTGTTGGGAAGGGCAAGATTCTACCCCCCTTCCTCTCCTCTCTCCCTGTTGAGTTAATTGAATGCAAACCATTTCTTCACTTTGAATTCAATTTGCAGCAACTGAAGGAAACTGAGAACAAAGGGGGAAAGTGGGAGGAGGAGAGAGAAACTAGACGCTGAGGGCTACAGTTAGCCCTCCACATTTGTGGGTTTAACTTTCATGGATTGATTTGTGAGTTTCTCCAACCCCTGCTCCCCCCACCTCAGGTGCTTCTTTTGACGGGAACCTTCCATCTCAGTAGCTCCGATCAGACCACGCAGCCCGTTAAAAACCCACCTCTAGCCCCCTTCTTCCTCCAACAGCTGCTGCCTCTTCCAGCCAAAGATGACTCACAGCTCAATTTCTCAGCACAACAAACCCTCTCTGATGCCCCTCCCTATACTCAAGGAATGAAATGGGCAAGAGAGAAGAAATATAGGGCTACCATGATGACCCACCCCTTTTTCCTCTCCTCTCCATGACCTGGTTTGGGCCCTGGATGTCTATTCTTCCCACCATGCCTCAGCCCCCTTCCCACAGAGACCCATGCACATTTTGATATTTTTGGTTTTTCCACTTTTGCAGGGACCCTGCTTCCTTAACTCTAGCCAATGGAGTGGGATGGTTGTAACCTTTAAAAGCAGCTAAGAAAGTAACTGGGACTGTCCCTGCCACACTGGGACCACTTCCGCACTGGACTGTTATAGCACTATTATTCCACTTGCAACATCCTATGGAATCCTGGGGTTTGCAGTTTCGGGAGGGGCCACATGGCTCCTCCCGAAACTGCAAAACCCAGGATTCCATAGGATGTTGCAAGTGGAATAATAGCGCTATAACAGTCCACTGCAGAATGGGTCTGAGACATTTGGAGAATATGTGAGAACATACTCACTACTGTTAGAATAGCTCTTAAATCAACAATATATCAACAATACATATTAAAATATTTGAATACATGAAAGGTATAAACCTTCTGTAGAAATTTTGATCCTTTTGCAAAAATTGAAATAGACCTTTTTTTAAAAAAATGTTGCTAATAAATCAGTGTAGTATAATGCAGTTTGTAGATCTTCATTGTATATGAATTTTTTGTTACAAAGTAGGCAGTATATAATTATCTTTAACAAATGGTACTGCTGTATGTATCTAGGTCATCTCATATTATATAATTATTCTTATCATTGTTACCTTATTATTTCTCATTTAAAATGCTAATTATAATAATTAAACAATAAATATTCAATACACAGATGTACATTTATAAATCATTTTAATATTTTTTTTAAATCATAACATTAAAATGCTGAAAAATGAACAGAGTAGGCATTTATAAATAAATAATAAGAAAAAGAAAGCACAGCATATATATAGGAAAACAATGAAGTATGAAACAACTTGATCAAGGCATCAATAAGCATACTTGCTCAACTGTAAAACATTAATAAATATTAATTTCTGAAATGTTATTTCCTTCCTTGTATTTAATAAAGAGACACAGGTCACACATACAAAAGCTCTATTGACTACTGTCTCTCAAACTAAGTATATCATAAATGTGCTATGCATCAAAATTTATTAATCCAGTCTTAACTTGAAATTAATTTTATATTTTCCCAGGGATTTTGTGTGTGTGTGTGTGTGTGTGTGTGTGTGTGTTGGTTTTTGGGGGAGTTTTGGCAATAGTTAATCTTGCTGCTGCTAGCAGGCTGAAGATCAAAGGCCCGAATCCTAAAGTTAATCCCAACTAGATTAGACCCACTGAAACAATGGAACTTACTTAAATGTGTGCTTATCAAGTTATCATTGATTCAATGGATCTACTTTAGTAGGGACAAACTAAAATAGAATTTAAGGAATTGGCTGGAGTATTTTTGGGTATCCGTGAATGGAAAAGTTCTAATATTATGTTTTAAAATAGTACTCTTTTATTAAACCTTGATATAGTAATACACAATTCAATTTTGGTAAACTCTTTGGATTTTCCACTTCTAAAAACCTTGTCAAGTTTGATAATAAACTTCACCTTAGTCCAGTATTTATATGAAATATTGATATCAATTAGTTGTTCTGATTGTATTCTCTTTCTCTCTCCCCCCCCGCCCGCCTCCAAGAACTTCCCAGGTTATGCTTCGGTTACAGTATACTATAATATTGCATTTAACTCACAAAAACTCTTTGTGAGTAGTGGGGAAAAGTGAATTAAAAATCCAATCACTAGGCCCAAGTAAAAGGCAGACATGCTACATCAATAAGAACTTAGTTAACATTTATATAGGTTCTGGTGATCCAGCAATTCTAGATAGTTAGGACTGGGTTTAGCCTGTAGTTGTGATGTAGTTGGATTAAAGCTCTTTTTCACATTATCTGATGCGTTCAATATTGCTGAAACAATTTTGTTCTCAGAAGTCATCTAGCGCATCCCTGCAGTTTCAAACGGGGCGCTGCAACGGGTTAGCGCGCTCGCGTTTTTTAAAAACTACATGAAATGTGGTTTTTAAAAAACGCGCCGTGCCACCCCTGGCGGCCGCGCTAGGGCGGTTTGAGGTGTGGAACCTCCATTTTTCAAACCGCCCTAGTGCACCCCACAGTGTGGATGACCTCCGGATGAGGTCGCCCTAAGCCGTTTTTTTTACCCCGTGTGGAAAGGGCCTTAATTGACACTCTCTAATCCTACATTTAAGCTATACCGTGAGGCATACTCATTGAAATTGTAACCCCCCGGCAGAATCTTGACATTATAATGGCTTTAAAATGGAATTCTTTGAAGATTTTTGCACACATGCTATGCGGTCCCCCGCCCCTGAATAATGCATTGTTTCCTGCTGCATTATAAGGATGTCATCATGGGGGCCTGTAGGCTAACTTGGAGTTCCTTTTGGCATTGCAACTGTGTAACACATCCTTACAGCCACCACTGTGGGATGTCCTAGAGGAACCCCCTAATAGCACTGATATTTCATCAATTAGAGATTGGAAATTAACTATGCAGAAGTAATTAATTCCTGTTATGCATTATGGTGTTCTGAAAAGTGACCCCCTGTCAGTATTCAGTGCAGTGCTGAGAAAGTAACTCATTGTGTTACACTGTTGCACTGTTGCACTGTTGTCTACTTCTCTATTACTTTTCATTATTTTTTTTGAGAAAAGAACTTTAAGATTGATCAGAAGATAGCACCGAAAAAACTATAAGAGAATAATAGTGGAAAAGACCTATCAAATGCCTTTTAAAATGCCACTTCTGAAAGTAATTAGAAACATCACACCACTCTTACTTATCATATTACTTTTGAAATGTGTCACATGCTTTAATAACCCCATCAATACACAACAAGTTACAGGTAACTATGATATTTATAACTTCCAAGCATTGCCCTCCATAACAATTACTCATAAATAACAATATCACTCCAACATGTGTGTGTATGTGCCTTCAAGTCACCTGTTGACTTATGGCAACCTCCTGAATTTCATAGGGGCTTTTTGGCAAGGTATACTCAGAGATGGTTTTGCCAGTTCCTTCCTCTGAAATATAGCCTACAACACATGCTATTCATCAGCAGTCTCCTATCCAAATACTAACCAGAGCACACTCTGCTTGGCTTCTCAGAACTGATGCCTTTGGGATATTTAGGCCATAGAATCACATTCCCTGCATGAGAAGTAGATGTGCTGCACATGCAAACATTCATGGCTCCTTAACAGAGTCCATCTTTCCAACCACTTATAAATATCTGAACATGAAACTGCTTCATTGGGCCCGTCTAGCCTTGTATTGTCTGTTATCATTTGGATGCAGGTTTCAGGAAGAAATCCTTCCTTCTAGTCCCTGCTGTCTAAAACACAATGGTTGTGCAAGGAGATGCACCACCCCTGCCCAGTTAACCACTCCATCCCCTACCATTCCCATTTTGTACCCAAACTACTTTCCTCACCCTAAAGTCTCCATGAGCAGCCCGCTCACATCTACTCAGAGTGAACATTTGGGGTGCTCATGGAGACTGCCACATCTTGTTGGTCACCCTGTCTGCAGTGCATTTGTCTGAGGAAGAACATCTCAGAATGAGGCATTTGGGACTTGAAAAGGCCAGGAGAACCTGGCTAGCTGCTTCACATCTGCAGCAAATATGGCTTTTTTGGGGGGGGGGGTTGTTTGTTTGTTTTGGTGGGTTGTGGGAAATGGATGGAGTACAACTCTCCAGGAAGACCTGCCACCTCTGCAGAGAGCTTGACTAACTCCCCAATGTGTGCTAATGGGCAGAGGATTTCATGCTAAAATGTTCAGCTTAGATCTTTATTCTTTTTCAGTCTAATTTTTGGTATCTCTTGTTTGTCCTACAGTTGTGTCACAAACATACCAGAAGGTAAATACAATATATGGATGGGAGATAATGGCTAGTTTGGGAGTTAATGTCCCATCCAAAGGGGATTACTGCTGCTGTAACATCTCACAGCAAGCAATTAATGGCACCCACAGCACCTTAAAAAAAAATTAACAGCAGCAGCACAGTTGAGTGACTATTGGAAAATTGGTCATTCCTTAGAGATTAATGAGCAATTTTCTGTCAGAGAACAGAGTGCACTCTGGTAGAAAACTGACAAAAGCTGCCCTGGACTCTGAGGATTATTTTTAACAATCCATTTTGTTGTGTATATTTAAAAAGAAACTTGTGGATATCACCACCAACCCAGAAGTATATTCTCATTATTTCCCCCCTCCTTTTAAACATCACAAGTCAGTAAAAGGCAAGATACACTGGACTGGCTATCTAGAATCTAAAACAACCAATTATAGTTGAATAACCAACAAGGTGTAAAACATTAAATAAGGGATTTTCCCCTGTCTTCAATTGCTTGCATTTAGGTTTGTTAGACAAATAAGTGCCAGCAAGGTAAGCAATTAAGTTCCATTTAAATCAGTCACAACTGATTAATGTGAATTGTTTCACTATTATTGCTTAAGTGTCTCCAAACAGGTATTCCCTTAAAAAGCATAAAGTTTCAGAAGATAACTGCTTGATTAAAGAAATGTAATTATGCATATCACAAAATGAAACTCATTTCAGAGGCTTGATGTGAAGTGCTCAATACAGAACAATGCTCACATTTCCCTCTACAAAAAAACAAAAAGCCTCTGGTTTAAAATTGGGAGTGATTCTCCTTCACAAAGCAATTCAATTTTTACAAAATAGGTCTTTTAAAAGAGCATCCCATAGCAAACTGGTCAGCTGCCAAGGTATAACCAACTAGGATTTTAAAATGGCAGAATAATACCATCCAGTGCCTAAAAGAAACCCAATCAGTTTCTACGTAGCACAGGGATAAACTACAAGTGGGCCAAATATACCCTCGCTATCGCTAATTATTTTCTTGGCTCCTGCCATCCCCACTTACTGTTGCCGCCATCAGCACTAGCACCCCTCTGAAATGTGTTCACACAGCCAAAACGGGTCCTTTTCTCCCTTCCTTTCTAGAAAGGAAAGAAGCTCTCTTTATTTGGTGGAAATCGCAATGTCAGTGGGAATCTTGGTAAAAGAGGAGGTGGTGTGGCCGCTGTTGGGTTGTGGAGGAGACCAGGGTCCCCTCACATTGAGAGGTTGTTCAGGAGGAAACACAGGAGGAGAACACAAACATAATGGGTTAGAGTCAACAGTCTTTCTCTACTAGGACAAAACTTCACTGGGGAAAGAGAGTCTAAGGAACTACACTTTGAAAAACCTGCCAACTATTTTGAATTAAAAATATGTTAAATGGTAGCAAATGCAGCCAACATAGAAGTGAGTCAACATATATTTAGTGAGTGGAAAACCATCTATAATATATTGTATATGGTATAATATGCAGCATGCAAGATAGTAAGAAGCATATGACAATAAGATGAGAACTAAGAGATGTACTGGGGTAAATATGAGATTAAACAGTTGTACAAAGAAGAATGTTGTACAGTGGAACAGAACAAATTACAAAAATCCTGGAGTTACAGTAATTCATTTTTTAATCTTCATACTTCAAGTTGTCTCCTTTCTCACTTAAAGCTGATAAACACATTACACATTACCACACAAACATCCTATAATTATAAATAATCCTCTGACATTATCCACAAAGGCTACTTTTTATAAACCTAGTTCTTCAAGTAGCAGCTGAAGTAGTCATTCTCAGCTCAGGGACGGGAGAGAATTTCATTGGGTTCATAATTCCTGGTGATAATATCCATTTCACACACCCCTGAACTTGTTGAAAAACAAAACATTCCATTGCCTCCAAAATATGCACATTTATGAGGCTTGTGTGAAAAATGCCTAGAGTTTTTTTTAATGTGAATGGCTAAAATTGCACAGATTTGAAAAATATGTATTAGCATATTGTGGTCAACGGCAAAACTGCATAATTGTTTTCAAGGAAATTAGAAAATATAACTGCTTAAGTTGTTTTACAAGAAGAAAAATCTACGGCCCTTTCCGTACCATACCTTATTAGAATGTTCTTCCATTATAATCCCAGCTTTGCCATTCACACAATGGTAGCAGGTTAGGAATGCTCTCATCCGCACCCTTCCGCCTGAAGCAGATCAGTAGCAGTATAGCCACTGGTGTTCCTTCGACACTACAGTGTCGTTGGCCAATCACTCCCTTTCCCACACCTTTATCCTGCCCCACAGCTCCTGATTGGTCAAGGTTTTTTTTTATAAGCCATACTAGCACAGCCGCATTATAACCTCACGACACACCAGTACACTATTGTGTTTGTGCTCTATAACATTAAAAAATGTATTTAAAAAATAAAAAAAACTCAAGGAAGAAATTTAAAATAAACATGGAGAGGTGGTAGATTCCAAACTTACCATGCCATGGGAGTCACTGAGGAGTGACAAGCTGGGCATGCCCATACCCTGCCCACTCCTGGATCCATAAGAACAGGAAGCACTATCAAGGACTGACACAGTTGATGGGATAGAAGCACTAAAGGAAGCTCTTCATGGATTTTTTCTGGAAATGGTATAAGGTAGTTTTGCATGTGGATGAGATAGCAGCTGGATAGTGATGATGTCATGCGGTAGCATGACTCCTGGCCTGGAAACAACCCATCGCTGTTATGGGATAGCGATGTAGCGTGGAAATGACCTACATCTCACAACCAGATATCAAACAAGGGAAGGAAAAGACTGCAGGTGGGCTTTTTGAGAAATTAAACAATGCCAAACTAAGGCCCGTACCATACTTCATAGTTATAGTGCTATTATTCCACTTTCAACATTCTGTGGAATGCTGGGGTTTGCAGATTATGGAGGGGCATTTAGAATTCTCAGCCAGAGAGCTCTTTGGCCTCAGGAAACTACAAACCCCAGAATTCCACAGGATGTTGCCATGGCAGTTAGAAAGGAATATAACATTATGCAAGGGTGGTGTGACAGGGGTCTCAGAAAACTTCCTACCTCAGTCAGTACAATTTGTTTTTGTTTTTTCTCTGCTGGAACTCACAATGTTTTTGTTGCCTTTTATCACTTTGGCATTGCATTTTAGTACTATATATTTTATTATTTTATTTCTGTACATACGTTATTGGACAACCCTATATAAAATGTTAGATAAACTACACTAAAATAAGAAGCAGCTAATCCAATGACTGTTTTGTAATTCAGAGTAAAAGCAGACTAAGATGGGGAACTATAACTTTGGAAATGAAAGGAGACCTTTAGGTAAAAACCTTAGGGAACAAAGGGGAAGTTTGAAAATGCTATCTCTGTTATGAACAAATGCAGTTGGTTTAGTCCTCTGTTTACCTGCGGGGGAAACTGATTGGCTTGTTTGGTTAAAACTTACAATGTTACAGATAAATCTAACAGAGTTAAAGGTTAAGATATCTGTATAACAGTCTCCACTTTGAAAATAGCACTATGCATTTCAAGAGAAATGCAGCACAATCCCAGTCATGCCTACTCAGAATAAACCCCCTTGAATTAAATTGAGCTTACTCCTAAATAACTGTGTAGAACCATAGGGCTAAATCCACTTCTTATTGCCAACTAGAGTAGACCTGTTGAATCAATTGGAATGCGTTAAGGTAACACTTAGACCATTTCCGCACTACACTCTCATAGCATGATTATTCCACTTTCAACTTCCTATGGAATCCTGGGGTTTGCAGTTTCGGGAGGGGCCGCCTGGCCCCTCTCGAGACTGCAAACCCAAGGATTCCATAGGATGTTGAAAGTGGAATAATCGTGCTATAAGAGTGTAGTACGGAAATGGCCGCAGACCAGTTCCATTGATTAAATGAGTCTGCTGTATTTGGGATTAATAACCAGATTTAACTCTTAATGTCTAATGTAATATATTACTGACTCTTTCTCCAGCACAAGTAAAGATCAATCACCTAGGTCATTCTATATAGCCAGCAATGTGTTGTCCTCGGCTGAAGGATATACATATGTATGTAAATGTGTGTGTGTGTTTATATATATATAATCTGTCTAATATATACCTGTGTTGTCTATACCATAAGTGTGTGTGTACATAGGTGTGTGTGTACATATGTGTGTGTATTATTACCTGCCTAAAATTACACAAGGTACAATCCAGTCCTATTAAATCAAGGTGAGTATTGTCATTTACTTCAATGAGGGAAAAATTATATTCATTGTTCTTTTACCATTCCCAACAATACTTCTCTGTGTTCAGCAGTTTTAGCTAGCATTTCCCTGACAGCCAATTCAGTTACACTCTATAGCCGTGGCTGCATTTTCCCAACTCTTAGCATCTTTGTATTACAGTTCAAAACCACTAAGTGGTAGAGAGATGTCACCACAATCCATGTATTTGAGACAAAATGGTATAGCAACTTCCTCTCTGGAGCATATTAGATTTCATAATTGTTCAGACTGAAACACTGCATTATTAATGAGATAATAATGTTGAGACTTGAACCCTTGAAAGAAAAAACACAGAGGTAAAAACTTCTTGCCATCTGGGCCTTTATGGATTAGGTACAACATTCCTGGGGTTCGGTTACAGCCATGGCTCCATTTAAAATGTATTCAGGGGGCTGATTGCCAGAATTTGGTCTTCAGTTTCCTCAATCTCATTAGAAAGTTCAACATCACCAGTCGTGACTTGATCAATCTACCAAGACCCTAAAGCTGGAACAGGAAAAATTAAGCTCATGGGCTACAGGCAGCTTGTCCCAAGGATATTTTGAGGCTTTCAGAGCCCCTCCTCCCATCCTGTGGATAAATACTTAGAAGGCACCAGATCTCATCTGATCTTGGAAGCTAAGTGGGGTCAGCCCTGGTCAGTACTTTGATGGGGGGCCTCTAGGGAATGCCAGTTGCTGTAAGCTACAGCCAGAATTCACTTGGGCTGTTGCAAATGCACAACCTAGGGTTAAGCATTTGTGACTCGTTGCATAGGAATTGTGAATATGTATCACCTAAACTGCCCACTTATGAGGCAGAAGCTGTTGCAACTGACAGAAGTCTGTTCCTCTGTTGATTGGAAAGCAGAAGACTGGCACTCCCACCCACCCCTCTCACACGAGTGATCCCTGGCACGAGCGGGAATTGTGACAAGGAGCCCACTTCTGCCTGTTGCAACTAAGAATGCTCATGGAAAGGGTGAGAACATCAGTCAGCTGCTCCTCAAGTGATAGGGAAACAGACTGCCATCAATCCCGGTGGCTGCTACCTGGTTAGTGGGTTTTGGGGACTGGCTGGGAGTCACTACACAGTTATATGACTGTGGTGGTTACATGTTCATAACTGCCCATGGGAATTCCAGCCCATATTTCAGAGGAAGGCAATGACAAACTACCTCTGAGTATCTCTTCCCTAAGAAAACCCCATGAAATTCATGGGGTCCCTGGAAGTTGCCAGCCACTATGAAGGCGCACACACACACTCACACACAGATTTCTCCCATGAGCATCTTTTCTTTTTTTCCTAACAGTGCCTACACACCCTCTAGTGGGCATGTAGGCAACTTCGCCATTCCCTCACACTTGACCGGAATGTTTTAAACCCAATTTTAAACCAGTTAAATAAACTGGAAACTGATTTCCAGTTTATTTCCTGCGTTGTTTTTTAAACCTTTTCTGGACCCAAAATACTTTAACCCCTCCCCCAGAAAACCCTTAAGGCATTTTGAGTTAAACATTTTTTAAAAAAAATATTAAAAATTAAACGTTTCAGGGATGACCTGCTCCTCAACATTTCACAGATGAAAACTGGGACACGTGTGGCCAAGCAACATTACATGGTCAAGTATGGTCAAGGCAGCAGAAGTTATTAAAGAGGACGAACATGCCAGCTTGGAGAGGCTGCAGCAGTTTCCTTTTGCCTGAGCCTACTGAGTCCTCTTCTTCTTTCCCCCACTCCTGAGCTAGTTAACTACTTCTGCACTTTGAACTCAGTTTGCAGCAAATGAAGTAAGTGGAGGATAAAGAGCAGAAATGGGAGGAGGAGGGAGAAGCTGGGACATTTCAAAAGCAGTTGAAAAAGTGGGACAACAGAGGATAAACCTGAATTGTCCCAGCCAAAATGGAGCAGTTGGAGGGTATGGCATAAGGGAAAGTCATAGTGTTCCAAGCTCTCACAAGGGAGCCAATACTGTCCATTAGCCCTTGGCAGTCACCCATCCATGATCTGTATCAAGTGCAAAAGGCCTCACAACATTATTTGAAAAGTGCGTTATGTAAACTATTATTATTATGTACAACTTGAAACTGTATTTAGAATATTATTATCTGTGGCCTTACTGTATCTTGTTTCGTTTGTGCATAGGTCTGTCACTGCCTTCACAGCAACTTTTTTTTTTTCATCACATGGAGTGTTGACATTGCGTATTATTTTATCTCGGGGTAGGGGTAGGACTTGTACTGTTCCTCTGCCATATGAGAAATGCTGAGGAAGCATAGGCGTTATTATCTCAGTGGGGGAAAGGGATTCAAAAGTACATAACATTCAGATGGTTGTCATGGCATTACAGTAAATCTAAACCCTAGAATTTAAGGTGACAAATAATATGAAAGGGGTTCAGAGGATTACCTCTGATTTTTTTTTAAAAAAAAATCAACCAAATAATATTAAATAATATTAAAGGAATATTAAAGGAATCTAGAGATATTCTGAATATTCTGAAATGTATCTAGCACACCGAAAGAGGTAGGTGAATAGACTTCACAAATAGCTTAATTAATGTTGTATATTTGTTAACAGGAGTAAAATTATACTTTGAAACGGCAGAGACACTGAACTTTAAAGCATGTACACACACACACACACACACACACCTGAGTGATGGAAAGCCAAGCAGCTTCAGGCATCTGTTTATCCCACTATATAGCAAAGCTCTTTTAGTTAAATATACATTTATTAAATTATGCAACTACATGTTTTAATTATATAATTGCATGTATTCAATCCAATTCCATCATAAGCACATATACTGTAATTAAGACTCATAATGATTGCAAACAAATCGTTCTGTGCTGAAGTTTTTTTCTGCATGCAGAAAGTTAATTTTTTAAAAAATTATGCAGTCCAAAATGACACTGAAATCTGCTGAAAGAAAATGGCTGCACATTGAAGGAACAAACAAACTATTCATTATGCGTGCAAACAGTTCATTTATGTTGTGTCAAAAGGCTGATGAAAATGAATAAAACCTGTTCTGAAAACCCAATGCTAGTTGTACAATGCAAGGAATTCCTCCAGACCAGTGGTTCTCAACCTGTGGGTCCCCAGATGTTTGTGGACTTCAGCTCCCAGAAGCCCCAGGGCTTCTGGGAGCTGAAGTCCAAACACATCTGGGGACCCATAGGTTGAGAACCACTACTCCAGACATTAAAGGGACTATCCAAAATATTGAATACTATCCTCAAAACAGATTCAGCACTACAGTTATCTTCCTTACTATGTCTTAGAACACGATTCTCCACCTCACTGACATGGGATCATCAGCCATCACTGCACCCACGAGACATTCAGGAAGCTACCACAGTTAGATATACAGCATCATGTCTTGGAGGAGCCCAATGCTCCTCTCCGAGATGAGATTCTCTGCATCCTATTTCTGCAGTTTATAGCCTGGAAAGGATAGAGGCCAGGCCTGGACATGGAGAAGTAAGTTTGAGGCAGCAGGCAGTTGCAACTAAAGCTAAGACTGGTGATATGTTGAGGCACATAGAAAGTCTGCAGACCTTAAACCCCAGGCAGAAAAACACATTTTCTAATGAATCTCCATAGGTTCAGTATAGTGGCTTGGATCCCAAATTGCTTTTCTCCTGTTTACAGAAAGACCTTTGACATCATGCAGCTTCCTGTCGCAAGAAAGGAACCAATTTTCACTTATTTTGCTTTTGCACTACATGTATTTCCCCCTCTCTGAAACATGCACCCTCCCTTGCTGTTCCAGGCAGTCCACACTTCCGTCAGTGTGAGTGTCCTATAAACAGAGTTCCACTTACAGAGTGTCAGGATCTATGCTTAGCTGGGTACAGCACTGAATCTTATTTTTAGATTCCTGTCCTACATCATAAAAGCTTTTGGTAGCTCAATCTTCCATCCCTTGAAGCATATTATTATAACTGATCAAAAAATTCAGTGTGACTGATAGTACAGTCTTCTCAACATAACTCAAAACTACCCTATAAACAGGGCCCCAGAATGATCTGCTTGGAAGTACCTCCAGTTCTTACTGTCTTTGTATATAAACAATGTCCATATCTAAACAAAGACATGTCCTTGCTTTCTTCTTTTGGGGAATTTTTGTAGCATAATTTCCATTTTGAACAAGTGGCCGCATATGTGCATTCTAGGGTTGCCATGTGAGGACTATCCAAGGCACTAAAGCTTGGGACCTAGGAATGGCCCCTTTTGATGTCATTGGAGTTAGACTGTGCTGATGTCCCAAGGAGCAGCCCCATGATGAGATCACTTACCATGATACATGAAGCACCAACCACAACTGCACAGAGTACACCAGAGTAACTAATAAGGGTTGTATCTGTACACACACCTTTCACCTAACAACACTTGCAATGTTTGATAGAATGATGTGTATGCAGAATTTACAAATAGACATGGGCCATTTCCACACTAGACTGTTATAGTGCTATTATTCCACTTTCAACATCCTATGGAATCCTGGGGTTTGCAGTTTAGGGAGGGGCCTTATATAGTGTGGAAATGGCCTTATATAGAAACTTTTCATCAGCTTTTATAGAAGGTTACAACTGATGTGGTTATTCTTCCTCCTTTTGTGTTTTGATTTTCCTGCTTTTGTTATACTGGAACATTATTGTATGTAACTGAGATATCTTTTAAATGTAAATAAAAAGTTATTTGAAAAACACTCTCAAGGAAATAGTTTCATTGTGAGATTTCTACCTTTTGATCTGTGTACCAGGGAAGAGGATCCAGCCCTGAAATGTAGGAACCCTAGTACACTCTAAGGTAGTACAGTTCCCTAAGAAGACTATACCATGTGTGCTCTGAATATTTAACATAAATTCTTTATCACACACAAACCATGGGAGAAAAATCCAATTCAACAGCACTATTTGCATTCCTGATTGTTAAACACCCACCCAAGTGCCTTGCTTGGCTGGCCTCCCTGCATTTTATCAGCTCAGTCATAGACGCCTCTACCTCTTTCTGTATTTAAGTGAAATGTGAACCTTTAAGCTGTAGGGAATATTTGTGCCATTTGCTCCAACCTTCATCTTTTACAAATGTCAACTGGGCTTTTGTAATAGGAACAGCAGACAATATCCCTGGCTCTACAGGAGTCTCTCCTGCCAAATCACTTGCTAATGACGCCTGTCTGGCTCATACATACAAGGTCACTGAGATACCTTGTTTGTAAAAATTTACTTTGCCCAAAGGGCATTTCACTCCCTGGAACAACCCTCTGCAGTTGTCAGAGCAGCGGCTTAGCCTACAGGTAGAGATTGGGGTGGAAAGGGGGTGGTGGAAGCATTTAAGTAAAATTGCTCTTCAAAACATGTGAAGACATTTGCTGTATTTTAATAACAGCTCTTGTATTTTAGATTATGAACATTTCACATAAAACACTGTTAGTCCAGCCTGGTACAAAAAAACGGTATAGACTATGCACAATGTTCTCTTTTTAAAAAAGCAGTTTATACATTGCCAACACTTTACGTTTATTTTGTTAAGGCTTTCACTGAAAACTCTTAATAACATTACCTTTTCAGAAAAACTAGCCAGGCTTATTTAAGACCATATGAAAATTATAGTTCAAAAATTAAACCAGCAGAGTATGGACAACATTAGAGAGCATCCAATGAAATAGTAGCACAAGTCAAATCTCAAGTGTGTCTACTCACAAGTATTACCTTCAGAGGTTGGGGATGTTGGAGTCCATCCAAGATGCCAGCTTCTCCTTAGAATTAGGGGAATTATAGCTCAAAGGAGGCCTGTGAGAGAAGGGTAACAGCAGGATCTTTTCACCTATGTGGACCAGTACTAACTGTAGAGAGGACTCCAGTTAAAGTTAAACGAAGTATTTTGTTTGAATTGACAAACAAATAAGAAATCAGGCACTCTTAAGAACTATAAAAGGCTATAAGAAAGTAGGGCAAGAAAGGTTGGATAGAGAGAAATTGGGTAGAAAGGGTGATACTTACTAGTCTTGAAGAAGGAGATCACAGCAGGGGGGCTCAGATGGCATCTGAGGGTAGCATGAAAGAACAGCAGCCTGGACTACATTCTACATACTACATACTATAATTGGCTGGGGTAAAAGCAAGGATTTTTATACCCTATTTCACACTCTGAAGGGGTGCATTGACAAACTCGTAATGGCTTTCCCACGGGACTGACAAAGGAGTCTAGTATGGGCTAATTGCTTAACTCCAGAGTGAAAAAACATTGATGGGACTCATGACAATCGCTTAATGTTTGGTCAGTTAGGGTTTATAGGGAAGACCTCCATAGAGTAAGACCTAGAGATGATTTCTGATTGCTCACTAATCTTGGCAGTTCATCTTTCACTGTATGCAAAAATGCCAAGAGCCTGAAGTGGTAAAGGGCTTAGTACAAACCCATCAGCATCGGGGTTGTCTACATAATCCTATCTGAACTTCATGACCCTGAACATATCTTGTGACCCAGTACTGTTCTCCAGTCATTAATAAGTCCAATTTATGAAAATTGCATATCTCATAGGAGGAGTGGTAGGATATGGTAACACAAGTATGTCCCCTGGAGTTCACTGGGATTTATTCCCAGGAAAGCATATATAGGCTTTGAGTCCTAAAGCAGTAAAATCCATAAAACATCTTAAACGTTTGTGTGTTTGTATGTGTGTGTGTGTGTGTAGCAAAAAGCCATTAATGACAGACCAAGGCCGCCTTTTGTGAGGCAGAAGTTCAAAAGTCTAGATGTACCATTTAAGCCTAATCACATTTTTTCAGGGCTCCTTGTAAGAGGAGTTCTGCTGTGTTAACTAGAGCTCCTGAACGAATAGCCCCATAACTGACAGTTCAGCAAAACAATTATTGTCAAGACTGACTCTCTGTCCTGCCCTTTGAATGCAGAATGTGGAGACCCACAAAATCTCTTCAACTCGTTTCCTTGATGCCACCACTTCTGCTATGTATTATACCCATAGAACTCAGAGAAGATGACTGGAGGCCCTCTTCCCTGTAAAATGTCTTCCAAACTCTGTCCCTCCTCCCCAGAGAGATATTGTATATACCAGCTGTTCCATTCAGAGTCATTGCTGCCCACATAAGGAGAGAGACAGAACTGGAGAAGGAGAAGGTAAGGGTAGCACACTCCCCTCTTCTCACGTTCATTCAGCACAATTACATAAAAAGCAAATAGAGCTATATTTTCTCTAGAAATGGAATCTTTTAAATCTTTTAAAGTTTTGTTGCTGTGAAAACACTAAGTAGAAAAAAGAAAGAGAAGAGAGGAAGTAAAGTTAAGTGACTGACTGATTCATCTTCTAATCCTAGTTGAAGTTTCTCCAGTAGCTGCCCAATCAGCATGTTTTGGGAGACGGATTGTGACTCAGATCAATTACACTATCTTCCTTCTTCACTTACTGAGTTTCCTTGTACTGGCTTCATTTCTTGCTGGTTTATTATTTCTGTTTCTCAAATATTTCAATCAATTCTTAGAATTTTTCTTGCAGTGACAAATATTTATTTTAATTGAGGAGGACACTGTTATACTTATATCACCACCACCCTCCAATGAAAATGAACAAAAAGCATGAACTTTTGTTCTTCTGAATTACTATCCAGGGTTCAATGGCCTAGCTAAACTGGAGAGCCCCGAAATCAATTTTTGCTGAGCTGAGTTGTTTTCCAAAGTGTCAAATCAAGGTCCCAACCAAACCTTGCACGCACTCTCACTATTCACAGCTCCATTTATTCACACTACTCAATCATATACTATTTCACGGAATTTAACTGCAGCTCCCAATAAAGAAATCTATGCAGATACAAAATAAATGGAAAATCATACCAAGATGGGAACTCGGGGAACAGAAGTGGTAGCTAATTTCAGTAAAATTTCAGTAAAAAAACAAAAATATAGATAACAGGTATCCTTTTGTCTTCATTGTACATTATACATCACTGTAATGTGAATTACATAGGAGAAAATGGACCAGTTGGGCCTGGTTAGCCATCAGTTATATCCAAGCAATTATACTGATATGAATGGGATTGTGCTGCTGCAATGGAGCATGACATCAGGTATCTGAACGTCAAGCTGATCACAGCTCTTGAACGGTGAGAGAATAATGGATTTTCCCCCTACTGTTGAGAGTATATTTGTAAAAGGAATGTATCATTTGTAACATCAAATAAGACAGACACTGGCCATCAAATGAAATCTGCCTCTATCGTTATCTAATCTCTAACACTGACACCAAAAGAACATATATCCCCAGCTAATTTGTATAAAACCGCGTGGGCTGAATCTTCTCCCAAATGGCCTGATCACCTTCTATAAAGGAGTTTCCTATTATTATGTGGCCAGAGCTTGGAAAAATTACTTTTTGGACTATGGTTCCTTGTATCCCACAGCCAACATGTCCAGCTGCCTTTCTCAGAAGACTTATAAGGACTACAAAGTCTCCTTCACTCAGGGTTCTCTGGATCTAAGCTTGTGGCTACAGTTTTGTTTTGTTGTGTTGTGTGTGTGTGTGTGTGTGTGTGTGTGTGCCTCATAGCTTTTTCAGCATTTTATACTTCTGTGAGAACAGCTTCACAAAGGAGATATAGATTTGGTGCATCAGTAATATTTACATTGTCTAATAATATATATGCAGGGCATGGTAAAAGCAGACATGCCTGCTACAGTACAAAAGAGGAGCCCAGCAAACAATAAGTGCACTTTCACTAAGACAGCAGTCTCAGTCTGATGGTCTATTAGGTTACATGAATCTGTTTGAACACTAAAATTTTCAGAAGAGGCCCTTCTGTCTTTCCCATTACCTTTTGAAAGTGCTTTCTCAGTGGCTGCTCTCAGACTTTGAAACTCCATCCCTAGCAAAGCCAGGATGGGTACCTCTTTGCTCATCTTCCAATGGCAAGTAAAAACACCCTTTATTCCACCAGACTTTTAGAAATGCTCTGTGATGGGCTTTTATAGTGTGCCATTTTGCTGATTTTTTTAAATATTGTCTTTTGATGGATTATAAGTGGATTTAACTCTATCAATCTTTTGTTATACAATTAAACAACCTATAGAGTTAAATCCATTTAAAACCCATAGCATGTATTTGCATGATTTTAATCTGATTTTAATAACTTGTAAATCAATCCCATTGTTGCAGGAAAGGCAAGATATAAATGAGAGGAGCAGGAGGAGAGAGATGTTCTAGTAGTAGTAGTAATTCTAATAGTTTATGTTGTTACTTTTTTTGGACTAAATTGCACAGAACCTCAGCGTGGCCATTAGCCGTAATGGTTGGAGGATTCTGAGAAATGTAGTCTGAACATGCTAGCTATTCCAGCTTGAAATTATGAGATTTCAAAAACTTTAACAGATAGCAGCCACATTGAATAAGAGAGGACTTTTCTGCAAGGGAAGTCTTTTCTTTCAGGGCCCAGTAGGGTGATGTTTCCAGCCCCCTCCTGCCCGCTATCTACAGTAGGACAAGGAATTGTGATAGGGATCCTGCTTCTGATTGTCACATGTCAGATCACTGAAAGGAGGAGTCTGGAAACATCATCCTGCTGCACCCCAGTCACCTGTAGAATAGATCTCCATTGCTTCATTGAGCTTGCTGGTTGTTAAGGTACATTGGAACAGGCATTTGCAATTGTGGCAATATGCCATGATCATGAATATGGAGCTTGGCTCAATACTGAGCAGTTACAGTTTTGTATCTCTAGGTTATGAATCCATAGCTGCAAAGCAGGATTCCGACCAAGAATAATAATAGTAACTAAAAAAGCATATTGGCAAGGAATGAGTGGGGTGGTTTTGTAACAAGTTATATAGTGAATTCCTTTTTAAAAGTATGTTGCCCTAAGAGGCAAGGAACTTTGAGATCCACCCACAATGCCAGTATCTCCTTAGAATTTTGGAGAATTGTAGCTCCGAGGAAGCCTGCAAGAGGAGGGTAACAGCAGGGTCTTTTCACCTGTGTATACCAGTATTAACTGTAGAGACGACTCCAGACAAAAGATAAACAAAGTATTTTATTTGGATTGACAAACACACAAGAAATCAGACACTCTCAAAAACCATGCAAAGCTACTGGAAAATGAGGCAAGAAAAATTGGATAAAGAGAAATTGGGTGGAAAGAGTAATAGCTACCAAGCCTGAAGCAGAAGGTCAAAATGGAATGGCTCAGACAGTGTCTGAGGTTAGCACAGAAGAATGGAAATCTGGGGCACCATGTGCAGTGCAATATGCCCAATGTATTACAGTTTGCTGGAGCCAAAGCTAGGGTTTATATACTCTATTTCCTACCCTGGAGTGTGTGCAGACAAAACTGTAATGGCTTTCCCACAGAACTGCCAAAGGAGTCCAGAATGGTCTGATTGCCTTCACTCTAGGTGACAAACATTGCTGGGAGGCATGACAATCTCTTAATGAGTGGTCAGACAGGGAGTATAGGAAATATTTCCATAGGGCGAGATTAAGAGATGGTCCATGATTGCTTCACCAGAGTAGTTTCACCTTCCATTATTTTCACATGTGCATGGAACCTAAAGTCTTGAAAGGATTAGCATAAATCCATTAATGTCTGGGTTTCCTGTCAAACCCTCTTTGAACTTGTGACCTAAACATGTCTCAGGTCAACTTGACCTGACATCACACTTTCTGGTTAGCATGCCTTCATCTCTGTTTTTCATCCATAAATATGTTCAGGTATGAAAATAGCATATCCTGCAGGATGGGGGTGTAACAAGTATCTGAAACAAGGCGACTGTTATACAAGTGTGATGTTCCTGCATGATTTAAAGCAGGGGTGGGCAAGCTCCATGGGTCCAGGAATAAACATGCATGCATGCGCGCACACACCCCTGGACCTGGGCAGGCTGCTGAAAGAAGAAACAGAAAGAAGAATTTGACAGAAATCTGCTCCCATTTTCTTAAAAAAACAAGGTCCTGATGTACATGGGGGAAGAGGTTATTTTAAAGAGTATCATGCTTCTTGGATGCCTCCGGATTAACATTCTCCTTTTTTCATAGATGAAAATTTTGGCAATGGAGTGGTTGCTTGGGCCTCAAACATTGGGAAGGGCCTGATTCCTATCTACCCCCTGAACATTTAGAAGCTGGGGTTGGGGATGAGATGAAGAGGATGGACCCAGAAAGTATGGGCCCACTCTCACTATGAAAAAAGGAGGGATGGAGGGGAGAAAATAAAAGGTAAAGGAGAAGGAGAAGAAGAAGAAAAAGAAGGAAATTGTAATCACGTGAAGGGGGAAAAATACGATTAAGAATTAAGACCAAAAAAAAGTAGTCTTCAATTCCTTGAGATCCCCCTGTTCTTCTAAAGCATCGTTTCTACCAGTATTAAACCCAGTTCCTGCAAATAGAGACTAGCATTCACTTGGGCAGTTATGAAAGCATAACCACCATAATTATGTATTTGAGCAGTGACACCCAGCCCAGAGCCCCCATCCTCATTTACCAGGCAGTAGACACTGCAATCAACAGGGGCCCATTCCCCTGTGGCTTGGAAAACAACAGGGGGATGGGCTCCTGTTGTTCCCACCAGTTGTGGTCATGTTGTTCCTGACTGTTGTTCCCACCACCTCCCATGAGTGATCCTCATTGTAACAGGTAGAAGCAGGATCCTTTCTGCAATTCCCCCACACACTGGAGATTGTTTGCACAAAGAGGGTGGGAATGTCAATCATCTGCTTTCCGATCAACAGGAGAACAGATCCCAGTTGCTCACAGCTCCAGCTGCCTAGTAAATGGATACTGGTGAACATTCACAATCCCTACCTTGCCTCTAAACTGCATAGATCATGAATACAAAACAGTCACAACTGTGTAATTCTAGCTTCTGCATTTATAACTGTCCAAGTGCATTCCAGACTATGTAAATTATGTGTATATTATATACTATGCACTGGCTTATGAACAACTTTATTCATATTTTTGCTTCATACAGATATAAGTGAATGAGCTTTTGGATATTTTATAAAAATGCAAGTAACTATAGGCATAATTTTTTTGAAACCTCTTGTATGTTAACATCAAGCAAACTTTATTCCTTGAATTTGTAAAAGTTCAAGCCCTGGTATATTTTTCTGTGGAGGTCATTAGTCTTCCTCTCCTATCTTTAGGATTTCTCTCCAGCTGATCTGCAAGTGATCAGTACGGTACCATACTGTGCTACAATCAGTGTTCTGTCTCCTCTTTGCTTCTGCAAAAAAGACCTCTCTCACACTCCTTAAATTTTTTATTACAAAGATCAATAATATCAGAGTTCTATTTCTGTCTAGCCTACTCTCTCCAGAGCCTTTGGGAACCTGCTGGTCTCTTAGCAATAGTCATGTCAAGGGGGTGATTCTCTTCCTTTTCCCCCTGTGCATTATAATTACCTCCTCTGAGATTACAGAGATAGCCTCTCCATCCATTCTCTGCTACCATTCCTAGCTCACCTGGTTTATGAATCCTCCCTCCCAAGTTTCAAATCACCTTTTATGCATAAGTAGCAAATGCTCTATTAAATCTTAAAGACTGATCCTCCCAAGAAGGTTATAAAATTCTTATTTTTCAAGAAGCTCTCAATATGAAATGATTTTTTTTACATTCCCTTATATAGCATTATTTCTAATCTTCCCCTGTTAGGCAGTGTTTTAGAAAAGGCCATGCCACAGTTTGAATTCAGCCTCACCAATAAAACATGTTTTATGTTGTCTAAAAGAAATTTTTGATGTGTCTCCTGCTTCCTGATACTAGAGATCTCTTTAAAGTGCCTGAATTTCTGGGTAATATTCTAATCTTAGTTACCATACCATGTAATATCTAAAATACCTCTTCAAAGGACAGTTAGTGTAGCATAGTGGCAAAGAGACTGAACTACAAAACAAGAAGTCCACAATTGGAAGCCTTGTTAGAATTAGCAGCCTTTGCATGTCTCTACTAAGTAATTGCTCATTTGCATTGTGATAACTTCCTGTTTGGTTGCTTTGCCATCACCTGCCCTCTTCCTGTTTCACTCTATCATCCAGCCATTTTCCCTCCTCTCTCTCTCAATGTTAGCCATGTATTTGATGATGCCCAAGTGTTAGTAAGTACAGCCAACTTTTATATGTTTCACAGTGAAAACTAGGTTTATTTCTTTCTTTGCTACAGCCTGGGGGCAGGGTGTAGTTGTTGTTCAGCTTCTTCCTTGTCAATTTCACTACTCTGAAAACTCATGGTGTACCGGTAAATTTTAAAACAGAGGCCCATAACCATATCACCAAGGAGAGAGGATGTTGATCTGATTCCAACTGCTTTGATTCATAGATCTAATAAGGAACAGTCTTAGCTACCCCTCCAAGATCAAACCACCCCAAAATATTTTGGTTCATAACTGGGATAGCTCACAACAATGTGTTGTTGCCAGGAAGATCCACGTCTTCTCAATCCCTGTTCCTACCTGGGATTGTAACTATACTGAGAGAGGAGAGTGAGCCTTCATTGTTCCCTGCCAATTTTTTAAATAATTAAAAATTATTTTTAATTTTTTAAAAGAAATTAATTTTTTAAAATTTTTGTTTCAGATTTGTGAGCCCACTTTCACATTCTTTGAAACTCATCTCTGTCACGAACTCACTAAATAACCTTTCTCAGCAATACCTCTCTTCCTTCCTTCCCATTTGTAATATGAGATAATAATATTAGCCCTTGTGCATTGTGATGGGACATTTTAGTCCTCAAAAGTCATATTTTGTTGCAGGATCCATATACAACTAGATCAGGAATGCAAGTGTTATGTGGTACTGTCACCTGAATAGTTATAAGCAATATCCCTATGTTTCAAACATTTGCCATTTACAGTGGCAGAAGTCTCACACACTGGGAGGCGGAGGATGTCAGGCAGCCACTTACTGATATACAGGGGAGATACCCTCATCAATCACCCCGACTGCTTACTGGTAAGTGAAGTTTGGGGGATTTTCACAGTGTCCACGTAGCCCCTAAATTAGGGGCTACATAGGGATGATGAATACATAGCAGTTGCAAATGCATAACTGTAGGTTACGTATTCATAACTGTCCAATAGAATCCCAGCCATAGTTATTATTCAGATTAAGAACTGATACAGAGAAAGAAAAGAAAAGAAACACATGTTAATGGGGGTCATACCAGTTTTTTCATTCTAGCCTCTTTCAGATGTGTCATTGTGATTCCATTTTATCATTGAAAGTTAATATACCAGTCAAAGGAGATTCTCAACTTGAACTATAGTTTAATAAGCAGGTTGAAGTTGAGCATCCTCAGACAGGACATTGATTGTTTCTACAGCAAAGTAGAACCTAGCATCTGATAGGTACAGATTTATTTGCCACTACACAGAAGAGAGGCATATCTAATTAATTACCAGAGAAGGGCCTGCTCTGAAACAAACAGGGAAAATTGTTTCATAAATCAATTTTAGAGTAACCCTTTAAACAAAAGAATCCACCACACATTGAGGCAATTATTTCCCTTCTGCAGTGAAGGATGAGGTGACTTGGCATTCAAGAGGAAGAGAGAAGATGGTTGTTCATTGTTTTCCACATTCAGTGTGACAATCCATTATTGGAGAAGTTATAAACTTTGAGATTAAAGGAATGTTCTTGGCTATTGCACCATTTACCAATACATGCTGTCTTTCCCACCCACCTTGAACTTACTTTGAGTGGTGAAGGTCACAGTCAATCCACCTTGCAGTGATTGTTTTATCTCACTCTCCCAGCTTCTCTTCATCTTTACTTCAATGTACTGTGTGTGAAAATGTGCTTTCTTTTATTCACTTCAGCTTTGGGTGTCCAGGATGTTGTGTGAAAGAATTCATCAACACACTCCATGTTGGATCTCTTGAGTGCTGCTGAGACAGAAGGTGTTATCTGTTCTCATACATCTCTGTTTTCTTTGCTAGTGCTCAGGTTAAGATGTCATTCCAAAGTGATTTGGCTGTAGTCTTAAATGCAGTGACTAGCTCAAGTGAACAGAGTGGGGCCTAACTTCTGAGTCAACTTGCACAGGAAGATGCTGCCAGCCATCTTTCTCACTTCCATATGGGCTAGAAAAGGGAATATTCTTGCCAAGATGTATATACATTCACTTAAAGTTTTCATTTAACCTATGTTCTGCTCTGAGCTTCCAAGTAATCTCTGTTGGTTGTTGACAGATGGTGATTAAAAAATGGAAGACATTGGATTAGCGTAACATATTCAACACAGGGCTGCCATTAAAAATGGTTCATTGATGTCAACTTGTACAAAGGCCTGCAGACAGTTGTATTATTATTATTATTATTATTATTATTATTATTATTATTATTATTAGTTAGTCAGTTACATGAGCACACAACTACCTTGTTGTGAACAGCATCCTTGGATATTAACCTGTTTCCAGGCGTAGCTCAAAGCACTGGTTGTGACATACACAGCCCTATACAGTCCAAGACATCAAAAGCTGAACGTTTCTTCCTATACAAACCTGCCTGGATTTTGAGCTCTTCAGAGGAAGGCTTTCTCTCATTACCACCATCTTCTGAAGCAGGTCTAGTGGAGATGAAAGCAAGGGCGTTTTCAGTAGTTGCTCCCAGCCCAGTCCTGGAAATCCTTACCTAAGAAAAATATGCTAGCTTCTTCCCCATTCTCTTGGGCCTTTGGCAGCTGACTTCAGTTGCTGCAAAGGGATTTTTTAATTGGGTGGGTGTGCACTTTTCTTGTATCAGTATATTTGTGTTGTACATTTTTTTTTGCTTTTGTTTCTTTTATAGTTTAATTGCATTTATTTTATTTTATTGTAAGGCACACTGTGTCCCATTCAAGGGGTACAGTGGGACCTGTATTAAATAATAAATAAAATAAATCCCATCTATCATATACGCCTGGTGATTCCATTTCTTTCTAAGATGGTCAGGTACCCATGATGGATGATAAATGATAAAATCCTTCTACATATATGTACATATAGTAAGAAGCATGTGTTTCTTCCTGTCCTGGACAAGCTGAGCTTTATTTCCAGCATAAGGAAGTCTGTTTGCTCTTTCTGAACAGATTGTTGTCACGGCTGCAGTGCAGAAGCTGATTGGACTGGCAACTGAATCTTACTTCAGCACTGGTATTGCCAAATGCATAGTCCCAAATATTGCTTTAGGGCTGAACTGGAATGAGAACATTCCATTCCAGCTTCAAAAAAGCAAAGGAGAACCTCCTCATTTCAGAGATTCAGCAACTCCATATCCATCTCTAGTTCTGTGTACACTTATATCACCTCTTGATGTGTCTGTTGTTTATTATCTCCTTTTAGATTCTGCTCTTCCTGCCTCAATAACATTTGGTAAAAGCTCAAGTGCTCACAACAGAGATTTCCAGATAGAAAAGTAACTTATTTAAGTGTTAATATTAAATTCCTGCTGCCTACCAGTAGCAGGATGGAAGGTATTACAGTCATTTGTTCTCTGGATAGCACATTTTAAAACCTTGAAACATTCCAGGTCTGAATGGAGACCTGTGAATGAAAATACACTTCTTGTCATCATAATCTGAGTTGTTAAACTCAGGACAAGGGATAAGAGATGACTTCAGGACCTTGAATTTTTAGGATTCTTCTCTTCCAAGAACCCTCATCAAAACACTACAGTATCTGGATAGTACCTATCCTTCTGAACACCCATTCTGCATTCCTATGCAACATACTGTTTTCTACGGGGATCTCAAACCACTCCAAAGATGAAGACATGTATTCTTCTTACAGAACCCTGTTGCCTTCTCTGCTGTACTTTAGTCAGTCAGGATTCTGTTTCTCACTTCATCCATAATGCTTTGCCAAATGTTTCTGTCTTAATATCAACTCACCTAAGTCTCCAGAGAGACTACTTTGAGCCTCTCTGGCTCTCTCCACCACACTCACCTCACATCTTCATCTTTAAAGAGTGCCTGCTTTCTCAATCACTGATAACAAAGACAGTCTTAAAAATAGCTGTTCTTTAAATTCTTTTGGCTATTTGAAAGTGTTGCAGCAGTGGCTGACAGACCCTTTTTCTGGCTGAGTGGGAACGGCTGGCGGCCTTCCTTCTTGGTAATTCAAAAATGTAGGCTCTTGCCAAGGTTTGGACCCTCAAGTGCTCAATGAATTGGAACTCCTCTTGGAACTTCTGTTAGTTCATCATTCTTCCCCATTTTTTTCCTTACTTTGCCTTCAAAACCCTTCTCTGTTGTTTTGATCTATGACTTTTTCACACCCCTCCAAATGTGATTCAACCTCCATGGCTTATGTTGCCTTTGAGTCTGCTCCCCTACCCCCTAATTCAATGATTCTCAAATTCTAATTCTGTGAGTGTTTTGGACTTAAACTCACAGAAGTCTCAGCTGCCTTGGCCTTGGTAAGTGATTCTGAGAGCTGAAGTCCAAAACACTCGAAAAACCAGAGTCTGGGAAATACTGCCCTGTTTAAATTTGTTCATCATTATTTTTTCACTCTTCCTCCTTCCATATAGATATGGGGTGGGCAAAGATGTCATTGGAATGCATTTCCCACTAGCCCTAACCAGCATCGCTCATGAGGAGGAATGCTAACAGTTGGTCTCTGACATCTGGAAGTCCACAAGCTTCCCACCCTGATCCAGATTATAAACACTAACCAGGAAATTACATTGTACATGATTTGCTTTTCTGTTAACTAATGGATGGTAGGGTTGGGAATGTTGATCTCAGAGGGATTGCTGTGATGGTAAATGTGGCCCTCCAGATGTGATTGAACTTCTACTACCATCAGCTCTAGTGAGTATAGCCAGAAATTAAAGATCATGGATATTAGAGTCTCCCAACTTCTAGAAAGCCACTGTCATGTCCCAGGCAAACCAAACAGACCAGGCAGTCAATTAGCAAGCAGCAGAATAGAGCTCACCCACAAAGGCAAGAGCAGTGGCAGCCCAAACAAAGTTCAGGTTCTAAAGCAAACGCACACGGCAAATCCAAGTTGTCGTCAAACAAGCAGAGGTCCAGGATAGTTCAGAGAACACGGCACAGGACTTCAACCACTGGGAAAATCAGTTGTCAACCCTGAAAGGGATGAGCCAGCTGGCAGCCTTTTATCTTACTGATGATGTTGCCATAGGTATTCCTTCATTAGGGCTCGTTTGTTATTTAAACAAGCTGAGTGGCAGAGCCCCTCTTTCTGGCGTCATCTCTCTTTCATGGTAAGAATGCATGTTGCCTCATCTTCTGATATTTGTTCTCCCTGATCAGACCTCTGCTATTGTTTGTTATCTTCCACTGAGCAAGCTTCTGGGGAAACTTTTGTCTCAGATTCAGAATCCTCCTCCTCACTGTCAGGGTCTCCATGACAGCCACACATAGAGATGGCAGAGAATTTCTTTTCAGTTCATTTTTTAATAACAATTTCCTCACATTTGGGATAGAGGAAACTTGATTTGGGATTGCAAGATCCACAGGACATGTTCAGACTGTATCTGTAAGTGACCAGGTATGTGTCAGCCTGTACACATGCTAAGTCAAGCAATGAAAGAGTGCACCTTCCTTGTGCCTGACAGCAGCAGCCTATTCCAGAAGGTATGTGGCACACACAACTATATTCCACTACAACAATATCATACTATTGTTATCACCATGAAGTGGCCTGGCTTCGGTAGACATTAGATATCATTTTGATATCACAATTCGGTCTTGTTTTGCCACCCTCAGCCAAGTGTTTGTGAGGCCCCCGAACAAGCACGAAGCTAGGCATGGCTATTAAATGCTGAATCATTTCTGCTTACACCTAAGCAAGCCAGACACAGCCAGATCTTGCTTTAAGAGACCTCTCGAAACAAACACTTCATTAAGTATGCACGCTAACACAAAGAACTCCCTGCCCCGAGCAGGCACCCTGGCGAGCTGGACACTCCAATGCCCAGGCAAGCTGCATCTGCATACTGGCCATCCCATTCTCAATTCGAACTTAATTCAACCATGAGGCAGAGGACATCTTCTATGCGCCCCTGCTGATAGACTCCTCGCGGTGTGTTCCACACCCCAGAAGATGATGGGTTCGGGAGAGGATGCACAGGACGTGGTGGGCCGAAGAGGTACTGGCGAAATTGGACAACGACCAGTGGCTCTACCACTTTTGTATGACCAAAGCCACCCTCTTCGAGATAGCTGACCATCTGCGTCCCCACCTGGAGAGAAGAGCCACAGAGATGCAGCAACCCATCTCTGTGGAGGAGAGAGTGGCCATTACTGTGTGGTGGCTGACAACCCTGCTGATCTATCAGAAGACGGCAAACACTTTCGGCTTGGGGATCTCCACAGTCGAGGTGATCGTCATCGAGGTGTGCCTTGTGATAGAGCATGTGCTTCTGTCATCCACCGTTTGCCTTGGTGACTACCGGAGGGTGAGTACTCTAAAACCCAATCTCCCCCACCACACGTAGTTTTGCATTCATTATCACTCAATCTCCCCTGGTGACACTCTCTCAGCCCAAATCATTCGTGTCTCAATCCCTGGCATGGCCATGTCGCATGCACAGCCATCAGCACCCCGCCAGCCTCCTTCTCCCCCTCCAGCCACCCCTGCCTCCCTCCCTCCCTCCCCCATCCCTTCTCCTCGCCCCAATCTCTCCTGGTGACACTCTCTCAGCCGAAAAGAAAATTTTAAAAGTGTAAGTTTTTTGTTTTGTGTCCCACCCATTGCAGATCATGGATGGTTTCCATTGCATGGGTTTCCCCCAATGCTTCGGTGCGGTTGACGAGACGCACATTCTGGTGCGGCCACCAAAGGGAAGAGGGGAAGAGTTCATAAACAGGAAGAGCTCCTTCTCCATTCTCCTTCAGGGGATGGTCAACCATGAGGTGAAATTTCTGGATATCATGCTTGGATACACCAGGAGAACGCATGATGCGTTTGTGTTCCGGCACTCCTCGTCGTGGCACGCCATGGAGGTTGGAAGGTTTGTTCTGGGGAACCCTACCATCACCATCGGGGGTGTTGCCATCAGTCCAGTCATCCTCGGTGATGCTGCATACCCCCTTTCCAGGTGGTTGATGAAGCCATATGGAGGACCACTGGACCAAAAAAGATGGCTTACAACAGGGTGTTTAACCACTGCCAGAACGTCATGGAGTGGGTCTTTGGAAGGCTCAAGGCATGGTGGGGCTGTCTTTCTGCTCCTCTTACTGTCTCAGAAAAGAACTACCTCCCTGTTGTATTGGCTTGCGTGGTCCTCCATAACATTTGCGAGTCCAAGGGCCACATCCTGCACCCAGAACTCAGCTCCCCCCCCACTGAGTCTTCCCCCAACATCAGAGGACTTTTGTCCCCATGCCTCCACCAAGAGGCTCCGGGAAGGGGAAAGCGTTAGGAACGCAATCACGGGCCTCATTGCTGGGGACACTGTTTAGTGGAAGGTGTTTGCCCCCAGCACTGGGAATCCCGTGACGAGGTGGACCGTGCTTTGAAAAATTTGGTGAAGTATGTTTGCTCTTTGTTTGTTTGTTTGTTACAGTTAAAATTTGTTCATTGTTCTACGTCCCCCCCTTTGAAACACTCTCACCTTTGTAAATAAATGTTTCACACTTTTTATTGCCTCCAGAACATGGTTTGCTTTTATTATACTAACAGAACAACAATATCAACAGCTCAAAATATTTTTGCTTTCAACAGAAAACAAGAGAAATGGCACTTCCCCTTCGAAAGGAAAAAAGGAATAGAAAACTTTAAACAGTTATATCTTACTATTGTTAACCAATTATATTATAACTTTGAAAAGCCAAATTGGACCCTAACAAACGGGCCTTTAGGTGGGGGGATGCCTTTTTCAGGGGCTGTACCTGTGGCAGGGTCTCTTAACCCTGGGAAACTTCCTATTCGGTGCTTGCTGCTGGGAGGACGTTGAGGTGCTTGCCCCCAGAGCAAGGCTTTGGCTGGACTCCGCCTCTGGTGGTTCGGAAACCACAGAGGCACCATTCCTGGGTGGGACTCCACCAATTCTTCCAGACACTGCATCCGCGATTGCAGACATTGCCCTGACACATTCCCTAAGGAGGGAGATCAACTCTCGGCGTTCCTCTGCCGCCGTGGCACTGTCCTGCTCAAACTCCCTGGCACGCTGCTCCCTGTTGAGCTCCTGTTGCTCCCGTATGAGATCCATGGTTGCTATCACAGCAGCAAGGGTCTCACTACGGCCCACGGTACCAGCCCTGTGCCGGGACATGCGTATCCTGGACCTGGGCAACATTCCTGCGGTGGTGATGTTGCGTGGTACATGTGGGGTCCCGTTGCTGGCCTCATCTAGGGAGATTGAAAACAAATCAGAAGCAACATAAGAGCAGTTGAGGGATGTGGTTTTGGTAACTGTGGCAAAGATAACATGGAAGTAATAAAGACACAGTCCTGCGACGCCAACCTAAGACTCTATGCAGCAATTTGTTCTATATTTACCATATGCATATTTGGAGTAACACAACCAGCCCAGGTACATCTCACATGAACCCAATTTAAGAAAATACGTGGACTGGGAAAAGGGTTACAACTAAACTGTAAATATCAACAGTAATTATTAATTCAATAATTACTGCACAGATAGAAGACACCTGGCTTTGCTGTAGTACACAAGACAGAGCTCTAGCATTCATTGTATACCACCCAATGAACATGTGTGAGCAGTGCGATGTGGCAGCTGGAAAATCAATGTTATTCCGTGCTGCAGCAATAGGAGTACAGTGTCGAGGTCGAAGGAAGTGATGGTACACCTCTACTCTTCTTTTGTCATACCCCACATGGCATAAGGGCAGTTGTTAAATCTCACCTGGGCCGGTGGCACTTTCATTCTCTGTTCTAGAGGTTCCAGCCTGCACTGGCGTGGTACTGATATCGTCGATGCCTGCATGGAGAGATAGGTAATGAGGAATTGGGAATGCTTGGGAATAAATGTCCTGATGCCCAACAGTAATCTAATATGTGTGTGTGTGTGTGTTGTAGTATTTGTGTGTGTTTCTGTGTATGTGTGTGTGTGTGTGTGTGTGTGCAACAAGTGCCTTGCCGGGGTGTCCAGGAGCTCTGGGTAAAGCAGCAGCAGAACTGAAAGGGCAAAACTTCCTTGGGCTTCATATGTTACCTATAAACTCTGGTATAAAGTACAACCGCACTAGGCGCATACTGTGTGGCATTGTAATGGATCTATGGATCACACTTTCATGTTCAAATATCCACAGGATGCAGCTATTTCAGATAATGCAATCCTTTTCTTGTGTATCAGGACTACTTTAAAGCAGATTTCCTTTTGACCTATTTTCAAGGAAGAATTAAAATTGCAAATTATTTTCTGCATGCACATGCCCAAAACATGCAGTTTGCAGCCGGCTTACTGGGTGCACCTTTTTAGCAATTGCCTAGCTTCAAAACAACTATGGTCAAGCACTATGATGTGGTTGGGGGAGCAGAAGCAAAATCTTGCCTTTTTTGGTGGTTTGCAAACACCAATTTTGGGCAGGGCACACTCTCCCAGCCTCAAAAGAAGGACCATGGCGAACCCCCTGCAAACAAATCTTGCCTTTTTTGGAGGTTTGTGAACACTAATTTTGGGCAGGGCACACTCTCCCAGCCTCAAAGGAAGGGCCATGGCAAACCCCCTGCAAACAAATCCTGCCTTTTTTTGAGATTTGTAAACACTAATTTTGGGCAGGGCACACTCTCTCAGCCTCAAAGGAAGGGCCATGCCAAACCCCTCGCAAACAAATCTTGCCTTTTTTGGAGGTTTGCAAACACCAATTTTGGGCAGGGCACACTCTCCCAGCCTCAAAGGAAGGACCATGGCGAACCCCCTGCAAACAAATCTTGTCTTTTTTGGAGGTTTGTAAACACAAAGCAGATGGGCATCTGTCTGTCTGGAGCATTCCACTCCCTCCCTCCTCTCCAGTGTGCAGTCCCTGTTTTTGTGCTGTGTGCAGTCCCTGTTTTCGCCCCTCCACCACACACATTCTGGCTCATGCCGGCCCATGCAGCAAAGGCCCCCCTGCCCCGTTTACCCCCTTGCCTCTGGGCATTTCAGGGCGAGAGTCGTGAGAGCCCCACAGCACTTTTCCAAAGCGAAGTCGCCATTAATCTAATAATTTAATTTAAGTTATTCTTTAACGCCAAGGCTTCCCACGGGTCCCTTGGCCAGTCCCCACGCTGCCCTTTCTGTCCTGTGCCCTCAGGGCTGGGCAGCAAAGGGCCCCCCCGCCCCTGCCGCGACCCCCCTTGCCCTCTTGCTCCCACATCCAGCGTTCCCTCCTGTGGTTTTTTAATGGTGGGATTACTCAGGAGGAGACTTCCCCAAGACTTTCCCAAGGCGGCCCCCAAGGCGGCCCCCTCCCATGGGCCCTCCAACCGCACATCACCAGTCTCCTGAACCTCCGACAGCCCCACGCAAACATAAAGTAGGCATTTTAAGGTGAAAAGTAAAGAAAAAAACCCAAAGTTACATACCTGAAATCCTTTTTCTTTTTTCCTGCTGTGGGCTCTCGCTTTGCGAGGATTAAAAAATGGCACCGTCCTGTTCTTTGTGGGGCGGGCCAACTGCTGAAGCTGTCCATGCCCATGGCCCACCCTCCGTTCATCTCATGGGTGAATCAGTGCGTATCTGCACTTCTACACAAATGAGCAAGCACGCAATAGCGTGGCTCAGGGGAAAAAAGACCACATTTTTTCCGGTTTTTAAAAAGCACGTGCAACGACAGTTGGAGGCGTCTCTGCACGGATTGAGGTGTGGAACTGAAAAATTAAAGATGACACAGCGCACTCTTAAGGTATGGAAGACCTCTGTCAGAGGTCGCGCTACAATGTTTTATTACCCCCGTGTGGAAAGGGCCATTGTCTCGCGCCCAAACCTCATTGTTCTTCCCAAAGTACAGACTAGCCCACGGTCATATTTTCCCCAATAAAAACCTCAAGCTCCAAGAGCTTCCTTGGATCACTCTGGACTTCCATCCAGCTTTGCTGCCGCTCTGTTGAGCGAACTCCCCTCGGCCACCACGCTGAGTTTCTTCACTTCCATCTTCAATCACTTCAGGACTACGAGAAAGGTGTCGTATCACCCATTTCCTCCGAAAACTCTCATTTCCTATTTCTTGGTTAGCTGTGTGTATGTGTTGTCTTATTTGTTGTTTGGCTGTTAATAAAACTATCAATTTTGTTACTTTAAAACTTGTTTGGCTGCTCTTCTGACCTGACGCTGTATACATAGGGTTAAAAGATCTCTGCTAAGTTACCCTGCCTCTCGTTTAGCTTAAGAGAGTGCTTGAGTTAATTTCCCCATCTTGTGTTGTTGTTTGGTTATTTGGGCGCCCCTCCTGGGACCCCCATTCACAGGGTAACACTATTATAACATATTCTCCATCTCAATTATTTTTACCATGCAGTTGGGCATAAAATATGCAGCTGGAGAAATGTGAAGTCTGAAAGCTGATGTGCTGTTGTAAAAACTGTGGAAATGAATAGAAGGGATGCACATTTTCACTTGTTTTGTTTTCATATTCAGGAACAAATAATTTCAAACATTTTCTTCCTGATAGGTGAAATTAGGAGAATTTTTGAACATTGGTTAATTTTCACATTTGAGGCTTATTGCTAAATATTCATTTCTGCAAAAGCCTTCATTAGGGGCAAAGGAAAAACCTCAATGTGTTCACACAGAAGCCTATGTCTTTTGCAAAAACTGTGCTGTTGTCAGTGAACAAGGTTCTTTGGTAAATAAATTTTTCACACAAAATGTCCCCAAGTGTGAAAAAATTCATAGCAGTTGGCTATTTTTTCAACAGCGCGTTTCCATGTGTCTTTTTCTCCTCAAATCAAGAAATGTTGCCAGTATTACATCCTGCAAGAATTTTTTTCAGGATTTTAGAATTTTACAAGAAAAAACCCTACTTAAGGGATACCAACTTTGGCAGCACAAGTTTGGTGACACAGCAGAAATAGATATCTTTGTTACTGAGCTAAGAGAATTCTATAGATAAAGTGCCAGTGAAACAAGGTCTTAGCAATGATGAAAATGTGCTTTGTTCTCAGCTTCTCCGCTCCCTTCTTCTTCTGGTGCATGGAATCTGATGGGCATTTGTACAGCTGAAAAAATTGGTTCTAAAAATGTAGACACACTGCCCCAGCATCTCAGCTTGGTAGTTCGTTCCACCTAATCATGCCAGCAATAAGGTCATGAAGACACTGCCAAATTTGCCACAGTCTACTTCCTCTCTCTCTCTCTCTCTCTCTCTCTGTGTGTGTATGTATGTGTGTGTGTGTCCGAACAAGTGGCACTGTTGTCTTGACTTGAACATTGAAGATAACATTGCATGAATGATCCATTTCAATTCTATATCAGTATAATGATATAGTCAGAAGAAGTCAGTTTTTCTTGAAACAGGCTACTGGATCATATACAAAGCACTTGCTTCATATCAGAACTTAAGTCTGTTCAAAAGAGATAAAAGAATATGGGGAAAGCATAACATTTTTTGTTTCTATGCACGGCAATCTGGCATTTTAGTTCCCTGGATGCAGTTTTGTTTTGTATGATATATGATATATAAATCATTCTACGATATTTGCTGTCAGTCCAGTAGTAAACTCCCACATTTCAACTACTTGCCATGAAGAGACCCCCCACACACACACACTTTTCAAAACAACACTGGAACAAAAAAAAATATTGTCCCAACAAATCTACTTTTCCGCCTTTGGAGTACTTCTTTGTCCTACTCAATGGAACATATTGGGACATCTTTTCCCCAAAATGCCCAGTTCCATTTGTCAGCTACCTATGAAGCGATGAAGTGACACGTTCTGGACGAAACAGGAATTTCTTCAGCTGGGGAAAACTAGTATTTATTGGGCTTAGGAGATATCCAATAATACAAAAATGTGTATTGTATTTCATCTTATCTGATTTTATTTTACTTTTATCCTACCTTGTATTGGCTGGCTGGGTATGTTTGAGTGGAACATACTTGATTCTACACACGCAAATGCTCTTAGTGTCATCTTCCAAGACCACCATGATCACCTCAGTGGATGATGTTGATGTTCTGCATCTGGTTATAGGCATTCTGCTTTCCACTGGCCACTAAATGCTCATGGAGTAGTGGCTGCAGCAGCTAAAGTTGAGTCCTGATGGGTTAGAGGGGAGAGGTAGCATGGTTCCACCTCTGGAATTTTTACACTACATTTCCTTGATGTAGGATCTCACAGTGCATTGTATTGCATTGTATTATGTTTATACTTTCCCCAAAGCTGGGATTCAAGGTGATGTACTGTATGATTGCACTTCCTCTGATTTTAGTAAAACTTTAAAAAACAAGCTAGGAAGTATGGCTTTCTGGTGCTGTTAATCCTCTAGCTCCTCCCCTCGTCACGTGTTAACATAATCACCTCTCTAGCTTGGCATGATCAATCTGAAGGAAACAATTTAACTGTAATATAATTCTCACATTTTTTAGTAACTCCAAAATCAAAACTATTGCCCAAACCATATTTAGAAAATGTGTTATTCCTATCATACTAAATCTTGCCTTGATATTTTGCCATTGCCTGTAAAACAGAGTTAGAAATTATGCAGCCCACTGGATGTCCTTGAATTGCAACTCCCAGCATTCCTCACCATTGCCTATGCTGACTAGGGCTGCTGGGACTTGCTGTTCCAATAATGTCTGGAAGGCCACATAATTCTTATCCTTATATTCTTATAGGAATTATTACAATGTATCTTTGAGTGAGAATCATTAAGGTATATAAAGCACTACTCATTATTACCTTTGTCCCTGCGACTTTTATGACATTATAGCAGAAATAACACTTTGCTGAGGGCTGGAGAGTCTTCAGTTTTCCATTGAGATTCTGAAATCTCACTCTTTTCATAAGTGTGCCCTAATTTATGGAGAAAAGATTCAAAGGTCTCTGTCCTATTAATGAGGAAAAAAAACTGGAATAAATAGAGTAAGACAGTTGCTCAAAGAGTAACTTGGCAGTTGGTTTAATATGGGCTCAGTGGTGTTCTTGTTTTGTTTTGAGGTGGCTCAGCTAGCTTCACATCCACAAATCAGTAAATCACCCACCTGAATCTAGGTCTTTTTCTGAAAACTGTAACGTTGTCTGCAACTGGAGTGTTCTTTCCGTCCTGTAAACTCATCCCTTTGCCACTACAGCTTGCTCTTCAGAACAGAACATGCTGGTTCAATGAAGAGCACATGCAACCGCTGCGCATTTCTGCAGGAGCCCATCCATTGTAATGCGGGTCCTCAGTTCTCTGCAGGGCTCTGCAGACCGCAAATCTGTCAGGGCACATTTAGCAGACAAACTGTGTGCCTTTGAGCTCTTTGCTGTACCAAGCCATCCACCACACGAAGCAACAAAATGTATTGCTGAGTGTCAGGTTAGCCTACCATTTGTCTCCTGGTATTTGAAATCCTACACCAAATATTTTCAGGAGAGAAATCAGCAGTATGCACACAGCACGTTATATTTTGACTGGCTGTAGTGTCTGGCACACCTAAGCACTCCAAGAATAACTATTTATCTCATGTCATCCCAGAGCTAGGATAGGTGATAGATTTCAACTGCATTGCAACACATCTCTTTATGTTTTACCACAGTCCCTGTCCTCTCCTCTTGAGGCCAGGGAAGAGGGGAATATAGGGGAGCCAGATAGATTGAGCTTGTCTAGACACTGCATAGACCTCAGGGATCAGCATGTTGTGCTTGGCTTTTTGCCTGCTGCAAAAGAGGTATGGGGAGAACTAGATGTTTTCTGCAGATATTTCTCCTACTTCTCCTATCAGACCCACTGGGCATTGCCATTCATAAAGCATTGTGAGATTTGTAAACCAATCCATCGTGTGAGCCAAAAGTTCCCTTTCCCTTGTATAGGAGATGGTTTCTTCTGCTGCCAGTTCTAATTGTTTAATTCTTATGATGATTTGTGTTCTATCTTTTGCTTTTAATTTTTATTTTATTTTATTTTAAATTTTAACCAACACGAGAAAGACTGATACATATGTACAGCCATTCAGAATCTTCTTGTAGCTCCAGAGAATATCAAATGTGTTACAAGGGCAAACCACAGAAAACAAACATTAAATAATCATTTTATCAGTACTCTGATGAATAGATATTCTCATATACTTCCCTTCTACCACTCCTTTCAAAAACCTTCCAGATGCCAGATTGAAATATATTTAGTGCCACATTACTTAACATGGATAGTACATGTTTTCATTGTCTTTCTTTTGAATGAAAAATTCTTCTCCACTTTGTAGCGATAGAGTGAGAAGTGGAAAAAGTGTATGGGTTGTACAAAGGGGGCATTGTTTTCTACTAAGCATTGTGTGTTCCCCTAACACTTGCACAAGGGTCAGTGAAAAAGCTGGTATGACTAATATAATATAATATAATATAATATAAATAAAAATATAATATAATATAATATAATATAATGAAGCCATAATGAGTTGTGGAAGCAGCCTCTGCAATGGCTTACACAAGTGTTTGTGCAACTAGCATCAAAGTACGTGATCTGACGTGTGTGTGAAAATCAGTTTTTCACAAGTAGCAGAATGACACAACCAGACACAACTTTATAATCAACCCTACCAGAGGATTTCTCAATATGAGGAAGTTTCATTTTCCAGAAAGAGAGTGGTGAAAAGTTGACTGCTTCTGCAGATGCAAGATCCTCAGGGATATCCTAGCCTGCATGCCCACCCAATCCACAAGAACACCAATACCTGAAGGCATTGTACCCATTGGAAGTGTCCTAGTGAAATGTTGATCTGCTAGGAAGGATTCCTCAAGAGTCTTCAGGAGCAGAGAAGGCCTGGATGTAAGCAGCTGAGCATGGTGGGGCCTCAGTAGTTCAGCAACTGGCCAGTAAAACTGCTGGAAACAATGCCATTCCTGAGTTTCTACCTACTAACCCTTGAAACCTTGCTGTGACTGATCTTCCGATGACTTGAGTTAGACAATATTAGATTTCACCCCCTCAAATCTCGCTGCTTGTCTTTTGCTTAGAATTTAACAGATTAAAACTTGGATTGTTGCTTGACTTTGGCTTCAAGTCCTCCTCAACTGGTATACGTTACTCTTGGTAAGACTCTTGTTTTGAGATTGGCAATGCTTTCAGGTCTCCTTCTGGATTCTCTACATCTGCCTTGTCGATTTGTGGCACAGGCTGTAGCTGGCTCTTGGCTTTAATCTGTGGGCTTTGCTACTGTAACTTCCCACCCTGCAACAAAGCAACCATGATTTTTCATTGTCTTTCAATCTTCTCAACAGTGGTATTTTCCTGGGACTAAAGCTAGCAGGACTGTGGATTTGTCACCAAGAGATTTGTGAAGGTGGTACTAGACAACACTTGCACTTATAAATTTATCCTTGGGAACCCTTCAGGGGTCCAAATTGTCCCATTTCTTTAAACATCTATATGAAATTACTGGGCAAATTCACCTGGAAGTTTGGACTCATCTATATGCAGATAGAATCCAGCTCTCTTTCTCCGTTCCATCTGAGCTGGGTGCCACAGCCTCATAGTAGGCAACAGAATGGATGGAGGGTGAGAACACTGAAAGTCAGTCTTTTTCAAATGGAGCTGATTCATGGTAGACTGTTCTAGTCCTGGATAAATACCTACCTTGAAGGGGGACAACCTGCCACAGAAAGATCAGGTTTCTATCTTGAGCATGCTCTCCTCAGTAGCAAAGTTGTGGCAGTGACCAGGAGCATGTCTTAGCAGCTTCAGGTGTGTTGAATGCTGCAGTTCACACTGTAGAACATGCCCTAATAATATCTTGAGAAAGGAGTGCTACATCCCACTCTATGTAGGGCTCCCTTTGAAGGCTGTCTAGAAGCTGTAGCTTAGGAATGGGTAACTTTCTTCTGCTGAGGGCTGCATTTCTACAAGACTGTAATCTGACAGGGGCCACATGGAAGTGGCAGGCATAGTTGCAACATATCATAGAAAGGGCCTCACCTTTTCTCTCCCTCTTTTTCTGTCACCACCATTTCCATTTTACTCCCCCTCTCTTATTAATGCCTGCTTCTTTCCCACTCTCATTTCCCACCCTGCCACCCACTCATTGGTCTGCTGAGGAAAGTATTGATTCTGCTTTGCCAGAACTTTCAATTGATTGCTAGCGGGGGGCTTTTGAAATTATGGTGAGACCCGCAGGCAATCCATCCCTGCTGTAAATGATTCAGAATAAGGCAGCGTTAGAGGCAGAGAGCATGTCTTGCATAAGTGTCACTGGCTGCCGATCCTTTGCAAGTCTAAAGGCAAAGCATAGGTACTTTTAAAGCAGGAATGGAGAACTGCAGCAGGTCAAAGTGTCTGTTTTCTGTCCCAGGGACTCTCTGGAATTCCATGGACTCCAAAAAACACTAGAAGTCTCTGGAAGTCCACTTCTGGTCTGACATCCTGTTAGTGAGTTATGATGGCATAGGTCTGACTTGAGGCCACCATAACTCACATTTTTGGTCAGTGAAAACACTGGAATTCTGCACCAACTGTATGACAGCCAAAATGGCCACTTCCCCCTCAAAAAGAAACTCCACATTTTTTTCTGCTGCAGCCTCTCCAACAAGAGCAGCAAAAATCCCCACAGGGGCCAATTGTGGAACCAGTGTTTCACTTTGACCACTTCTGAGCTTTTACAACCTGGACCAAAATACCAGATACAGATTTATTCCACTGATTTCAGTGGTTCTCCTCTAAACAGGAGTAAAACTAGATCCAGCCCACTGACTGACTAAATGAATGGGGAACAAGTTCCTGCATGGAGAGATGGGGCATAAAATTCTGTCCAGGAAAAACTTCCCCCTGCCTCCCCGCTTCCCTCTTGCTGGACATACCTTTCTTTTGCTGAGGGCCTCCAACACAGCCATTTTGTGGCCAGCAGAGAGCAGAGAGTGATGGAAGAGCATCCTGTATGTCCCTATAGCCAGATGCACGATTACAACATCATCATTCCAGATGTCTGAGGGTCCTCTGGAGACTTGGACCAGGACATCATTATTGGGTGTTCAGCCACAGGGATATAGCCACATATTTCTCCATTGCCTTTTCCTTTCCATCAGCCACTAAATGGCCATATCAGGCAGTGGGAAGGTAACAGCAATGGAGCAGTTACCTTCAAAGTTGCTGGAGGATATTAGGCAAGGGAGATGTTGAATTTCTAACAACCAAAAAAATACATAGACTAGAGTTACCCTGTGCACACCACTTCCAGGGTATCAGCTTAGTTCTGCTTCAGGTTTCACTGAAGCCTAAGTATCTCAACTACCTTACATAACTGATTTCAAAAAGGGATTTGAGAATAACTGCAAATGAAGACTGGGCTCTGAAAATTACTGGTTCTGCACATTTGAAACTAAAGCTATCTGTAAATGTAGCTGATTGGTTAGCTCTCCCTCTCCCACGACACCAAGAAACCTTACTTCCACATTCACACACATTGCTGGAGTAATTTTGTACTTTAAAAAGTGGTGTCATGGGTATTAAGGTGAATAATGGAAAGACAAATGCGTGAACATGTCATGTTATTTGCCAGAAACTTTTGTCACCTTAATGTGACTTCATGCATGCTTAGCTAAGTAGCAGAGGTGCTAAGAAAACCCGTTAGTGAATTGTGAAGACGCGTATCAGGAATTTGAAAGAATGATGCAAACCAGGACCAATGCGTGTCACGTGTGTGATGTGCATTGGTTCACAATACGCACTGGTGTACAGTGCATATCAGGCACTTCCTGGCTTTGCTGCATAGTAATGTAACAGCAGCCCTCTACTGGATAAAGACATTATGAAACTGCCCAATTCTAATTCCTGCATATGGAAGTCCACTTACTGAGACATAACATCTATATAGGATTCTGGTCATTTTTTTTTTCTTTTTTAATGATAAAAGGAAGCAGCCTACCTGAAGCACAGAGGGCTATCCTGCACCAACACTCAGCATTTGGGTATGTATGTCTACAATTCAGTTGTGAAGCTGAGAGGAAACCAAGCTGGCATCGTGTATATGTGTGGGTGTGCGTTTCTGTCTTCTTCATGCCAAATTTGTTTGAAATTGGGCAATTTCAATTGTTTATCGCCTTATCATCATTTCTGTCTTGTGTGCATACACTCTTTCCATAGGCTTGAAAATATCCTGTTTTAAATTTTAAACGAAATTATCATCTCCTCTCCCTGCCCACCCAAAATAAAGCAAGTCAAAATGCTCAAGTTAACATTTTATGCATTTATTTTTAGAGGAGGAGATGTCTGCCATAAGAAAGACTTAGCTTTATTGGCATCACACAAATAATAATTGGCAACTGAATGCTGGTCCTGATCAGTAGGGTGTGTTGGCTGAGAGTTTATGTGAGATCATAAATCTCACTAAGATAGATGGATGGTAGTAGCTGGCTGGCTGGCTAGAGGAATTTATGACTTAGACTACTGCACCTTCATTCTGTGTTGCTTTGTTTACACTCTCCTCTCTGAGCACAGTCCTTTCCAACTGGGCTGCCCTCTTCAATATCCCTCCCCTCCTCAAAACCTCCAGCACAGAGCAACAACAGTCTGTTGAGATCAGCTAAAATGAATCAGGAAGACTGAGAATGGTTTTTGGTTCTGCTCTGTTACCTTTTACTGAAGGATCACTGCAGAGATGTGAATCACCATCTTCCACACTGCACTTCATTCCCTCGGGGTATTTTCACAGGTTTCTCTGTCACCACCATCACCACCTTTGCTTCTTTTGTCTCCTTCTGTCAGATTCTGTGTTCTTCTCTTGGTCATTCTGACATTAAAAGGTTTAGCAGCAGCTGGAGGGAGAGGGAGGAGAGACAGACAGCAACACCAGCAGTGGTGACATGGGAAGGGAAAAAATATGATATCCCATAATGAGAAATATTGATTAGGTCACAGAAGTCAAAGAAACAGGGTGCCACAAAAAGAGCTCTGGTTCAGTTAGCATAAAGCTACATTAACACAAAAGAGAGGGGGGCACTTTTTTTAAGAAAAGGAAAAATGGAACTACACAAGCTTAAGCAAACAGCTAAATCCTTTATGAAGAAGGCACAGGGCTGGAATCACAGGCCAAGAGCTGATTTGATGCTGTGGGACAAGAAAGCTCCACCAGCAAACTTACACAGGAGGTCTGAAACACAAAGCTTGCTTCTTCTTCTTCCCTGGCTATTCAAGAGCAGCCACACGTGCCCTGGAACACCTCTGAAGCCAACAATGGCCAGTGTGTGGTAGCAGAGATGCAACCAATCACTGCACAGCCAAAGAAGAAAAATCAGCCCATGCCTGCCAGACTTGGAGAGCCTTTTGCCCTAGAGGTGTTTATACTGTGCAGCCAGAGAAAATGTA
The DNA here is from genome assembly GCA_948472985.1 of Iguana delicatissima. Classification (NCBI taxonomy): domain Eukaryota; kingdom Metazoa; phylum Chordata; class Lepidosauria; order Squamata; family Iguanidae; genus Iguana; species Iguana delicatissima. The sequence goes on from CAOKZL010000430.1 coordinate 1,004,480, forward strand.
TGAAAGTATATAGATGGAGGGATTGCCTTGCTAGGGAGAAGACAGTCATGCTATACAGTACTGCTTCTAGAACAGTATCTATCCTTCCATGCACTTTCCAGTGCTCAGCCTGCAATAAGCCAAGCTCCCATTTATCACACACCAATCTTGATAGTTTAAAAATGGGCTGGCATGGAAGAATGAAGTCTTCTGATGCTTTGGATTACATATGGCTAAATTACTTGAGTAAACAAGACTAGATAATCAGTTCATGGACTTCACACTACCTCCCTGTATTGATTAAGGCCATTTCTGCACTACACTGTTCTAGTGCTATTATTCCACTTTCAACATCCTATGGAATCCTGGGGTTTGCAGTTTAGGGAGGGGCTTCAAAGCCTCCTCCCTAAACTGCAAACTCCAGGATTTCATAGGATGTTGAAAGTGGAATAATAGCGCTATAACAGTCTAGTGCGGAAATGGCCTAAGTCAAGGCATTTGAGTTCTTCAGACTGTTTGTAATCAAGTTGAACTGTTTGTGCGAGGCAGCTGGGATTTTGGAGTGAGGAATTCTAAACAGGCTACTTAGTCACATATATGTACTCCCAGCCTATCCCCAGCCAAACCTACTTTATATCAGCTACACCAAGAGAAGGAGATCTATTCTGCTGGCAATCAGGGCACTGGTGGATAACATTTTGACCACCACCCCATCCACCAGCCAGTGAGGCTGCAACACACCAGTGTGATATGGGTCCTGCTTCTGACTGCCATAGCCAGATTGACTGCCAGGGGGCGGGGGCAGTGGTCATAATGTCATCTGCTCATGTCCTGATCACCAGCAGAATAGACCTCTTTTTTTCAGTGCAGCTGATGCCCAGTAATGTAGTTTGGATGGGCAGTTACAACTGTAGTGATAACACCACAATTGTGACTAGATGGAGACCAAGGGCCTTTCCACACTACACTGCTATAGTGCTATTACTCCATTTTCAACCTCCTGTGGGATTCTGGGCTTTGTAGTTTCCTAAGGTCAAAGAGCTCTCTGGCTGAGAATTCTCAATGCCCTTCCCTAAACTGCAAACCCCAGGATTCCTCAGGATAGTGAAAGTGGAATAACGGGCACTATAACTGTAGTGCGGAAAGGCCCCAAGAATATGGATCAGTTATGGATGCATAACAGCAGGTTACATATCCAATTTCTAGCTAACAACAACAATGATGCTGGTTGTGTTCAACAACTACCTGAGCTCCCAAAACAAAAACAAACAAGTGCTTGTTTTGCTGGAATGTAGAAGTCTAGAGCGCCTTCAGAACATCAGATTTTTAAACTGGAGACAATATGCTATGCTAAGCCAATTCGCCTATATGTAATAAGAATACACTGCTCAACAACTCCTGCTGTGAACAGGAGCAGCTAAACAAACCATGGACCCCAGAGTACTGAGCCCTGCTGGGTTCAGACATCATACTACATAAATTAGGGACCAAAAATGCCAAGGAATTTTATCCCACCATGATATGAATGTGACCACATGTGACATATGTGTGAATTTCTACATTCTTTCCAATTGGGTTAGATAATGATTGATACTAGTGATAGGCTATACTGGTGACCTCTTGAAAAGGTTATAGATAATCAAATGTCCAAAAGATGAGGAAACTAATCTGTGGAAGAAGCTAGAACTAGCAAATGTAAACGGGCAGAACAGCCAATGAAGACAGGGCAGTGAAGTGAAATGCACAAGCATTCTGTTCTTTGCCCTGAAAGAGGTGGAGCCTTTGCAAGCAAACATTCAGATCAAAACATGGCAGAAGGATTGGGCTTCCTGTGAAAGCTCAGCCTGAATGCTTGCCCAAAAACAAAACTCGAACGCTTAGAAAATGCTATACCACCACAACCTTCCCTTTTCCCAAGAGCCCAGTCTGGCAGGAAAGGCCAACTCTATCATGAGGCAAGATGGCAAGTTTGAATGTTATGAAATGGCAAAACATTATTAGTTATTTGCTTTTCTGTTCTTGCATTTTTACACCTGTAGATGGAGGGGAGGTGACTGGTTGGGGTGCGGGGGATTTTCTGCTTCAAGTGGCAAAAAGTTTGACTTGCTTTAGGTAATATGCACTGTAACAGGGAAGAGATGATATTTTCTATTTTGCCTCAGGCACCAAATTGTCTTTGGAACACTTGAAAGGCAGGAAAGCCATTGTCATCATTTCCTCCAACACTCTGGTGGACCATCTCTTCCATGAAGGATAGGGTTGGAAGAACTAGCCCCAGAATCTTATTAGGAAATTGATGCTATTTGTATCACTGCTCCTCAGAAGAAGATATCTTCCCCACCTTATAGATTTGGAGAGCAGCAGTTCAAATCCAATTCCTAGCAGGAAAAGACACCTCAGCAGGTGAGCACTTGCAGTCATTTATCTCTTTCCCATGTCCCAAGGTAAGCCACAGAGAGAGGACAAGGGCAGCAGCACTAACCCTCACAGGACTGAGACAAACTGTTATTTTAAATAACAGACAATGCCTTTGTGGAAGACCCAGGTGGTAGATAGGGTTAGTTAATGGTGTAATTGGCTGCTCTTTCTTTCTTTCCATAGGAAACTGAAGGGGAGGAGGAAGGAGAGGAAGAAGTCACGTAAACACAATTTTTTTTAAAAGCCAAGAAAACACAAAGCCTTAAGAAGCTTCAAATACTGTAATTTTGAATCTGTGCAAATGGAAAGAGGAGAAACATATGGAGTATGTACACACATGCTGTAGAAAGAGGCAGCTCTATGTTTCTTTCACCTGTGGAATGTTTTTGACTGATTTTTTTATCAGCAAATCCAACCCTGTTTGACTTCTCTGTCTTGTGCTTCTTTCAGTGCTTTAGAGGAGCTAGCCCCCATTCTTGTTTTTTAAAAAATCAATTGCATAATTACCAAATTTGATATTTCATAATTTTTCAAAGCAAAAACCCACATGCTTTTTTAAAAAAATATTTTTTAAAAATAAAAAAATAGTAGAACAACTGCTACAGGGCAGGAAGGAAGTTCATTAGGTCACAAATTCCCAGCTAATCAGCATTGTCAGGAGCCCCAGATCTGTTTTTAAGGTTGGAGGCTCAACATTGGCAACCTGATTGTTATTAATTTTGCTTTCTTGCAAATCCATTTTTAAATAAAAGAGTGAAAAACACAGAATGCTCTTCAGTAAAATAACAACCACCATCACCAACTGAAGAAAAAACAATCTGGCTACCATGAAAGCAATGGCAATAAATGAAATATCACAAAATTGACCAAATAAAAATAAGCTAATTAAATAAATAGTAAAAATAATAAATATAAATATATCAAGCAAAGGGAAAAATATGTAAGAGGTTATTAAGTAAATGCAGAAGTGCCAATAAGGTCTCCTAACACTTCCATCTGTCCACTACCCTACTTGAAAAGCAAAGTCTGAAGCAATATGTTAGAAGACAGAGGATTGCACACATAATACTCTCAAAAGAACATGCAGAAACATACATCTACCAAGCTTGGGGTATAAAGAATCAGGTATACTGGACAATCAGGGAGAAGGCAAATTACTTCCCCCATTCCTTATCATTCAATTGTACATAAGCATGAAGACTCTTACAAGCACAATGTGTACTTAAAAGTCCCTTCCATGTGCTTGGTGTAGGTTACGCTCAAGTAAGTGTGCGTAAGATAGATAGGAGGTAGCTTTTGTTATTTCCAGAAAGGCTCATTGACAGCAGCTATCTTAATATCTCCCCTTTTCGTCCTTGAAGATTTAGTTGATTTCTGAGGGATGATTCATAAGGAGACTGAACTACATAGGAATCTTGGTGGTCTAACTTGGCTGCTCATTTTGGAGGGATCGCCTCCTCACCTAGTCTAGATGGAACTCGAGCTCACTAGGTGGGCGGAGGATGATCTGTTTCTGGGTCCTTGAGCATGGCTGTGACGAACCTGATGGGAGGGGGTCTTGACAACAGGGCCTCCTTGGCAACTGACATTGGCTGGTGAAATGGAACCTTGGATAGCCCAGGGGAGGGGCTGGTGGAAAGAGGAAAATAACCAATTTTTACTGTCTGGAGTGTGTTTGAAGAGGAGTGTCATTTGTGGTGCATTTGGGGAAGGTTGGAGATTTGAAGAGCTCTGTGGAGGAGAAAACTGAGGAACTGGGTGTATAAGAGATAGTGGATGAATTGAAAGAGAGAGAGAGAGAGAGAGACGAATGGTGTGCTGTTTGTAAACATTGAGATACAAAACAAACAATAAATGTTTGAAGTTCTGTGTTCCATATAACAGTCTCCCAGAATCTTATTTTGAATCCTGGAATATACATGCTACCAATAATACCATCTTGACCTTAGTGCCAACAGTACCACAGACTTGGAAAATATAAATCACTGCTGATCCTTACATCTGGGAGAAGGGCAGATTTAGGGAAGGCAGTAAAGGGGGGAGAGTCCTGAAAGGAAGAAGCCAAAGGGGACACAAGAGTGAGGAAGGGACTACGTTCTCAGAAAGGGAGAACTGTGTTACCACCGTGTACTGGCCTGGCCTTTGGTGAACCAAAGATATCATTTTGATATCACAATTCGACCCTACTCTGCCACCAGCCAAGTGTTTGTGAGGCCACCGAACAAGTGTGAAGCTAGGCATGGCTACTATTTGCTGCTCCCACCAAACCAAGCCAGAGATTGCCAGATCTGCTTTAGGGGACCTCCCGAAACAAACACCCTCATTCAATAAACAAAGAGACCCTCTGACCTGAGAGGGCACCCTGGCGAGCGAAGTGCTTAACTGCCGAGCTAGCCGCATTTACATACCAACAGCCATACTGTTGTCAATTCGGAACATAACTCAATCATGTAAGTTCTGATCTTTCGGAGGCATTGTCTCCAACCCAAAACTTATTGTTTTCACCCAAGACCAGCCTAGCCTACGGTCGTTCTTTCCCTGATAAAAAAAAACCCCAGTTCTCAGAGCTCTTTGGAACTCTCGCCGGATCACTCTGGACTTCTACTCTGCCTTGCTGCTGCTCGGTTCAGCAGATTCCCCTCGGCCGCCACGCTGGGTTTCCTCCTCTACAATCGGCTTCCCCAGGACTACAGGAAAGGTGGCGTATCACCCATTCCCCTTGAACTCTATTTTCCTTTTCTAGTCAGGAGTGTGTTTGTGCTTTTCTTTAATAACTGTTTAATAAATCTTAATTGTTATTTGAACTGTTTGCCTCCTCACTGACCTGACGCCGTATACATTGGGTAAAAGATCCCCGCCAAGTTACCCTGCCTCTCGTTAGTCAAGAGAGTGCTCCAGCTAATTTTCCCCATCTTGTTTAGTTTGTTTGGTTGTTTGGGCGTCCCTCCCGGGACCCCCACTTCACAGAGTAACAACTGAGGCAGACCTGTTTGTCCTGGCCCTGGCTTGATTCAGAGATCTCCCTGGCTGTTCAGACCTGAACACAAAGAGATGTCAGACTGGGCAGGCCTTGAGTGTGAGGCTTGGGTGCGCTTTTCACACTCGGCACTGACAGGCGGTGGTTTTTCCACGTGTTACAATGGTGAACAGCCAGCTTCTGCCCCCCCCCAAATATTCAACTTCTTTTCCCCAAGTTTGGTCCTCAGTAGAAGATTGGACATATTAAGAAAAGGCAGTATGTTTGCCTTTCTTTCCAAGCAGCTTTCCCACCCAAGTGATGCACGCCTGGATGCAACTGTAGATTCTAATTTTAGACAATTTTCAATTTTTTTCATAACAGCAGGAAAATCATAGGATAGAAGCAGGAGCATATGGCATACATGTGTCCTCTTCTGATCTCCAGAACCCTTTTGCAAATGAGATCTTGCATGATGTGGAGTTTTGTTTTCCCCACGGTAAGCTGTTTAAATGAATAAACCACATTTAAACTACTCCTGAGGAAGAAGCAATTTAAGAAGAGCCATTCAGGAATTCATTGCAAATGAACTGTTGTCTCTCCAAAGACGCTTTCCCTTAGTGTAGAGGCGTATCAAGCTTGGGCTTTGACATTAAAACTGACTTTGAGGGATTTGAATGCCTGCACATTGTGAGCCAATCTACGTTTCGCCAACATAGAGGGGGAGAAAAGCCTTGACAAGTCAAAGAAGTGAGGTGTGCATATCACAGATTTTCAATACCTTCCCAAAATGAGTTGCCTTTGTTCTTAGAGGCACTTTAGCCAGTTTAGATTGATTCAAAATTTGTAGTACACATGCCTGCTTGGAAGCAAATCTCTTCAGAGCAGAGGTGGGCAACTGTGACGCTCCATGTGAGTTTGGCCTAGAGGTCCTAATGTCCCTTGCTCACTTGGCTAAAAGTGAGGGATTATAAGAACTGCACTTCAGAAGCATCTGGAGGACCACGGAGGAAGAATACAGCAGGTTGACACAGGCAACAACGCAGTGTAAGAAGGCCCCAAGTCCTCTCCATTCGTATATCCACTAACTGCTAATTGGCATTTTAGTGATTTCCTGTTTGCTTATTTTACCACAAACACTATCTTCCTACATAACTTTAACCTGCAGTTGCCTCCTTCTCTTCCTCCTCTTTCCATAAAATCCTGTCTGAGGTTCTGTATTTCAGACATAGCTACTACTTCTGATGCCATCCCCTAAAACCTACCATTTAAGTCAAGCAGCATCCCACCAAAGGTTTTTGAAAGTGCTGGAGATAAAGAACACTGGGAAATGATGACTGCAGAGCTCTTCCAGTTGCAGGGCATGTCGAGACAGGCAACCAGAGAGTTCCTTCAGAGTCCTCCCTCAGCTGATATTCTCAACTCACTCCATGATCAGAAAAGTACAGCAGTCATCTTTTCCCAGCACCTTGATCTGCAGCACCTCAAGAGCCCTTTGTTTGGGATGCTGCCTGGCTTATGAGGTACACTTTGGGGGTCACTTTTGATCATTAACGACTGTAAACATGAATCCCAAAAGTTACACAATTGTAAGTCTGGGCAATACAACAAGATCTTGTTGATAATGAAGATCTGCCATCCTCTGTGTTTCACTATGCACAAGTTTTAGTAAGTACAGTTATTTCTATATGTATTACAAGAATGACTAAGCTTGTTTTTCTTTCTCAGCTATTTTGTATGTGTGAGAGCGGGTATGCAACTGCTTGTTGTTCAGTTTCTGCTTTGCCAATTTAATTGCAATACTGTCTCTCACATTTGCCAGCACCCTACTCCCCAACCTACTTTGCTGAATGGAACTTATATTCATCATAGTGTTGCAGGAGCCCAGAGAACACAGAGACCACAGAGCAAGAAAAAGAGTAATTTATTATGCACGGGCTTTTGGCTGGATGTCTCCAAAAGACCAAAAGCCCTGAATTCAAGTTTCACAGCTCTTTTATAGACAAAGTTCACAGCATACACAAAGATCACAGGCAAAGATCGGAGGCATGTCTCGGTCCGCCCCTCCGGGGTCACAAATACCACATGCTGTTACTAGCTAATTACCCCTGCACTCAGCCATGAGGTAAAAGAACATGACCTTGGTAATAAGATATATTTTGATCTCCTTGCAAGAAATCGGAGGTCCTGGAGCAACCTTGCATTGGCTATTCTTACTCCGAAATTTATCATGAGTGCGCAGGTAGCATTGGCTCCTGCTACTATAGGAGTTCGTAAAGTGAACTCGGTTGGGGGTAGAGAATTTGAAGTGACCCCCCCAATCTGCGCTGTGAGCATACAACATATCTAAGTGGCTAAAGATCGAACTCTGGTAGTGGGTACTATCCTGGATTTGGCTTGGCTGCCTACACACCTGTATCAGACATGAATTAATGACTCTATTGGCAGGAACTCCCTGTGGCAAACAGAAATGATCTACCCCGGTTATATTAGCTAGGTGTAACCAATAGTTATCAGCCAAACGTTATTTATGAGCATTGCTTATAAATATCATATTCATAGAGAATAATAAGAGTAATATAAAATGCATGTTAGTATTACGTCCCTTCCCAGGCTTCCTGGGGTCTGGCTATATGCAGGGCTGCTGGAATCCTGGACAGCAGCGATAGAGCCTAGCCCCCATCTTCTTTCCTTCTCCAGGTACAGGCTTAGTTGTACGTAGAATTACCAGCTTCCAGAGTGGTAATAGTATAACTCAGCCTGAATCTCCATGCCGCTTCTTCAAGGTGAGCTTGAGTGGGTTAGTAGGGTCCCCAGCTACCGACCACCCCCTTTTTGCTCGCTTTACACGTGTCCAATGTATCCAAGGTTTTATACCAGCCACCTTTACAGCTGTGGGGGTGGAAAGAATGACAGTTTTTGGCCCTTTCCACCAGGGAGTCAATGGATCAGATCTCCAATCCTTAACCCAAACCTCATTCCCTGGCTGGAAAGGGTGAACCTCAGTGATAGAGATGCGGAACCTATTTTCTATTGCATGACGGTGCTGCGACTGCAAAGCTTTACCTAGCGCCTGCACTTCTTGCTGTAGATTGACATTTCCTAGTTCCTGAATGTCCCCCCTTAACCCCGAAAGGATCTGAGGGGGTCTCCCGTACATTAATTCAAAGGGGGACAGTTTGGTGACTCCATGAGGAGTGCACCGAATTCTAAACAGAGCCAAGGGCAACACCTCCACTCATTTTAATTTTGTTTCTTGACATAGTTTGGCCAGATGTGATTTGAGAGTCCGATTCTTTCTTCTTACTTGCCCGGAACTTGGGGCCGGTATCACAATACAGCTTCCACTGGATCCCAAAGCAGCCGATTTACTCCTTGCAACACCTTGTCGAGGAAGCTGGGGCCATTGTCGGATCCGATAGATAAGGCAACCCGTGCCTCGGTATTATGTCTTTTAGCAAGCCCGGCTTATTTCCCTCGCCTTCTCTGTCCGGGTGGGGTATGTTCCACCCATCTGGTGAAAGTCAGACAAAAACCAACAGGTATCAATAGCGTACCGCTCTGGGCATCTCTGTGAAGTCCACTACCAGCGCTTCAAATGGTAGAGCCCCATGTGTTTGAACTCCTGGAGGGGGTCCCTTCCCTTGTCTGGGGTTGTTTCTTGTGCACTCCGGGTATCGCGCCGAGGCTGAGTTGGTCAGGCATGGAGTCCGTTGATGAATACCTGCTTCTGTAACAATGCGGCCAAAGCGCTCTTCCCTAGATGGGTGGCTCTGTGGACTGTCTGCACAACCTTCCAAGACAACTGTTGGGGTATGAAGATCCAGCCATAGGCAATTCCCACCAGCCTTGGGGGGTCTTTTGAGCCCTCATGGGCCCCTGTGCCATCTGATCTTCTCCGCTGCTGTACCTTGGGGCCACATCAGCCAAATCAACTTGGAGCAGTGGGGCTATCACTCCGCTCATTATCCCGTCTTCTATGGCAACTGTCTTGGCCACTTGATCGGCTCTCCTATTTCCCTGGGCTACTTCACTCCCCCCCCGCTGGTGTCCTCTACAATGGATCACTGCCACCCTTCTAGGATGCCATACAGCTTCGAGGAGTTCTGAAATTTCCTTAGCATTTTTGATCCCTTGCCCAGTGGAATTAATCAGTCCCTTTTCACGGTATAAGGCTCCATGGGCGTGGAGGGTAGTAAAAGCGTATTTCGAATCAGTGTAAACATTTACTGTAAGCCCGGGCTGCCAAGGTTAGGGCTCTGATCAAGGCGATCAGTTCCGCTCTCTGGGCTGAGGTTCCTACCGGCAAAGGGTGTGCTTCGATGGTTTTGTCCTTCGTAACTACTGCATATCCCGCATAACGTTTCCCGTCTCGGACAAAACTGCTCCCATATGTAAAATAGGTAATATCGGGATGTGGCCAAGGGATGTCTCGGAGATCTGGTCGGCTTGAATAAACTTCATCCATTGTAGCAATACAGTCATGCCTTACAGACTCGCCTGAGTCTACAGGTAACAGGGTTGCAGGGTTTAGATTGGGAGATACTTCTAACTTGACACGGGGGTTCTCACAGAGCATGGCTTGGTATCTATTTTCATCCGTTCGTTAGTAAACCAGTAGTTCCCTTTGTATTCCATCAGAGTAGTACGGCGTGTGGGACCCGCACCACTAATTCCTGCCCCATGGCCAATTTGTCTGCTTCCTTGACTAGAAGGGCGGTGGCCGTTATAGCTTTTAAACAGGCCGGCCACCCCTTCACCACTGAATCCAGCTGTTTAGACAAGTACGCGACTGGACGCTCCCAGGATCCCAGTGCTGTGTCAATCTCCCACTGCCACATTTTCTCTTTCGTGCACGTACAACAGAAAAGGTTTTGTCACATCCGGGAGCCTAAAGCTGGTGATTGAAGCAATGCTTTCTTAATGTTTAAGGAAGGCTCGTTTCTGCAACTCTCCCCACGGAAAAAGGTCTCTCTCCGCTCCTCTAGTTGCTTCGTACAGGGGCTTACTCATAACGGCGAAATTCGGAATCCAAATTCTACAGAACCCAGCTGCCCCTGAAACTCCCGTAACTGCCTTCAATTCGTGTGTTCTGATAAGGCGCATACAGTCTCCTTTTTCTCCGGCCCACTCCCGCTGTCCTTGCGAAACTATGAATCCCAAATACCTAACTTGGGTCTGGCATAGCTGAGCCTTTTTCCAGATACTTTGTATCTGGGGCTCCCACAGGAGCTGTAGCAGCTCTTGGGTGCCTTGCCAACACTCAGCTTCCGATGTTGCAGCTAGCAACAGATCATCCACATACTGTAGCAGAACCCTTTTCTCAGGCTCCGAGTGGAAGTCCCGGAGGTCTTGGCTAAGTGCAGTGCCAAAAATAGTTGGCGAATCTTGAATCCTTGCACCAGCCTCGTCCACGTCAGCTGTGTCTTTTCACCTATTAGGTCCTCCCACTGGAAGGCGAATATGGGTTGACTAATAGGGGCCAGTTGTATGCAGAAGAAAGCATCTTTTAAATCTAATATTGTGAAATGGGTTGCCCCTGCAAGGATCAATCCCAACAGTACATATGGATTTGGAACCACGGGATGGAGAGTGACTGTAGCCTGATTTACTAGGCGTGAAATCCTGCACCGGACGATAGTCATCTGTTCCGGGCTTCTTAACAGGCAGTAGGGGTGTATTCCATGATGATTGGCATCTCCTGAGGATGCCATCTCTTAACAGGCGGTCCAGGTACCTCTGGATTCCTTGCACTGCTTGTCGGGGTAGTGGATACTGCTTTACGTGTACAGGCACTGCTCCTGGCTTTAACTTGACCACTACTGGTGGAATAAACCTCGCCATCCCAGCGGGGTTATCCTCAGCCCATACTCCTGGCACATTAAAAACCTCCCATGACTGTTCTTCCATGACTGGGAGTGTCCAATGCATTCTCCACTCCTCCTCTTGTGGATATGAAAGTGTTAAAAGCCTTGCCTCTTCGGCCAACGGAAGAACACTTCCAGGGTCCCATCATCCTCAAACGACATCTCCGCTCTTAACTTAGACAGCAAATCCCTTCCTAGCAAGGGCACAGGACAATCTGGGAGGTAGAGAAACCGATGGTGTACTAAATGTGATCCTAGTTGACAAGACCCGTTGCTTCAACATGGATCTTTCTTCCAACGCTCCTGTGGCTCCCACTACTCGTACTTTCTGCTGAGTGAGTGGGGCAATTGGGTAAATAACCACTGAAGTGGCGGCTTTCCCGTATCTACCATAAAGTCCATATCACAGCCCCCCACAGTGGCTGTGACCATGGGCTCCCGGGGTCAAGAATTAGGGGGCCCGGTCTGTCTCATTCAGGAGCTCTGCCATTCCCACAAAGTAATTTTCGTCATAGGTGTCCACCTCTCCCGTGCCGGGCGCCGGCTGCCAATTTACTCGCTCATCCAATCGTCCTCTCCCACGTCCTCTCTGTCCTATGCCACCCCCTCCATTCGGGCAGTCTCACCACCAGTGTCCCTCTCGTGCACCGAGCACATTGATTCCTTCCCAGAGATCCTCTTCCTCTGTCTCCTTTTCCATCGCTTCGCCGCTGCCAAGTCCCTCTCTTTTTTCCCCTCCCCCGCGCTGCTCTACCAGAGCTGCTGCCAGCAGTTCTGCCTTCTTGGTCATTCTTCGCTCTCTTTCCTTCTTCTCTTCTTGGTCCCTATTCACAAACACCTTCTGCGCAACTTCCAACAATTCCTGCAAATTCTTCCCCGCGAAACCTTCCAGCTTCTGTAACTTCCTCCTGATGTCAGGGTAGCTCTGAGTCACAAACACCTGATTAACTATCTTCATACACTCTGGGGCTTCAGGATCAAAGGGGGTATATTGGCGATAGGCATCCAAGAGGCGTTCTGAAATGCGCCGGGAGTCTCAGTGGCTTCCTGCATAACCTCGGACACCTTTGTCATGTTGGTGGGTTTCTTCATTCCTACTCTCATAGCCTCCAAAAGCAGGGTTTGGTATTGTAGTAATGTTCCATCCCTGCCGGCCCATTAGGATCCCAACGAGGATCTTCTAAGGGTACCCTCTCCCTCAATCAGACCTGGGGGTTGGGGTGTCCTTGCAGAGTCCTTTCCTGGGTTAGCCGCTCCATCTGTTGGATGATGAGTGCCTCTCTTCAGTGGTAAAAAAAGTTATCAGCAATTGCTGGCAATCTTGCCAATTGGGCATATGCGTTCCCATTATGCTAGAGCACAATTCCACAATCTCGTGGTGCTTCTCTGTGTACGAAGCATAATGGATTTTCCAATTTAACAAATCAGACGTGGTGAAGGGTTTTGTAAACGTAGGCTTGTACTGGTACAAAGCGGGGCTCCTGTTCACCCTGTTGTGGGTTTGGGACCATCTGAGTGAGCTGTCGGAGTGGGTACAAACTGGTGGTTGATTTGGCTCGTGCTCGGTTAGCTACTGGGGAATCTGCCTTACGCGTGTTGCCGGTGAGGGACGAACATGAGCCTCTAGGGTTCCAACGGAATTTTTGAGCGTGTCACAATAGGAGTGCGCCGTGTCCTCCCAATCAGAACCTTTAAGGGGACTTGCCGGACTGGTAGTTGCCGTCTGAGAGTAGTCTATGCTAGTCCCCTGAGATGAGACGGTGCTGCTGGGAGACGCCGTTGCTCGTGCGGCATGAGGGGCGTGCTCCACCTCAATCCTGGCCGCCGCTGGCACCGCTGCTCCAGTCCCTAACTGCTGATCTGGCCCCGCCTGAGGCAGTGTATATGGTGGCAGCGGTGTAAAGCCTAAGATGGGACGAGGGGGGCCGATGGCTCTGAGGTTCCTCTTCAGGAACTTCTAACACTGGTTTTAACTTTTTAGCCAATTTCTCCTTCCTCAATACCAAAACTTTTGCCTGTGACTCCTGGCATCTCCGTAACCACGGTGGGCAAGAACACACTACAGTGTCCCATGAATTATATAAGGGAACTGGTCTGGGCCCCCGGATTTCCCACTATCACAGAATACACTTTGCTGATCTTATCACTTTCTAAAGACCCCTCTCGAGGCCATCCTACATTGAATGATGGCCATTCTACTTCACACAGAAACCGCAACCATTGAGGGCTCATGGGGAGGTCTCCATAATCTCCACTAAACCCTTTCTTAAAGTTTTTCAGCATACACTGCAGAGGGGTGCAACCCTTTCCCTTTCCCCCACCTCCCATGTCCTCCCACCTAAGTGAGACAGACACAATAGGGGAAGGGAATGGTCGGTGAGTAAAGGGGTCTCACCGACCGACACACGAGGAATAAAACAGCACACGCACGTGTCACTGGCTGGTATCGCCAGACGATCATGGTCAATAGCCAGAACTGCAGCAACCAATCACCGCACAACAGTCACACACTCACACACACAGTCCCTGCCTCCCCCCGTCCCGTACCACAAAGCGGAACAGTTTCCTTAGCGCTTTTACGGCTAGGTACTAGTGTCCGCTTGGGAGGTGATCAGGCTCCCCTTCCACCCTGAAGCGAGTGGGGCATCTGGCCTCTAACCAGATTCTACTTGCCTAGGTCTTTTGACGGTGCAGCGGACCACGAACCACTTCTCCGAAGGTGATGATTGCCAAATCGAACACAGAGGAAATTTTCAGTGGAGGCAGGGCTCAGTTTCTATACTCTGCTTCCAGGAGGAAGGTTCCCTTGGTTCAGCACTTGCCATTTGGGCACCCCTAGTGCAGGCTCCCCCTGTTCCAGCAAAAGGAGGTAGCCGGTGGGCCCAACGTGGGGCTCGTGCACCAAGCCCCCCCGCCCGGCAAGGCGATTCAAGAGCAGGCAAAACGCCACCTCTGTGTCTCAGCGCCTGCAGCGATCCAAGTCACAGCACCATTTATGTTGCAGGAGCCCAGAGAACACAGAGACCACAGAGCAAGAAAAAGAGTAATTTATTATGCGCAGGCTTTTGGTCTTTTGGAGACATCCAGCCAAAAGCCCGCGGGTAATAAATTACTTTCTTGCTCTGTAGTCTCTGTGTTCTCTGGGCTCCTGCAACAATAGTGTGGCAATTCAGAGTTTGGACCTAGGAGCAGAGATACCAAGGTTTAGATCCCTCACTTGTTCATGCCACTCAATGGGCCCTAGAATATCCTTCTAGCAATATCCTTTGGTATGCCTTTTTAAAAGTGATTTTCCATGTTCTGACTTGGGCCAGTCACTGTCTGTCAACCTGACTTAAATTACAGGATTGTGTGAAGATAAAATGAAGGGAGACAAAAAACATTTATAGTAGTTTGAGCTCCTTGGAGCAAAGGTGGGATGGAAATATAAGAACATAAATCTTTTAAAAATCATAATTTTAAATATCAGCAAAAATAACACACTGAGTTTACAGGGAAAGGCAGAGAATGCTAGCACCATCTTGACTCAGATTGAAAAGAGCAGAGAAATAACAGCCTTGCCTTCCTCTAATCTAGGAAGAAAGAGGTCCTCTCCTCCCACCCCCATCATTTGACTGACCTTTTTTGTCTCCTTAATGTCACACAAGTCAATGAACTGAAGAATAAAGTTCAGCCAAATCCAAATCAGTGCAGTGTGGGAGCCTTGCATAGGCACTTTCTTCAGACCCCCCCCCCCGCTGAGCGTGACAAATGGCTTCAGAGCTTGCCGAAGTTTATTGTTGCAATACATTTTGCTTAGATGTGCCTCCAAATTCAAATGAGCCCCTGGTTGTTGTTGTGCTGTTCCTTTTTTAAAAGCAGCAGCCCTGCTTGCCATTTTTCTGTAGCGATAAACCCACAGTTGCACTCAGCATTTGGAAGCAAGTGGAAGAACTATGTCCAGGAATGTTTATTTGTTCAGTTTTGCTTCCCATGAAAGTAAAGGAAATGGGGCTCTTGCTTTCCTCACATTTCAACTACTCTTGAGATATTCATGGTAGACATGAGCCTGTAGGTATGCATCTCGACTTAAAACACATTTTGCCACCTCCCACCGAAAAAACAACAAAAAACTGAGCAGAAATGCAGAGTTTGTATGGATAGATTTACAGGGATGTCTATGCACAGGTGTCCCCTGCGTTGTACATGACATAGGTTTATATGGTTTTATTTTTTCCCCCGTTGCACTGCTTCCTGTTGCTGCCAGCCCATCCCCATTTTGACACCTGCACAATTTTGAAATTGGATATAAATGTATGGATGGGAGGGGAGAGATTGAGACAGAAATGGTAAAGAGGGAAATGCTTATTTACTTTATTATACAAGTGTTTCAGAAGGCAGAAAAAGTAGGAAAGTTTCTATTTTTAAAAGCCTTTCTTTAAAAATAAGGGCTAATATTATAGATCAGCTACTTAGCAACATAATCAACTAAGCTATGTAGCTAAGTAGCATCTTCCCCAGCTCTTGACTTCTGGGGCAGCAGTCACTTCAAGCCAAAGGAGTCTGTTCTCTTCCCAGTCAGGAGACAGCAGACTGACTTCCTATGCTTCCCGTCTGCACACTCTGGCATAACAACCGGAAACAGGATCTCTGTCACAATTCTTCCTCACCACAGAGGTTGCTGGAGGAAGGTGGGTGGGAATGTCAGTTTGCGGCATCTTGATTGACAGGAGAATAGAGCTACATCACTTGCAGTGGCTGCTGAGCAGTGAGTTGAGAGTGGGGACTTCTATGATCCTATATATTCCCTAAACTATTTAATGCATAAGGACAATAAATACAAACCAGTTAAGAATGCATAACTCTGGCTTACATTTTATTTTATTTTATTTTATTTTATTTTATTTTATTTTATTTTATTTTATTTTTGATTGATTGACTGACTGATTGATTGATTGATTGGCTGCCTTTCTCTCAGAATGGGACCCAAGGTGGCTTCCAACAATTAATGAACACATTAAAAACATTTAAAACAGTTAAAAAATTAGAAGGATATAAAATCACAAAAATCCTAAAACACTCAAAACTGCACTTGTGAATTCCAGGCAAGGTTTACCATAAGTCTGTGATGGAAGAGCCATAGGTGAGTCATGGAATACTGGCTGTGTTTGCAGAAGGTATCAGCTTCCAGTGTCTTTTTAAATGATGAATGGTAGTTCCATGCTTCAGCTCTAGTTCCACTTGAAAGTTCCCACCTCCTTGACCACCCCAAAGAACATAAATAAAGAACAAAATTAACAGTAAAATTCTTTACTTGCAAGGCTTGCCCAAGACATTTTGCTGTTTTATATGAAAAATTAAATATTTCTGTCCAGTGCATTCAGTTATGTATGGTTAAGCTTAATTGCAGATTCATGGTTGGGCCTTCATGGTGTTGTAATGATTGGACCCCTAGCACATTGTTCCCTCAGTTAAAACTCCCTTTTTTAAAAAAAGTTCTGCTATCTGAAATATACTGTGAGTTATGATCTTAGAGAAATTTTTTTACAAAATGATGTATAGATGGTATTTAACACCAGAACGTTTGTCTGAAATGTATAAAGGTTCCTCAAATGTTTGTTGGAAATGTGAACCAAAAGAAGAAACTTTTTACCACATGTGGTGGACCTATAAGAAAGCCTAGAAGTTCTGGGTGATGATACACAGACTGAAGAAAGATATCTTAAAAGTAAAGATTCAACTCAAACCTGAACTTTTTTTAATTGGGTCTCACTGATGAACAGACTGATAAGAAATTGGAGAGAATCTTTCACTACATGATCACAATGGTGAGAGGGCTGTATGTACAGAAATGGAAAAGTGTGGCTATTCCTTCACATGAAGATTGGCTGCTGAAGATGCTGGATTTGGCAGAAATTGGTAAATTAACTATTTTATTTAAGGAAGGATCTTTAGTTAAATTTTAAAATGACTGGGATAAATTCATTGTATATCTAAGAGACTGTTCAGGGGAATCAATTATTGGTTTTGAAAGTTAAGCTTACAGTTACTAAACACTAGGCAATAGTGGAATAATGATTGGTACATTAGGAGAAATATATTTTGTAGATTAGCTTAGAACCAAAGGTTTGTGAGCTAGAAGTCATTTAAATGAATTTTATACCTTTTTAGTTTAGTTTAGTTTAGTTTGGACAGTGTAGGATAGATAAAACAATATTAGGTTAGATGTTAGAGTCTGTCTGTCTGTTTGCTATCTGTTTTTGTGATCCTCTTTATGTTGTTTTATATACTCAATACATGTTAACAAAAATGTTTTTTAAAATGTTTCTGCTATCTTCTCCAGATAAAAGAATGGCAGGTACTAGATGGCTGCAGGGATATCCTTTGACACTCAGAGTCAATATTAGTGGGCTACATGAAGAAATAATCAGGCCTAGTAGAAGACAGCTTTCTATGACCCATCTCTCTCTTGTTATTAGTTTTACAATGAGCTGTTGGCAACTTTCCATTTTTGGACTACGTATTCCAGAATCTCCCTTGGACATGCTAGCCAGGGGAGTCTTGGAAGGATCCAGTCCAAAACAGGGTCTGCCTTCTCTCCAGCAAAGCACATCCTAACTCCAACAGGGGCTTTTCCGTCCCCAAATTGGTCTGGATTATGTCCAGCACAGGAGAAACAAGGAACATCAGTGTCTGTTTACAAAGCAGACAAAGGACCCAGCTTTCTGTTGTAAGCAACTTCTTGGTCTCGTTGAGCACTGTGCACTCCATTTCACCGAGAAACGTTTTAGCAGCTCTTCAGTCTCAAGGCTGTTGTCTGAGTGTGTCTTCATCGCCAGCTAGCACGTTCTCAGACAGTGCCAGAAACAAAAAACAAAACCAGCCCTCATCAAGGATGGAAGTGAGAGAGAGAGGAAGAAAGAGCGAGACAGGGAGGGAGGAAGAGAATGGAGCTCAAGTCATGGGGGTGCCAACTGAATTTTAACTAAGGCATAGCACTCTGTAGCTGCAAAAACAGCTGATCTGCATACTTTTAAAAATGTTGTTCTCCTCCCCTGTTCCCTTGACCCCAGAGGGAATTCAAGTACTTCATTGTCAGTGGCTCATAACACATCAATGGTAGCTATTCTTGTTTACACAAGAATTGCTTCCGCTTGCCACGAGCACTTTCAGACATCCTGCTCCTTATTACACCTTTACACCCATATACTTGCAACTGTAATGTACACCTGGCTTACATGGACCCCCAAATGCCAGGAATGGTCAAAGAGTGACCCTCCAGATGTCATTGAACTGCAACTGGCATCAGACTTAACCAGCATAACCAATGGAGGGGAATGCTGGGAGTTACATTCCAACAGCATTTGGAAGGCTACAATCTAACAAAGCCTTTCCCAATTCAGTGACCTCCACCTGTGTCAGACTACAGCTCCTATTATCCCCAGCCAGCATGACCAATGAAGATAATGGCGGCTGTAGCTCCCAGGACAGATTTTAGAAAAGTTGGGATCTAATCCAGCAATTAACATATTTATTTATTTAGTTAGTTCTATTGTGTCACTCTCCTACTGTGGCACACAAGACCACTTACAGTATAGGTTAAAATAAAATAACCTGTTCGGTTATTTAATGGCAACCTTATTAAAACATAAATTTAAAACCCTTCAGCCAGTCATTGTATCTCAGACTATACAATTGTGCAAATTATTCTGAAGAAAAAGAGGAAGAGACACATACATTGCCTGGAGCTTTTGAAAGAAAGGAAGTATATAAAATCAAGACATGGACTGCATTTTTAAAAATGCAAGCATATTCACAAAGCACAAATCAAAGCTCCAGGACCTGTCCCTTCTACTTGTCATGGCCATGTTTGTAACCTTGTGTGATTGTGGTATTTCATTTATATCCTAGCTTTCTTCCATAACTGAATTCAAGGTTGCCTTATGTGGGGTTTCCAGTTGGCCTCCCATTTAGAGTTGGTGAGAACCATCACTAGTGATGGGGTAAGAATTTCTTTTTTGTTTGTTTGTTTGTTTGTTTAAATCATGGTTATCAAAATTTGCATAATGTGAATGCAAAAGAAAGCAAAACTAGTCTAAAATCAAAGGAGCTATCCAGAGTACTGGGCCTATTTAGAGGATAGGGTTGAAGAAGATACTTCTTCAAAATAGAGACTGAAACCCAAAACAGTCTCACTGTCCCATGCCACGTGAGCCAACAACTAGATTTGCCCATCCTCCTAGGATAGGAAAGAATTTTTTCTTTAAAATAAAATACAAGAGAAATCAAAGCTGAAAAAAGTTCTCAGTCCTGTTAAGGAAGAGTAAGAATTTCATTTCAGTTTGTTTGTTAGTCTGTTTTTGTTTATTTGTTTTTAAAAAGTAGAATTGCCAAACGTGATTAAAAGTTGCATGTGGGAGAAAGCAAAACAGACCAGTTTGCCCATCCCTACCAGGCACTGGCCAGACTCACAGTGGCTGTTGGCTAACTATGCACAAAGAGTGTCAGCACCAAGTCTACAAGGATTAAATCCAATTTCCTCACAGCCCTAACTAAAGGCCAATTTATCTCTGCAAGACAAACTGCAGTGTAAAGCTGAACTGAAGTTTTGTATGATAGCCAAGGTTGCAGTAATCAAGAAAAAAAAACACAAAATGGCTAAAGATGGGTCAGCTATCTGACACCCATATCAACACAAGAGCAGCACTGTTGCCTTCTAATGCCACAAATTCAGACTCAGAGGGGGAAAGATCTGTGCCTGCTAGCAATTATAACGTGGTGCATATAGCTCAAGCAGGGCAGAGGATGAGCTTTGAAGCCCCTACTCATTATATATAAAACATGCTATTCCAAGGATTCCAGAAAATGACAAGTGAACAGCCATATGGCCAAAGTAGGCTATTCATGTCAGGCTGTAAACAGGGCACATGTTCACCTTTCACTGACCTGGCAATTAGGTTCTATTGGGAGTAGTTTTGCTCTCATGAAGTGGGGAAAAAAAGGAACAATAATAAATGCAAAACCCAGGAGCCCTGAGCTGGCTAACAATGTGTTTTGTTTCAGTCACATTGAAGGTAACCCAGCTTATGTGTCTCCTCTTAACTAATGCTGCTGCCTTTTTTTTTTTTTTAAATCAAGTTTGGAAGTAAATGCATAGCACAATGGGAAAACTGCTGTGATATTTACCCCTTGCTTCCCAAAGGAATGAAACAGAAAATAAAAAGAGATCTGTAGATAATTATTTCAGGCAAAAAAAAAAAAAAAACCTGTGTAGGAATAAAATCATTCAAAATTATAAATCTGATTAAGTAAAAAAAAGGAAGCAAGTTAGTTACCTCTCCTGTGGGAAAAGCATGGCCAAGCCAGAGACATTTTAGGGAGCAGTGGCACTGAGATTAAACTACTTACGGAAAATCATAACACTCTGTTGATGTAGTGTGCCACTCCAGAATATGAATATAAGTCCATAGCCCTAAGGAATGAGGGTCCATTCACTAGAAATGTGGAAAACTCTCAGCCTCTCTTGTACTGTGCTTCTCTGAATCCCACTGGTATATTCCTCTCATCCCTTTTTTTTCATACCAGGATGCAAGATTCCCCCCTCTCAGGACTTTTTCTTCATTTTTGTTCAATATTTTTAAATTTTGTTTTTTGTTTTTTGTTTTTTTAAAAAAGATGTACACATAAATGTAAGGCCCAGCAAAATTGCCTGAGAGACTCGGAGCATCAAAAAATAAATGTTGCTGAAGATGAACCTATAGGCTAAAGATGAATAGTCTGGTGGCCAAGACAAAGATAATTCACCAGTGAACCCATTGAAGCTATGTGTTAACTCGCCATTCACCAACTGAATCAAGAGTTCTACTCTAGTTGGGGCTAACCAATAGGACTTTTAGGCCAGTTGCTGAGGTCATCATGTCTCTGAGATACTTGACTTATTATTGTTGTTCTGTTGCTGTTGTTATTGTTGTTAATAGTTAGCATTATTAGTATTATTATTTTGGTAACTTTATTCCTCTGGTGTTCATTTTGTCAAAGAAATGTAAGCAAAATAATAATAAATTATTATTATTATTATTATTATTATTATTATTATTATGCATTCTTGGTAACAAACCTGATGTACCTTGACTGCTTAGTGAAAGAGGAACTGCTGACCCTGGTGAACATGTTAAAACCTTTTTGCATCTCTTAAAGCAGGCATCCCCATACAGCCCTAAACTGTGGCCTCTGGAGATGTCCTGAACAACCCAACATCAAATTTCTCTCCCATATCCAGCAATTTCCTATAGAACTCATACTTACTGCAGGGGAATGGGGATAAACATGAGTGCCTCCACTCCCTCTCAATAAAGAAAGGAGTTCACCAGGATGTGCCATGTGTGTATGCATCCTTTGTGCATTGGCACAGCCCCCAAACCTGAACCAGCCTCACAAATGGCTCTTGAGGCTAGCAAAATGTACACCTCGCCTTAAGGATAAAGACTTGATTTACTTTTCATCTATTCCCTTTCCTCCTACTTATTTAATTCTGGTTATCACTTTAGTCCTAGTATTTTACTTTCTGTTCTCAGGCAAATATTTTCACTGTGCTGTTACTAAGCCATTCACTGTTTATCAGTCTTATGTGTGGCAAAAGGAGATCTTGATTAAAAAGGTATCTGGAAAACCTCCCACCTTCCTGATGAGACTGAAGAACAACTGGAAGAGGAAAAACCAGAAGGGAAAGAAGATCTGCATAACTTCTTCAGTGGCTGGCATTAAAAGAAGAATGAGGAAATCTTTCATAGTTCTCCAGATTTCTGTTGATCACATTTCAGTCTGAGCTGGAGCTGCAGAGAACAGAATTTCAATACCGGGAGAGTGTATTGGAAGTAGCGAGGCTGATATATTATCACTGCAAAATACTAATGAGAATCTGCAGGCTAGAGTAAATGCCTTGGAAGCTCGGTCTCAGTGCTGCAATTTGTGAATGAGCTAGTGGGAAAGTGGAACAAGACTGCCCTGTTGTTGCCTTTATGGAAAATTTATTATAAGTTATCCTAAGCCTAAGAAAATTGGTATTAGATCCCACCTTTCCACTTTTGCTTGGCAGATAAACATGTCCCTGCCCATTTATTGTCCAACTTTGGAAGGCTCCAGTTAAGAATGATGGCTAGAATCTTGTTGGGCAGCTACAAATGTATAATCTAGTATTATCCACTCATGATAGTTTCCAATTCATGATCCCTACATAGTCTCTCATTTAGGGGACACAGAGAGACTGAGAAAGTCTCCCAAACTTCACTTACTGGGCAGCAGCTACTAAATCAATGGGATCCTATTCTCCTGTGTTCAGGAAGCAGCTGATTAATGATCCCTCTGCCCTATGCACAAGCTATCTCCAGCACATGGGGGAATTGTGTCAGGAGTCCTGCTTCTGCCTCTTCCACCAGAGACTGATCACAGGAAGGGGTGGGAATAACAGTCCCCTGCTTACTGATTGACAGAGGACCAGACCCTCTTTTATCATGGTAGCTGCTGCCCAGTAAGTAGCGGGGGAATGCTTGGGATGGTGTAACAGGCTGGGCTGCTTAGATTTCTGTTTGCCTCATTTAAGCTCCTGAATCTGTAGAGAATTAAGGTACAGTAGCGTACTGTGAAAATAGATGCATGTCCAGTGAGGGCATGGAGCAAACCTAAGTATAAACAGAGATAAGAAGGGGGGAAGATGACAGTAAACAACCAGCTTTGATGAGAAGCCCAATAGGTTTCTGGCCTAATGCCAGCAAAATATCTGCACACTTATATTCAAGGAAAGGAGACATGTGTAGGCTTGAAAGATAATAAACCTTGGTATGTTCACTGGCCAGGATGGGTAGAATGGTAATGACTCCTACGTTACCCAAATCCCTAGTTTGATGGGATGAGAGAACACGGGAGGAATGTAGATTTTCTAGTTGATTGGCTAAATGATGACTGGCGAGAGTATAAAATAGAAGTTTTTGAGCAACAAAGTACCAGATTTTGCTCCCAGCAAAGCTGGTCGACCTTCAGGCTGCTGCCGCCAAGCAATCACTGATAAACCAAACTCATATGTATGGTAAAATATTCCTTTCTTGATGAAGAAACTGGATTTCCATAATCTTTTGGTGACTATACATAGACCATAAGCCTTGAGCGCATGAGTGATCCCTGCTGTTTCAGAAACATTGACCAGAATCTTGTTGGGGGCTTGTATCCTTGTAAGTGAACTTATGTCTGTGGGAATTAGAACCGGGCAGTTCTGTAACATCTGTATCCAGTAAAGAACTGCTGTTACGTATTACTCAGGGAACAGCAAAGTGGCCGATGAGCATTTGGACTGATGCCCAGCAGGACGGATGTGCATTTGGTTCCATTCTGCATCAGGACACTAGCTAGGGAATGTGCATTGGGACAGTTTTGCTGGGTCCTATTAGGCATCGTCCTAATACATTAACAGGGTATCTACAGGATTTGCTACATAGCTAAATATACCTAAAGTTATGTAACACACACTGTCTTAGAGGATTCCAGGCATAAATAATATCCAGAGAAAAAAATGAAACCAACAAGTCTAGTCTATAGACACCTGTTGGAAAGCTCTAAATTTTATGTTAATTAAAATAGAATTGAATGGAACAAAACCTAGATTGTTCTGTGCAAATTAGGCAATGGAAAACTGCTATCACTTCAACATTTAAAACCTCTTTAAAACCAAACTGCATTTGGTCCAGCAAAAACTGATGTATTAGGTGTACTGGACATCATCACACTTTTTAAAAGAAAGAATCTGTCTACTTCAACTAAGTGTTGGTATGGTAATGCAGATGATACTTCCTTGTGACGTGTGTTGTGAGCATGTTCAGTTGTTACTTTGTGACTGGATGTGTAACAACCTCCTGATTTTGTATTAGAAAAATCTTCAGTATTTGTAGATGTACATGTTCTTTCAAATTACCTCCCTATGATGTGGAATTTTAACTGAAGGTCACTGTTGTTGGATCCTACATGTGTTTGCTGTCGCGAAAAATCTTATACTCCAAGATTAGAAAGACAAACATTCTATCAAACAGCCGTTGTTTGATAGTCAGAAGACCTTACTGCTTTACCTACACATAAGCATATATTTTATAGATGACAGTTCAGGAAAATGTGTTTTTGGGAATATAACCAGCTTATATCAATATATATGCCTAGGCTTTGTTCGTATCATATGTATTTTCTTCTCCCCTCCCATTTTGTTTTCTTTTTTCCTGTCTTATTCTTTTCTGGATCTTTTTCATTTGTATTCAAACTTTTAAAATCCAACAAAAATTATTTTTTTAAAAAAAAAACCCTACTAGGATTCAGGTTCAACTTTGTGCTCAATCATTTCATATTAGCTAAGTTCCCTCATTTCTCTTTTCACCAGTTCTCACCCTGTACCTCCCCTAACGTTGTACATTGTTTTTAATTTAGGGATCCAAAGGAGCCTGTATCACTGGAGATTTCCCAAGAATGATTACTTTCTAGATATGACTCTGGATGTGATTCATGGATACGGTATATATTAGAAGATGGCTTCATGGATATGGTATATGTTACAAGATGGCTTCTGGATATGGCTATCACTGTACAGAGGCCGTCAAGAACTGTGCTTTGGTAGTGAACCCATTATGGACAGAGATCCATTATGAAGCTATAACCACATTCATTAAATAAGCTTTGCAATAATCCTGTTGGATAAATTATTCTTGTTATTACCTTGTTACAGAGGTGAGGTAGACAAAGACAAGTAAGATAGTTGTTTACCTTTAATGTAACAAAGAAGACATGAGAACTGGGGACTTCCAGCTCCTAAGATATGCTCTGAACAAAACACTGTGCTACATTTCCTCCCCAAACAAAGCTGGTCAGCCAAGACAGCCCCATCATTAAGCATACTAAGACAACTGCTGTGGTAAATAATGGGCAGAGGGGAAGTTAGAAACATCAGCCTCCTGACTATTACTCCTTAGTTGCACAACTGTTTCCCTCTGCCCAAATTACCTTCAGGCATCCAGTGTATTGGAAGACATTTCCTATCACCAGTGAAAAATTGCCAGTTCAGCTGGCTTCTTCACATAAAACAAGGTAATGGCAACATGTTATCCTTCACTTCTGGTAGCAGAACATTGTTGGGCAACTCAATAAGTTCTGAAGTTTCTAAGAGAGACTGCAAGATTTTACTCTATGAGTAAAACGCTAAACTTTACCACCTGTTGGGATTTCTCTCTAGTCCCAAAGAGAGTGATTTCTTCTTAGCCCTGGCCTGCTGCAGGATCAGAGCTTGGAAAAATTACTTTTTTGGACTGTAGTACCCAGAAAGCCAGCGTGTTGTAGTGATTTGAGCATTGGACAATGATTCCTGAGACCAGAATTCAAATCCCATCTTGGCAATGGAAACCCACTGGTTGACCTTGGACAAGTCATACTATCTTGGCCTCAGAGTAAGGCAAAGCACCCCACCCCCAACAAAACAAAGCTTGCCAAGACAAACCCATGATAAGTCTGCCTCGGGGTCATCATAAATCAGAAATGATTTGAAGGCAAACAATAACTCAGAATCCCTCAGCCACTACAACCACTGGTCACTCTGGCTGGGTAGTTCTGGGAGGGACAGCCAAGCAATATCCAGGAGATTCTCATATTAATATTTGAGTGTCTTTGTGCTTCTCTGAGTGTGTGACACAGAGAGAGAGATAATGCAGCTCTTAGAGCTGTTTGCACTTGTTGCTTTGTTGTATGTGTTAATGCACATCCATAACTGGATGGTCTGTGAATAAACATCTTGTGAAAGGATGAATGAAAAGTAATTCTGCAATAGATGTGCAAATAGCAGGGTAATCTTGGTAAGGAACATCATGTGCCACTCAGAGGGCATGTGTATAATGTCTACTGCCACAATGTCTGCAGTTCATCTTCCACCTCCATCTGGCCAGGTCAAGGATCTAAAGAAATTTATTTCAAAGTGCCTAATGGAGTTCCAGTCATGGATGGGGGGAGAAAACCCTGAAGGAAAATTCCTTCAAGAAGACACACATGCTGCTGTTCATTCCAGATGTCATTAGCCATGGTCCAGCAGTATTTGCACAAAGAGAGAGAATGGAGAAAGGAAGGAAGGAAGGAAGGAAGGAAGGAAGGAAGGAAGGAAGGAAGGAAGGAAGGAAGGAAGGAAGGAAGGAAGGAAGGAAGGAATCAGATTTCACCAAAAGTTAGAGGGTGTTTTTTTCAAAAGCACTAAAATGTTTTTGTTTCTGTTTATTTTTTAAATAAGCCCTTATACAGAGTTCAAGTTAAATTTGAAAGACTTCGTTCACTGAGGCACAGGCAGTAGAATACTTTCCCCAAGGCCAGATGGCCCTTTAGTTGCCCTCATTCAGACAGCAGGCAGTAAATCTCGATTGATCCAGTGATCACTACAAATTATTGGTAAGCTCTGCATTAAGCCAGGCTGCTGTAAATTGAAGGCGACAGTGTTTATAAGTCAAAAGGATTAGCAGACAGTAAGTTTGTCAGGCAGTGGCACCTCAGGTAAGTTCAGGTTGCACAGCAACAGTCCCAGACTGCTACGCTGCCTTCTGAAAAGCCAGGAGATTCCCATATCCTCAGTGCCATTCAGTCAAGGATAAAAAGAGAGCTGTGTGTATGTGATAGAATATGTGTAGGCAGGTAAGTAGTAAATAAGGTTACCATGAGCAAACCAGGCCCGGATTTCAGGGTCAAAACCTTGGGACTGACCCCGGTGTTGTCCTTAAGTATAACATATTAAGCATCAACCACAGAAAACAAGAAAATATTTCCCTCTCTGGATATTAAGTTTTCCAAGTTCTGCATAGCAAACTTTTCTTAGCTCTGTTTTTGACACCTTTGCAAACACTGATTTTAACAAAGCATGGGATCTGTGGGCCAGAAAAGAAACTTTTCCAAGGAAAAAGAATGTTTTTCAAGCTCTGCTTTTAATTAGTTGCTCCCATTAACCAAATCCTCTCACTGGCTATCTTTTCTTCCTTTTTTCATAGTCAAGTTGTGGAATCC
Source organism: Iguana delicatissima (assembly GCA_948472985.1). Taxonomy (NCBI): domain Eukaryota; kingdom Metazoa; phylum Chordata; class Lepidosauria; order Squamata; family Iguanidae; genus Iguana; species Iguana delicatissima. The sequence continues at coordinate 1,031,738 of CAOKZL010000430.1, forward strand.
TCCCTCATCAGCAAAACAATCACTGTAATCATAATAATTCCATTAATAGTCATCATATATTTTGAAGAAGGGGGGATGATGATGATGATGATGACGACGACTGAGGAAACATTAATAAGAATGCCATTCCAAAATTGATTTAGCCATATATATATATATATACATTCCCCATTTTCTTGTTTCTCCATTTTCCAGCTACCAATAATTATTGGGTGAATATACCTGACCAGTTCTTTTCAAAGATACTCTGAAACACTGTAGAAGTTCCACAAGACCTCTGTGCAAAGTGAGATGCCCAGGGATCCAAACACAACAAGGTTTTACAGTCTGCCAATGTAATCCTATAAAGAAGATGTATGAGAGAATGATTACTGCCACTTCATCAGGATATTTGACCAGAGAAGTCAAATATATTTAGCTCTGCAAAACAACAGAAGACATAAAATCAGCCTCTCTCATACCTCCTGTGTCAACATGAACTACAAGTAGTTACATCAAAACTAACCCAGACACCCTTTTTTTTACGTATCCTCATTGCAGTTCAGAATTCAAGTCAAATTTGAATAGCCAAGACTCTCCTTCAAGCAATTTGACTGACATCCAAAGTGGGTACCTGAAAAAAAAAGCAGGGGTAATCTAAAATAAAAAGAATCTTGATTACTTGTTCAAATATTTCAGGTTATACAATATGTATACGTGCATATGCATACTGACTTGCATGTATATATGTATACACAGAAACACATGCGTTGTGTGTGTCTGTGTGTATCTTACATGTCAGCAGCAGATGGCACTGTTTATTTTTACTGAATATAATATCTATATACTCATATATCAAACAATTCAATTAGCCAAAAAAAAAAACACACATTAAGGGTCTTCCATGTTCACTCATGCTCCAAAATGTCAGGAAAGTGCAGCTGTTAAGAGCCACACTTTGAGAGGTACATTATTTCATTTTCATTTAAAAAAAAATTACTGTAGATTTTAAAAGTATGATTACAAGGAAAGGTTTTAGAAAGGGAGAAGAAGTAAGTAAAAAGTACATGCAATATGAACATGGGCTTGGTATATACATTAATATAAACCGACCATATTTTCCAGAGTATATTTTCTTGAAACTGGCATCTATAATTTACACATTCATGCACAGCTAAACCAGCAAGATCTTCTGTCCATTGAATGATATAGATGGTGAATGTTTATCTTCCCAATATTAGTCTGTAGATCTTTTTGCAATTATAAAATATCATTTAGGTAATATATGTTTGTTTTGGCAGGGGAAAAGATCATGTTGGACTACTACTCCCATCAACACTAGCTAGCATAGGTAATGGTGAAGGATTACGAGAGCTACAGTCTAAAAACATTTTCTTCATCTGCATGACAAGGCAACTGCATCTGAATTTCTTGTTTGCCATCATAAGAAGAGTAGCTTGGAGGATCATTAAGCAGTCATTAAGCAGTCAGTTTCTAATCACTTAAATTACATTTGTAATTGGCTAACCGACCAAACCCAAAGGGTGATCACGAATGGCTGCTTTTCATCCTGGAGAGAAGTGACTAGTGGGGTGCCACAGGGTTCTGTCCTGGGCCCAGTGTTGTTCAATATCTTCATCAACGACTTGGATGAAGGAATATTGTGCGAAAGGGATCTAGGAGTCTTAATAGATCACAAGCTGAACATGAGTCAGCAGTGTAATGTGGCAGTCAAGAAAGCCAATGCAATTCTCGGCTGCGTCAACAGGAGTATGGTGTCTGGATCGAGGGAGGTACTGGTACCACTCTACTCTGCGTTGGTTGGACCTCATCTTGAATACTGTGTCCAGTTCTGGGCACCCCAATTCAAGAAGGACATGGTCAAGCTGGAGCAAGTCCAGAGGAGGGCGACCAAAATGGTGAGGGGCCTGGAAGCCATGCCCTATGAGGCTAGAGAGCTGGGTGTGTTTAATCTGCAGAAGAGAAGGTTAAGAGGGGACATGATAGCCATGTTTAAATATCTGAAGGGATGCCATATAGAGGAGGGAGAGGGCTTGTTTACTGCTGCTGCAGAGACCAAGACAAGGAGCAATGGATTCAAGCTGCAGGAAAGGAGTTTCCACCTGAACCTCAGGAAGAACTTCCTGATGGTCAGGGCTGTCCGGCAGTGGAATATGCTGCCTCGGAGTGTGGTAGAATCTCCTTCCTTGGAGGTTTTTAAGCAGAGGCTGGATGGCCATCTGTTGGGAGTGCTTTGAGGGTGTTCCTGCATGGCAGGGGGTTGGACTGAATGGCCCATGTGGTCTCATCCAACTCTACATTTCTATGATTCTATGATTCTATGAGGATGCACCCATTCCCCTGCATAACCGAGAGGTCTTACAGTAACAGAGAGGGACCCTGAATATGTTCTAATGATATCTCCCACTTCCCCTGTTAACAATTCACTTGATACTTTTGTCTCACATTTTTGCCTCAGTCCCTTCAGCCAAGTGAGTGGAGGAGACTATGGCTCTTCTGGGGAAATGGGTGGGGAGACTGGAAGCCAGTGGGATTGTAACTGAGCAATGTAACAAGATCTTTCCTCCTCAATACACTTAGATTCCTAATGCTCCTCAATGCAGGATGTTGCAGCTGCTAGTGATTCTGCCACTGTTTGGAAATTCCCTATGGCAATGCTGGCACATTTAACTGAGTTACTTTGTGTGCCAGGGAAGGAGCGTGTGCCTCAGCAATAGGAATATAACAGCAGCTTGGGGTGATTTTCTATTGTTACTATTTCAGAAGCAGGCATCCCAGTGCCTGCTATGAGTTTTGGACCAGAAATCCCAAAAAGAAAGACCTTGTTAGCATGGCCAGTAGACAGACATTATCGGAATTACAATCCAAAGCATCTAGCATTCACAAGCCTGCCTATCTCTGTTGTCTTTAAAGAATTTGTGTACAAATGGTTGGATGGTCTATTTGCTGAAGTAACATTCTAGGCTTTATTGAGAAAATTTGAATATATGCTTAGTAGGGTTGATTACTATATATAATGTATTTGTGCAATTTGTAATATGGAAAAGCTTTTTTTAATGCTAGTTTGAACTGTATTTTTGCTAATATGTTAGCTTTTGAGGATGCTACCCAACAGTAAAATTGTTAGGTTTTATGCTGCTTGTTGAATCAAAACATCCCTTTTATTCTTCTTGTACTTTATAAGAGTAACATGTCAACAATAAACTTGACACTGAAATCCAAACCAGTAATAGAGTCTGCAAGCAAAGCTTTACCTAGCAAGCTCAAATCAATATGAAATTCCATCAGTTGTCCAGTGTCTCTCTCATCTTCTTTAGTTCTCAGCCTGTAAGGACACCAGATTTTAAAAGATACATTTCCTATTTTAATACCTTTGAGCCAATAGCACTCATCTCTCAGCACCCTGCATGAGATTTTGTTTTCCTCAGTACTACTGTCTCCTTCATTCAGCTCTTTTCAACTCCCTTCTCTCCTTGCTGATGATAACTGCTGTCAAGTTGACTTTGACTTTATGGGAACCCTACAGATGAGTGACCTCCAGGGCCTGACATCAATACCTTTGCTCAGGTCTTGCAAACTCAGAGCCATGACTTCCTTGATTAAGTCCATCCATTTGTACTGTGGTCTTCCTCTCTTCTGAATGCCTTCCACCTTACGAAGCATTATCGTTTTCTCTAGTGAGTCAGGTCTTCTCATGATGTGGCCAAAAAACAACAGCCTCAGTTTAGTCATCTTGGTTTCTATAAGAGTTCAGACTTGATTTGCTTTAGGACCCATTCATAAGTCTTTTTAGTAGCCCAGGGTATCCACAGAACTCTTCTCCAGCATCACATTTCAAAGAAGTTGATTTTCTTCCTATCAGCTTTCTTCATCGTCCAGCTTTCACAGAAATTGGAAATATGATGGCATGAACAATCCTAACTTTAGTATTCAATGATATATTTTTACATTTGAGGATCTTGTCATTCTTTCATAGCTGCCCTTCCAAGCCCTAGTTTTATTAGCATTCCTTCTTTGACAGGGCAATTGACCCTTACAGCTGGATCAGCCCTAGCTCTCATACTGGGCTAGGAATGCATGGCCTTCCAGATGACATCAGACTTAGGTCCCATTAGCCCTTGCCAGCATGGCCAATAGGGAAAAGTGATGGGAAATACAGTCCAATCAGTCTGGGGGAAAAGCATATCCCCCCCCTGATCTAGGCAGTTACAGAAACCAGATTATACCTAACAATAGATTCTGGGTCAAAGCAGCAAAGACTTAGCTTTTTTTCTGAAAATATAAATGCCCTCTGAGACTCAGCCCTGTAACTTTCCTTAAACAAAGCACTGAAGTTCCTGAGCTGATAGCCTTTATATGAGCAAAGCTCTAGATTAATTTTAGCTGGGGCACTGAGTTTATTTTAAAAAGCAATTTGAAACTAAATTGTGTGTATTGCCTTGTGGTTGGCAGGAAAGAATCCACTGGGGCAAATTCCTTCTTCAGGGCTAGAACATCTTCTTCCTCTGGTGACAGATGTTGATTTTGGATCATTATCCTTATTATTTTGGATTTCACATACAGGAAAAAAATGTAATGGCCCAGTCCAAGAATAAATGGCTCTGCTTTTCTCATTTAAACTCTTCTTTTCAAAGACCAAGCATGCTATTTCTGGGGAAAAATAGTACTGGTAGACTTGAAAGGTTGAGAATGACCATTACAGGAGGACCTCTGCCCCATTTTTACCACAAACCCACCAGTGGGGAAAAAGTTGTTTTGAGAGGTGGGAAACTGCCCAGAAGCAACAGGCAAGCACCCCCTGCTGTGTGCATTTCCTACTGAAATCTTCCCCAGTCATATAATCCAACCAAGACATTGAGCGGCTGTCAGGACTCCCTTCAATATTTTGTCACCTAACAGCAAGAGTATCAAGAGCACCATTTCTGACCTCACTGTATTGGTTGCAAACTCCATTGTTTAGTCTGACAGAAAGCAATTAACTCATACCCCTTCAGAGACGGAAATAGAGTATTTAAATCTGAAGGTTTGGCGAGTTAATTTGCAGATCACCAATTTGCAGATCACCAGAGTGAATGTCACTCTGCCACTTTGATTGCTGATTGTGTACTGCGTTTAGACACAAGTATAAGCCACAATGCTGCTGCTTCGCTGTTCTTCTGGATTGGTAAATATCGCCCATTTTACACTGAAACCTTGCTGTCCCAAACTTTCCTCGCTTTTCCTTTGGTTAGCCTTATGTGAGTGCATGACTGTTTGAAATCTCGTATACATGATTAACTCCCGCAAAAACATGTTTTAGCTTATGCTTGAATCTCTGGCTGGTTCTTCCCTGCAGAAGACCCCATAAACTTTGATGTCAAAGATATCATTGATTTGCCTTTCTGTCACAGGCATCTAATTTCAGCTAATAATTCCTCACCTTTGAACAGTGCTACTGGCATCATGAGTGGACTTCTGAGTCACCCACGTTTTGGGATAACAAGACCTCCTAGTGCTATATTGCTATCTGAAATGCCCAGTGCACAGAAGTCCAAAGTTGGCAAAGCCCCACTTGCCTGCCTCTTGGTAGTTCTCAGAGCCAGGCATTGTGGGTCAAGTGCTTCAGCAGATTGCCTGAACAGACCGAGAATGCATAATCCAGACTCTGAGGAATCACTTGGCTTTTGGGGGAGTGGGTACTGGCTCTCAGAGTGAGGCAGAGGGTGGGTGCTGGGAAAGGGGCAGGGGAAGGCAGAGGAAGCAGTAGCTGGTGCAGCTTATTGTCCCACCTCAAAGCAGTGGGTGACTTTAAACTGCAGCTGACTAGGTAGTCTAAAAGACAATGGCTTACCTAAGGTAAAAAGGTGAGTTTATGATGGAGGTACCATCATACCAGAATGATGTAGTGGTTTGAGTGTCGGAGTAGAAATCCTAGTTTTGAATCCTTGCTCAACTGTGGAAACCAGCTGGGTAACCTTGGGCAAGTCACACTCTCTTAGCCTTTGAGAAAAGCAATAGCAAATTCCCTCTGAATATATCTTGCCAAGGAATGTCTATGTTAGGGTAGCTGTAAATCAGAACCTGCCTAAAGACACATAACAGCAAACAGTGAACAGCCATGCAATCATCTATAACCTTTGATGTCTTAGTGTCCAAGTGTGGGAAAAAAAACTGAGGTCAATCAGACTCAAAAATTGACAAGGCTGTGAGAAAAAAAAATATACTGTGTCACCATTCTCTTTTGTTTCATGCCCATTATTATATACCTGTACTTATTTCAGCACTTTTAGAGATGAGCTAAGAGACAACAAGCATGCCTTTGAGTTATTTGTCTCACCTCTATGAGGCCATGTTCTTCTAAATGTGTTTCTGTGATCCTAAAACACACATCTGCTGACAATTGTTGAAACCCTTTGCTTCAACAACTTCCGGGAGGGAAAGATGCTATAAAGCATGATAGTAAAATGGACACTTCAGTGTCTGACATCTGTCATATCGCTATTAACTGCAATGCAAACAAAACCACATTACAGGATTAATTAATTTGGACAGGTGCACACAGCAGACTTTGCACTTCACACATATTCAAACATCTGGGTTTTGGCCCCTGCCAGGGTTATCTTCCGCTTGAACATCCAGAGAGAATCTAACACATCCATCTTTGGGCAGGATATACAGCGAGAGTATGAACACCTCAGTTCTCAGAGATAGCCTTGGAAGTTTAGCACAAGCTGGAAAAGGTTTGCTTGAGACACACAGTGTAGCGTATGCTTAAATGGAAACAAAGGAAAGGCCTGAAAATGCCTCAGCTTTGTAAGACTGCCCCACATGTGACCCCCAAGCCTAGTTTGGCACCTCCAGACTGCCTTTTTCTGTCCCCTCAAATGATGAAATGCCTCTTATGGTAGTCTCTGGGGCCCTTTCACACTGCACAATTACAGCATAGTGCAATTATAGTATGAAAACGCCTCAGGAGTGCTAATTCACTATTTAAAGGGGGCATCATTTCACTTGCACTCTTTCTTTTTAAAATATCTGTTTTTCAAAGGTAGACACGGACATCTGATCATTTCCAGTTTTGTTTTGTTTAATTTATTTGACATTCATTGTCAGCCTGTGTGGCCCCTGGAGGATACCATAGCCAGAAAAACAGTCCATGGACCTGGTTAAGTTGCAGGTCCCCGCCCTAAAGCATGCGTGAGACCACCTTTTCGTGTGCAGTGGGTCTTAATGGAGCTTTGGACTTTAGAAGTAGTCAAGTAGCTGGCTAGTAATGGGGAAGGCATCTCCATAAATATTTTCTCACAGCATGGCACATTAAGGTCTGTTCCACTACATCCAGAGGGGATTTTGTTGTTGTTGTGTGCCTTCAAGTCATTTCCGATTCATGTAATCCCTAAGACAAACCCCTCATAGGGTTTTCTGGCAAGGTTTCTTAGGTGGAAGTTGCCTTTGCCTCCCTCTGAGGCTGAGGAAGTGTGACTCATCCTACGTTATCCAACGGGTTTCCATGGCTGAGCAGAGATTCAAACCCTGGTTTCCAGAGTCGTAGTCCAACACTCAGATCACTACACCACTCCTAGGTAAATGTTCAGCAGACTGATAAGAAGATATTCAGAAAGCAGTGACCCAAATAACCATATGCATAAAGGAAAATGCCTTATAGAAACTCAGACTATTTGTCTTTCTGGCTCAGAGTTATCTGTTCTGAACAGCAGCAGTTCTTGGGATTCTCAGGCTGAAGTCTTTCCTCTCATCTGATATATGATGCTTCTATATCATAGATGATAGAATTTCAGACTCAGAGGGGACTGCAAGAACCATCCAGTCCAACCCCTGCCATGGAGGAATATACAGTGACAGCACTCCTGAAAGACACCCATCCAACCTATATTTGAAGACCTTCAAATAAGGAGAGTCCACCCCTGTCAAGGCAGCCTGTTCCACTGCCAAACACCTCTTGCCACTAAAAAAGAAAAAAATCTTTCTAATGTTTTGGTGGAATCTCTTTTCTTGTAATTTTAACCTATTAGTTTGTGGTCTAGTCCCTGGAGCTGCAGAAAACAAGCTCACTCCATGTCCTACATCAGTAGATCTCAACCTTTAGTCCTCCAGATGCTTTGGACTTCAACTCCCAGAATTCCTGAGCATTGCCATATTGGTTGGGACCCCTGGTAATTCAGGTCCAAAATATCTGGAGAACCAAAGGTTGATACTCACTGTTCTAAATGACATCCCTTCATACCTTTAAAGATGGCTATCATGTCATCTTTCAGTCTTCTCTTCTCCAAGCTAAATGTACCCAACTGCTTAAGTCATTCTTCATAAGGCTTGCTTCCAGACCTTTGATCATCTAGGTCACCCTTGGTCACCCCTCTCTGGACACACTGCAGCTTGTCAATATTCTTCTTAGACTGAAAGATATCATACACAATATTCCAAGAGAGTTTTGATCATGGAGATTTAAGTTCAACAAGATGTAAGTCCAACAAGACTGCTACTACGAACATCACTCATCATGTCCACTGTAACCAACAACGAACAATAATAAATAATAGTATCAAAATGTGGAATGCAGTTGTTAAAACAGCCATCAAAATCAGCATACCACGAATAAAAATAGCTTTAAAAGCTTGAGATATGGTAATTGTTTTTATAGCTTTTGACACAAAAAAGATAAATGAATTGTGGGGAGGAGTGATCAAATGAAGCTCTTTGGGGAGATAATATTACAAACAGGGTTGCCACAATCAAGAATCTATTTTCCTAGTATCCGTTTGCCTCACATCATACTGTGGAAGCACTTGGAGAAGAGCGTAGTGTAACAGCCAACAACTAAGGCAGCTGTACGTATCGGAATATTTGAGGGCCACACGCTTTGCCCACTGCTGCTGCTGAAATAGCTCAGCAACTGTGGTGGCTCTATGTTGCTGAAGGTTGCCAAGGTGTGGTCATGTAGTTTAAAGCATAGCAAAACTTGAGACCCACTCATACTACACAGTGATAGTGCTATGATTCCACTTTAATCACCCTGGCTGCATCCCATGGAATCCTGGGATTGGTATTTTGGTCAAACAGATCAGAGGAGCTGTCTGCAGCTGAGAATGTTAAACGCCCCTCCCTCCACAGCCAGTCCCAAGATTCCCTAGGATGGAACTATGACAGTGAAAGTGAAATCGTAGTGCTATAACTGTGAAATGTGAAAGGCTCCTAAATCATAAGGAGCTAGCAGTGAACTATTCTGTGGCATACAGTTAGCACTCAGAGCAGGGAGTCCTGGCACTGCAAGAATTCTCACCTCTTTCTGCTGATGTACAATCATGACGACAGACAAAATAAGTATGGATGAGGATTCCCTGATACAATCTGTGCTGCAGTTGATACTATATGGGGGATTCTGCAATCACTGCCATTGCCCAGAAAGCATGCCTAAGGCTAATTCCCATTTCTAAATCTCATGCTTAACCTGGGGGATTCTGAGGATTTTAACTTGCAAACACCATTGTTTCCAAGTAGACCCATTTCTCCTTATGTTTGTTTTTCAGCAGGATCTTCCCTGATGTGGCTGCTGATCTTAACACCTGGTTTAACTGCAGCTCTCCCACCACCTCATAGCTGCAGAATGTCTCACCTGCTAAGTCATGGGAAAAGTGCTCATCTTCTGTTGTGTACCATTTATCACATACAAAATGTCTCTTGTTCATTTTTGGGTGTTTAAATTTCATGCTATTTCTTCATTTCCTGCAAGCTTATAGGATTACAACATAAGGTATACCAAAACCACTACCACCATTTTGTTTTGTTTTTAAAGATAACCATTCTGATCCAGGGGAAACTACAACTGCAAAGAAGGTGCCGTCCAATGGGAATGACTACCATGACCCCAGAATCAGGTTTCTCAATTCACAGCACTTGTTTACACACACAGTTCTTCTAGGTGGATATACATAAAAGTCTATGTTTTTCCCCTACTTTTAGGACTTTTTGAAAAGTAGACATCAAAATTATATTGCACATTTTTATGTATTCTTGCAAAGCTTATCAAACTAGGTGCTCCGTCTTTAAAAACCTGAATCCCAAGGTATTAAACAAAAAAGAGAGAGAGAGAATTCTATCACCCTAAATCTGATCATTTCAAACCATCCCTGTGATCAGCAGTTCTCATACTCTTCCTTGACATATACAGCTTTTGATTCCACTATTCTTTTTTTTTAAACTTGCATCTCCAGAACATTCAGAATTTCTGCTGCCCTCGATCATTAATGGATTTTTCTTCCCCAACAGACGATGGCATGTTGCTATGGAAGTCAACCACTTAACAGCAAATCTCTGGGAAGCATCCCTGTGCTATTAATACAGCACTAACGAAAAGAAGTTCATAACCTCTTAGTGTTGATAAATTGGAGTGATAGAGATGTAATGTTTTACAGGGGGTGGAGTGGAGGTTAATCAGTGGAAATGTTTGCTCAGAAGCATGGTAGCCAGTCCTGCAAAGAAGTGTAGAATCCAAATCTTCAAGTAAAAATTGAGAAGTATGAAAAATGACCATACAACCTCTTTATCTTATCTTAGAATTCATCAGTGACAAAGGAATACCTGCCTAAAACATTAAAAAAACAAATGGCTGGAATACTGCTTCTGACACCATCACACCTTTACTCTACTTTCTGAGCCAAATATCTATACTACCCAGAGCAACTAGTTATGGATTTTTGTTGCTGTTTGCCCCTGGCTGTGCTACAAATAATTCATTACTACTATAGCCCATGCCAATTAAGCAACACCTGAGTAGTATATTTCCTATTAATGTAAAGTATGGGAACAATAGGTGAACATTTCTTAACGTACAAAAAAAAACCCTGGTCGCTATATGTCATTAAAATGACCATTCAGCTTAATTTAAGCTTGTTAAAATGGACCTTCTGCCCCCTGTCGTTCTTTCTTTCACAACTTCTGGCAGACATTAGACTCCTTGCAATTCAGGAATTTTAAAACACAGGCCTGCTCCAGGATAGGACACTATAGAATGCTACCAGAACATCCCTGATTTCATGTGTCTCATTGATTTGTCTTCAATATCCCTTCCTAGCTCCTTGAAGATTCTTGAATAATTACTGAAACCAGGATTTGATTAATCCAGCATGTATCAAAGAATTCTTCCTTGAAGGAAACATAACTTTGCCATGATTAAATCCCACATTTTAGTGTCTGATGGCAATTTGCTTATCAGTAGGGTGGCAAATCCATGTTTGAACTTCAAGAGCTGTCCAAGGTTCTGAACCCTATACATCAAATAAGTTCAACATCTTGGATAACTCTTTTAAAGTTCAGATTAAAGCACAGATCAGATTCACCATCCACTAACATGGGAGTCACCAGCCATCAGTACTTGTGTGTATGTACCAAGAGCCAGTATTAACCAAAACAGTCTTCCCTCTCAACAATAGCAACAGACTGCTAAAGCAAACAACCATGCAATAAGAATGTGAACAGCTTCTTCCAAACTAGATTATCATAATCGTATTTTCAAAAAACAATTGCACATCATTCCTCAGCCCACCGCCACTGAGCATCGCTATAGCTGGCGTGAGGAACTCCTTGTAACTCCCATTAGCTAGGAAGATTCAGGCTGATGGAAGCTGGACCAGCAGTATCTCTCAGCATTGCCAAGAGCCTTGATGAATGGGAATCCTACAATATCTGGAGGCCCCTGGTTCCCCAGTTCTATGATTCACGACCTGTTTTCTTGAGAGGATGCCCTCCCAGGGATTTATATCATGGGTGTCTGCAATTGTTTTTATTTCTTTTTATTTTGCACCAGCATTGTGGTGTGTTGCAGGACAGATTTGCATTCAGGGGATGGGCAGCTGTCAGAAGTCCAGGTGGTGCACACATGAGCACCTGCTTGCTAAGCCCCTGGATCCCTGCTCCACCCACCCCCTTTTTCAAAGCTGGAAGTGTCCAGTTTTGAGAGAAGCCTATTTCAGGCCCCCAAAAGGTCCACCACCACCCAGAAATAATCTTACAATGATAATTATTTCAGTTGTGATTCTGCCCAGACAGTGAACCAGAGTTCTCCTCTTCAGAAGAGGAGAATCAACAGTATCTCTCACCATTGCCAACAACCCCAATGTATCAGTTTATCTTGCAGAGAATCAACATGTGACCTGACAAGACTGATCTTCTGGCTCTGGAGCCATCCCAATCCCCTCAAACTGTCTATTGCTCCTCTCTCTCTCTGTGTGTATATGTATGTGTATATATGTGTGGGTGGGTAGGTAGATGTAAGGGTGGGGCGGGTGAGTAGGTGTAGACAGACAGACAGACAGACAGACAGACAGGAAATACACTTGCATAGGCTTCCAGGGAGTGCAGTTCTCCCATAAAGCAAGGTGTATACCCTCTCTCCTTGTTCTTTCCCCAAATAACTTTTTCCTGAAGATGGGAATAGTCTTCTGTTCACTTTCAGGTTTATTGAAAATTCAGAGATAGGTGATAAATGATAAATGGGTAACTCCTCAGGCTTTGTGTGGCTGCTGTAGGGTAGTTGAATCTCAATATTTTAGATCTGGGACTGAAGGACCAGGCATCTCCATGGCAGTTTTGCACCATAATGCCCCACTAGTGCAGTTCCAGAAGGCAACATTCAAGCTCTGGAGTGTGCTGCTGTAGCGATTTCTTGACTAGAACACACATGGACAGCATCTGGCAGTAACTCTCCAGCTGGGAGATTTCCCAGATTTCCAATAATTACAAGTGTACTCACTGGAGACCTTGCTCCTCCCAGCTGCAGATTTCCAGTTGGATGCTGCCTAAGCATCTCCTGCCCTCATGTCAGCATGCTGTGAAACCTGGAAGCTGCCTTCCATGGGGCAATGGGGAAGTTCCACAAAGTCTCCATTGGCTGGTTTGTTGACAGGTAAGCTAGGCAAGAGCTTGGGAAGTCACACAAGGTTGCCCTTCAGGTCCTAATGCTTGATAGGAGTGAGAAGCCCATATACGCAGCTGTCTGATTTAGGACTCAAAGAAGAATCCAACCAGAGGCTGAGCTTTCAGCTTTTATGTCAATACCAGATCACTGCTGAAGCAAGTTCTCTGAGCAAGTGTCAGACATCTGTTTCTACCCAGATATTTATCAGATTCAAAAACCTGTTCAGAATCAGAGAAACTAACAACTGCAAATACATGCCTCAAGAGAGAAAAAAAGTGTGTGGCACTCTTAGCAGTTTAGAAACTCAGTGTATCCTTCAGAGTACCTCTGTCTTGGAAAACAGCTTTGCTTGGATGGATCTACTAATGAGAAAATGGTCATCCGAGACATAGCCTTAGTTCATACTCTCTCTGCCCTCCTCTTGGTAAAATAAACATAAGGCATGACATTACATTATTGCACTGTGTTTTCCTGCCACAAACTTCAACAACCCATATTTCATTTATGTTGTCTTGTTCAAACCATTTTTATCCCACTTTTCAGCAGATGGCAGATGGCTAACAAATCCAAAGGTTCTTCTCCACCTCTTTTAGCATCACAACAAATCTGTGAGGTAGATCAGATTGAAAGAGGGTGATTCACCATCACAGTGCAGTAACATGTGATGACGTGTGTGATACTACACATTACAGGGATGGTGGCAGGAAGAGATGTACTTCATGCTCCATCTAATTCTACTAGTGAGACCTAGCGTCTTCATCTGTCTGGACTGTGGTATATGATCATCCTCAGATATACTCAACCCTATCCTTGGTATTCTGAGAAGATGAGAGTCATGAAAATACTGGACCAACTGTTGGAATGGAATGGCTGAAGACTGGTAATGATTTTGACTAGAAACAAGTAAGAAATCATCCTCCAACTTACTGTGGTGGAAAATGAACCAAACAATTCTTACTTCTCCACTATCATTGCATTTGCATGAAGCCACTTAGCAGAGCTGTTCTAAGGGGTAGAACGCCTTCTTCAATGCTCAGAGCTCCAGATGTAGAATTCCTGAAATTCTGGTATAATCAATTCACTTTATATTTTGCAGACAAAAATGCTCATCCTCACACTAATTTAAAAACCATAATTTTGATAAGAATTGCACATGGCCAGGATACTACTTATGTTATTGAGTATATAGTATCCTGGACAGGTGCAGCTTCCATTCTTAGGCAAAGTTCTAGAACAGTGGTTCTCAACCTGTGGGTCCCCAGATGTTTCTAGACTTCAGCTCCCAGAAGCCCTGAGCATTGACCATAGTGGCTGGGGCTTCTGGGAGCTGAAGTCCACAAACATCTGGGGACCCACAGGTTGAGAACCACTGTTCTAGAATGTGTTAGCAGGCTCTCCATGTCAATTTTGAGCCTGGGAGAGCAGCAGCTTCAGTTGCCCAACACAAGGGAATGGATGTCAGGTGGGAGAAGAACACAAGTCTGGTGGTTCTGCTAGACCTCTTGGTGCCTTCATTACCATTAGCTCTTGGCTATCTGGCTTGGTGCTACTTAAGAAACCAATATTTTGCAGTGCATCCAAGTTTTTCTTGAAGGTTTATTTCTGGGAGGTGGTACCTTTTCTTTGAGCTCCTAGCCTTTGTCTTAAGAGATCTTGCAAGGGTTCACCTTGCTTTCCATGCTGGTTAACTTTTACATGAAACCACAGAGGAAATCCTTTGGAGGTTTGGGCTACCATGTTATCAGAATGCAAATTTACCTCTTATTTTCATCTAGTCATAGGGTGTAGAACTATTGAGAAGAATTTGGGGTTGAATGGGGATAAACAAACTGATGTCTCATTCAGATAAGATGGGGCTTCTGACAATAAAGAAACCATATGATACACATAGAGATATACAACCAGTCTTGATTGGAGTTGTACTGAACTTGAAGGATGAAATGAGACACAAGGGGTGGGTGGGTGGGTTCAAGACTTCATTGCAAGCCTTCAACTGTGTTTCAAGAGCCTATTTTTTCCATCCTCCCCTCTTAAAAATATGTTGGGCTATTGGCCCAATGTTAATGCCTTTGAGTTTGTTTTTATGGTCATATGTTTGCCTGATGTTTCACTACTAATGCTAATTTTGTTACTATTTTAGGAGCCCTGATGGTGCAGTGATTAAATGCCAGTACTGCAGCCAAAAGGTTGTGAGTTCAATCCTGCCAGGCCCCAGGTTGACTCAGCTTTCTATCCTTCAGCAGGCTGGTACAATGAGTACCCAGCTTTTGGGGGGCAATTAGTTAACACATTGTAAACCGCTTAGAGAGCACTTAGCTGATAAGCAGTATAGAAATACACATGCTATTGCTATTTTAATGTGTGTATTTTGTTTATGAATTTTGTGGAAGGTCCTTTGGGAATGCGATGCCCAAAAAGGAGAACCAGTGTAGTGTAGTAGTTTGAGCGTTGGACTACAACCCTGGAAATCAGGGTTCAATTCTCAGCCATGGAAAACCCACTGGGTGAACTGGAGCACATCACATACTCTCTGCCCCAGAAAACCCAGTAACAGGTCTGCCTTAGCGTTGCCATAAGTTGGAAATGACTTGAAGGCACATAACAACAAGAATGCCCCAAAAGGCAGCTTAAACACTTCTTAAATAAATACATCTTTCACACCAAGATACACAAACTGAAACTCCATGAAATGTACTGCATACATGGCTAGCAAAGGAAATAATTTGTAAGAAAAATTGAACATGCAGACCAGCCAATGCAGCTTTTAAATTTGCATTAACATTTGCATGGGTTTAACACTAAGCAAATGTAGGCCTGAAAATGACAAAAAGGCTTGTTTACATAAATAAGACACAAACTAATGTTGCTATCTACTTAGGGAAAAGTTGGGCTGGGGAAAACGTAACCCTCCAAATCCAAAAACATTATTTTCATTGCAGGCCTTTCATAGCAAGATATTTCTCCACACCTGCTCCAAAAATCACCCAAACCCAAAGTCTTTTCCTTCCTAATGCATCAACTTCATCATTCAGTCACTTACATCAAAGTTTAATTGCACTCTGTTCCTTAATGAACACATGATACATAACAGTTAATTTTGTCCATCTCTTCAAGAATGTTTACTATCATTCTCCTCACTAGAATTAAAACATCTTCACAGCTTGGACTTGTTGATCAGACACTAGGACTGAAGCCTGAGAAATATAAGTGAACCTCTATTTCTTCAAGTCTGGGTAAATTATTAGCTGCTGTGAACTTACAAGAATTTCACTTACAAGCCTTGGTAGAGGGGCACACGTCGCCCAGCAAATGTTGTTGGATTCTGTCAAGGCTGTTACTCCACCCTTTACTCAGAGTGCAGTAGTGGAAGGCTTCCAAATCAACTCTGATCTTTTCCTGGGTTTCTGGGAGCTCCCTTGGTGTGTAAAATGAAATAAATAACACATTTAAATAACAAGCCATTTCTTGCTTTTTCATGATACCCAAAATGCTCTGCTTGGAATGCCTGTTTCACTCTGCTTGATAGGAGAGCTGGCCCTTTAGCACTCAATCTCTCTTCAAAATATGGGTGCATTTCCTATCAGCCCTAGCCATCATGTCTAATGGTGAGGTATGCTGGGAGCTGCAGTCCAGTAGCACCTGAGGTCCAGCTGCTTTGCTCACACCTATTTTATCTGTTTCTATATCCTGCAGCAGCATAGGTTCAGAACTAGGTAAGGTAAGAGGAGAATCCCAGATGAGGAGAACTGGGACAGATGAATGTTCCTCTGCTTTCAGCTACTTTCTGATGAGCCCCCAATTCTTTGCTATCCCACAGAATTAATATCTGGCCTTTACTGTTTCCAAACACTACTCTTGAACAGATTAAGTTTGCTTGTGTCTGAAGGCTGTTAGCATCCTCCTGATTGAGGGAAAAGATTGCAGAGTCATTCAGGGTATGGTATTGCAGGCATGTCTAGATCTGATGATGTGTACACTCTCTTCAAATATCTGCTTGATAAAGCTGTGTCACATTGGGCTAGAAAATCTTGATACTGGTGGACAACCTGCATCAAAGGCTACGAGTCATATCTTTATCATGATATCATGATGTCTCTGACATGATACAGACCCTTTTGTAGTGAATTGAGACAGTGCATGTTGAGATATCCTGCATAGAATCATAGAATCATAGAGCTGGAAGAGACCACAGGGGCCATCTAATCCAACCCCCTGCCATACAGGAACCCACATCAAAGCACTTCCAACAGTTGGCCATCCAGCCTTTGCTTAAAAACCTCATGGTTTCCAGTTGAACAATGAGAGGCTTTGTTGCACAATGGGCACTGAGCAAGACACCCCGATATGCAATAAGGGCTTCCGTTGTGCAGTGGAATGTAATCATGGTCATTGCTCAACAGACCCATGGCCCAATAGGACCTGTGGGGCTATGGTAACCCCAAAAGGGTCCATAGCTATGTCTCTGCTGACCATTGTTCAAGAGGGGTTACCATAGCCCCACATAGCTATGTCTCTTCTCCTCTCCTGAGAAAATCAGCATTGCCCAATGACACCATTCAACTTTACATGATTGTAAATCTGTTTCTGATAACATAACATAAGTATCTAACAGCATACCAGCTGTCATCTTTAGTTTGGTTTGTTGATCATCCCCACTAGGGATAGCAAGAACTCTGTCTCAATTTTGTAGCAGTTTCTCCAAAACCCACCTGCATTCTTGACTGTATCAAGTTGCAAAACTTTTTTATATCCTACATGGAAGCTTGTGTGCATTGCCTTTATGCATTTTCATAATGCACACATCGATTTAGGTACTTTTCTTAATGCACAAAATTTTGTAAACATTTCACCCATTGACTAAAATGCACTTGCACATACTTACAGAAAAGATTGATAGCATACAGTGGGTGAGACTGCAATCCTGTGCCCACACTTATCTGGAAGAATGTCGCATTGAAAACAGAACTTATTTCCCAATACACATATCTAGGATTGCACAGTAGGCATGCAAGAAATTTCCCCACAGCTATAATAATCAATGATGTACAATTAGACAAGCAAACGTCCCCGTCTTGCTCTCACCCCATATTTAGTATGAGAACAACAGTACTGGATTCAACCAAGCTGTTGCCAGGATTAACAAGAAAAGACACGTAGTTTGGTTTGAATACCAAATATCTACCTGATCAGTTTGTTGCTGTGTGCCTTCAAGTGATTTCCAACTTATGGCGACCTTGAGGTAAACTTTTCATGTGGTTTTCTTGGCAAGATTTGGTCAGAGGGGGTTTTCTGTGGCCCCTGAGCCTGGGGCCATTTCTGCACTATACTGTTATAGTGCTATTATTCCATTTTCAACATCCTGTGGAATTCTAGGGTTTGTAGTTTACTGAGGCCAAATTGCTCTCTGGCCAAGAATTCTAAAGGCCCCTCTCTAAAGTGCAAACTCTAGGATTCCATAGGAGGTTGAAAGTGGAATAATAGCAGTATAGTGCAGAAATGGCCTGAGAGAGTGTGACTTGCCCAAGGGCACCTAATCATTTTCTACAGCCAAATGGGGATTCAAACCCTGGTCTCCCAGAGTCCTAGCCCAACACACTGCTGCTCTTTTCATCATCACATGAGCAATGCATGTGAATAGGATGACGCCTGGAATGAAGAGTCATTGGGCTTTAAAATATTTTGCCTAAAACTTCCATCAGTGCTATCCAACATAGCTTATGGTATAGTCCAAAACATCTGCAGACCCTAAGGTTCTTCACTCCTGGGCTATGGAAAGACCTGCAGGAAGGATACTGTATTATTTTAAGAGAACTCTGACGTGCTGTTCTTTCATTTGGATTTAAAAATTTCTACATCTTTTCCTCCATGGAGGGAAAAAAGGACATCAGCATTAACCCTCCCTCAGTTAGAGTTATTTTAAGCACCAGAACACCAGCTCCACAAGCTTCTGGAATGATGCCCAGGGGAAATGATTACCTTCCATACATCAATGCGCACATCAATGCAGGATGCCCAGAGTCTACAAGGAACAGTTTCTTCAGTACTCCCTGCCCTACCTTTCTAATATGATGGTAGACAGAAATTTAGGGTGAGTGGATGTGAACCAACACTATAAAATTTATGAAACAACACACAGGCAAAAAAGATGACTTGTTTCCTTTGATCAACTTTCAGAAGATTTCTGCCTCTTTTTGAGTTGTATTAATTTTCTTAAACTGCATTACATGCTGACCTGCTAAACGATAACAAGAAAGGAAAAACAGTGCTGTAGAGCTGGAAAAGGTGAGAAAGAAGGGCAAACAAATGCTAAGAGTCACTCTCCCTTTGAAGGAAGGTTACAGTTAGAGAGATTTTTAGCTTAGGAAAAAAAAAAGAGATGAACAAGGCAGGGAGGACAGAGGTATAGAAAATGATGCAAGGTATGGAAAAGGCGGGCATGAAAAAGTTTTGTTTTCCCTCACATCATACTGGAATGTGGAATATCAAATGATGTGGAATGATAGGAAAGATAAAGGAAACATTTCTTCCTACACAATATGCTTCAACTTTGTAATTCAGTCACAGTAACAGCCACCAATGTGGACACTTTAAATGGGGATTAGACTAATCTCCAGAGGATGATCATATTCTAAACTCCAGTATCAACGGCAGTCTACCTCTGAGTATCAAGTACCAAGAAACATAAGCAGGATAATTATTGCTCTCAGGTCCTGATAATA